>CM037834.1:34779187-34799402 GCA_021234535.1 Stichopus chloronotus | reverse complement strand
CCAAAAAGATATATGAGCAAGTAAAGCTCCAAAAATTCCTGCACTTAATTACTATAGCTACACCTACTTAGTTGGATGCAGGCATATAACTTGTCCTATCTGACACTGCATGGGCCTCACCCCTGCATTTACTATGGAGGTGTGGGAAATATTAAAAGAAGTCATTGTCATGAAGTCATATAACTGTCATTTTTCAGGTTTCAAGATGCGAAGAAGAATAGAGTTTACACATAGTCAAGTCTCCTCATCACAAAGCTGAGTAGGGACTGATAAAATTTCATTGTCTCATATTTCACTTGTCTCTTCCAGTGGAGATAATAGTAACTGCAGATCAACGCTGAGCACTGGAAATTAATCACACAGTCAGCTATACAGAACCCAGATCTCTAAGTGGCCACGTAGCATTTCACAGGTTTAAACCAGCTTTGAAAACCAAACCCAGCTTTCCAGCCCTCTAAATAAAACTGGGTTTGTGAAAAAAGAAAAAAATCAGTCTCTGCACAGTCCTTAATGAGTCACATACAGAAAGCATTGTAACTCCCAACTGAGCTAAAAAATTCACTGAATTACAGTAACAGTCTCAGCAGTGCTACTGTATGTGACACAAAAATTCAGGCTAGGTACATTGACTGATTTGCTTACAGTGCTACCAGTTTGTATGTAAACTCTTCTTGTATTCAAAGTATTTCAAATTTTTAAGGTGGGCACCACTTCCTAGTATACCCCTCCTGCTCCGGGCCAGAGGTCCATTGACGGACAGCTACAGTAAGAGGTAGACTCTTCATCTTGCATCTCTGCACTTGGGCATGATATGTCGACACTCCCATTTAAAGTTGGAGCCTTGGAGGGTGGGTAGATCAAGTTAAAAGGGATAAGGGAGATGGGTGCAATGAAGGTTTCAAAAAATCCTGGATTACCAATCTTTCAACACTGAAATAAGCACTGTCTATAGACTTGATTATTAAGGTGAGATAAAATATGACACGCCATCGATCATTGACGGACCCCTACCAGATATATTCAAGTGATTTGGTGGATGACTAAATACACAATTATAACCACGTCAAACAACAAAACTAATACAGTAGCTGCTTAACACTAATTTATTACTTTGATTAACCTCTGAATGCCACAAAACAGAAACAAGATGTCCTAACATAACTTATAGTGCCATTATGGGTTCATTAAGACTTTAGGGAGTAATTTGTCTGTGTCATGCACATTGATTTGATAACTGCTTTTGTAATATTGTATTTCATACCTTTCAGAAGGACCATTTGCCTTCTCTTCTTCTGTGTCTTTTTCCTCTCCATCCTCCTCTTTCTCTTCTCTCTCTTCCTGTGACTCTCCCTTTTCATCTTCTGCCTCCTCCTCCTCCCCTTCTGACTCCTCCTCCTTACCTGCATCTTCTGCAGACCTAAGCTGGAGAAGGATGGCAACTGCTTTTGTGTGACAGAAGACGTTTTAAATATACATCTCATCAGATTTCTAAGCATAAGCACAAGTTGAATAATCTTTTTTCACATCATTGCACTTAAAAGTGACAACTCACTGCATCAGCAGAAACAGGCTTTTCTCTCACACATTCCATAGTTTTTTACTTATGGAGAGAAGGACATATTACGACCTCTCTGTTAACCTTATACTTTGACCATTGGTGTGCATTTCTGCAGTGAGGAGGTTACGTGTAAACAGCCAATTTCCTGTGTGAAGGTGTGAGGCCACTTTGGTAACTCGAAGCCATCTTACTCTCAGTTCTAGATCTCTTTGCATAAGTCTGAAAATGTAACGCTGTCTGAGAATGTAACATTCAAGTCTGAATATGGGTTACCACCTGCGAAACTGAAGGTCCGCAAGATCGAAGGTAAGCGAAACCGAAGGTCGGTGAGACCGAAAGTGAATAAAGGTCTGCAAGATTAAAGGTCCCAGTTACCAAAAGTGAATTAGAGGTACGGTTAGGTGGTAGGGTTGGGTGGTTAGGGTTTATGACCATTTGAATTTTCGGGGCTTATGGGACATTTATTGAACTTATGTGAATCCATCTGAATTTATGCTACTTAAAAGTGAACTTATGGAACATTTGAAATGAACTTATGAGACGCCTTAGTGAACAAGTGGGACTCTTTCTGAGCTTATGGAACAGCTGAAAAATATATTCAGTCCAATATGAACTTTTGGGATGGTTGAGAAACTACACTTTTTTGGTTTCGCGGACCTTCCGTCTCGCGGACCTTATTTCATTTTCGGTCTCGCAGACCTTATTTCATTTTAGGTCTCGGGGACCTTCAGTCTCATTGACCTTATTTCATTTTTGGTCTCTCAGACCTTTGGTCTCACGAACCTTAATGGAGGTACCATCACAAGTGAAACCAGTTACAGCTTCATCCATATGCTGCAATGTAATTTCAGTATCGCAAGAAACCCCCTCAATATGGGCTCATTTTGGTGATATGGTCAGTGAACATAAATGGAAAGAGAGCAGGTTTGACCTACCTTTATATATATTATACACAATTTCCCCTTCATTTCATACAAATGCGAGACCACAAGGAGTGATGTACAGTAATTACAAGACTTTGGAAATGATCAAAGTTGAGAAGTTACTTTACGTATGTAACCAGACATTGTTACATCCACCACAGGACATGAATGGATGAACCAGCTAGTGAATACTATGCAATGAAGGCAATTATACTTACAGCCTCATCACCATCTTCATTTTGGTTGGACCAAGCTGAAGGAGTGAAATGCAAGTCTTTTAGAGCGATATTGATATGAACATTATCTTTTCTGATTTATATTTTGTCCTAGCTGTTGAGTATGATGGTAGTCACGGATGTACCATAGCAACATCCAGTGCAGATCTGCAGTTTTACAGTATGTAAAGAAAAAAACAGTTTTATCACTTGTGAACTACTGTACTGTAGCTAATGAGAGCAAGCTGAATATATCCATTGCATACATTAAAAGCATACTTGCATTTGATGATGAATTATGATCCAAAATACACCCAAATCTTACCAGTTTTCATCCAGATCTGTAAGATCTTTTTCACCAAAATACATCTTCTTCTGCCTCCCCTTCCCCCATCAGTGCCACCCCTGTTTAATAGTTGCATCAGTGTTTTTAAGTATTTGATGTTCATACTTTTTGGTTGCTTTTAACTTATCGATTATTCATTCCATGATTTAAGCTCCCTCTCAATGGCCCCCAACCATGCATTCCCCCCCCCCAACACATCAGGATATATGTATGATTGACTCAAAGCAGTTTACTATTGCTAGAATTATTACCTCTAAACTCCTCTACAAGCCACGTGCTGAGGAAGGTAAGCATACTTTACAGTATCCCCTCTTCGTCCTCCTGTGTTTGGGGCAAGCAGGCGCCTTGACCAGGGGATATTTCCAGACGCATTCATGCCAAAGAGGTGCAGCCTGATGCTGTCTGCCAGGTCCTCTGAGGACTTCCTCAAAGAGGACCTTCAGTTCTCCATTTTCATTTCTCTCATTAAGAAAGGCGATGACTGAAATGAAAATAACATGAGCTGAATCACAATTTAAGTGTTGGTGGAAGCCCAGCTTGTTTAATTGAGACAACCAGAACAATAATGGTGGTTTTGATGATTTTGATATTTCTTGTTACGAATCTAACACATTGCATATAATGTAAGGTTTTGTAACATGTGTGGTTTTTGCAAGCTTATTTATATCACCAATCAAGATGTAACAACTGTTGCATACATAATGACATACCTGCTGACCAGTGGCGTACCCAGGAATTTGTGGAGGGGGAGCCGTAGCCTCTGCCGGGATTACTGCAATTGAAAGATCCGAGCGTAGAGCCACGATCGGTTGGTGTGGAGCGTACAAGAAAGCTTTTGCTAGGGGGTGGGGGGATGCTTTCCCCGGAAAATTGTGAAATCTGCAGATCTCCTGCAATCTGGAGCATTTAAGAAGACCTTAAAAAACCTTCCAAGGGGAGGGGGTGCAAACTCGTGAAGACTATCTCAGCGGAGCGCCACCATCAGTTGGCGCGGAGCAAACAACAACATTTTGGGTTTTACAAACCCCCAGATGGCCAGAAATAGCCCTTCTCAAGTTTCTTCAGTTGCATGAACCCAGCCTTGAAATATAAATCTCATGTCTACAATTTCTCAATTATTGAGAAAATAATTAGTCTATGAAAAATGAAGCAATGCCGAGATGAGCATTCAAAGAAACGTTTGGCTCTACAAACCACTCAGGTAGATGAAAACTGCCCTTCCTGGGCGTTTAACATGCAGACATACATGCTCCCAACCCTGCATTCCACCCCTGCCTTGACAGGACTGTCATATAAATTGAGGGAATTACTATTTAGCGATATCGCGGGGGAAAAAAGCGAAAATGAGATCAAGCAGGGTCGCCCTGTTTGCCCCTCTTTCCTGTCTATGCCTATGCTCCTGGGTATTTTTGGCGAAGTCCTAAAAAAAAAAATACCACGATATGGCCGGGGGGGCGATCCCCTCCATCGCCCCTCCTTGGCTATACGCCTGAGTAGACACTTTGGTAGTCGTGGCAGGGCTTAAAATGCACCGACTGCACCCGACTACAATTGAACATATTTAATCGGGCCCGGCGACGGCTTACGACACAACTGAACTCTAGTCGTGGAACCGGTCACACCGCCACGACCACAGCAGACGCGGTGGGTTGTCGCCGTCGTGTCGCAGCTTGTCGTGGCAGTGTGTCCCGGGCTTTATATTGTATCTATTTCAATGATATCCACAGCCACAATGACATAAACATGCATGCACGTTTTTTAGCTTATTATCTCATCACCCCACATAGTATATGTATCTAGTAAAGATATATTGTGGTCAGTTTGGGCCTGTATACATTTTATGACATAAGTGGAGAGGTTTAATCTTCCTGCTAAAAGTGAACGATATGTCAAGATAAAAAAATATTTCATAGCTGACCCTCCAAACACATGGCTGGAAAAAATGGACCTCCCTCAACTTGGGATGGGTCTTTCGAACGCTCCGACCCTCCTGGCTACGGACCTGTATTCCCTCAAGTTTACCCATATACATATAGTAGGCCTACATTGATACTAATCATGTCGATTCCCGCTTATTTCTGATATTTTCAGCAAGGTATCCAGTATTTTAAAAAAATGGGGAATGTGAGGGGGGACTATGGCCCAATCTCCCCCCCCCACCCCGGTGTACGCTAGTGCTGCTGACCTACAGTACAAAGGTAATGACTGATAGGCATCATGACTCAACATGCACATCTGCACACTAAAAAGAGATCTGACAAGGTTCCTGCCTTGAGATTCCATGTGTACCCTATATGCATGGTGTCTACAGTTTGACTGACTGTACAGTTGACAAAATTTGCCACCATCAAATAATAGGCTTCAAACTCAGTATGTTACACAAATCAGCACAAGTACTGTACACACCAATGTGAGATCAGTGCAAGTTTCCATCCTTTATCGAGATACTAAGTTTACACAGTTTTCACTATTTGCCCGGCACCTACCACAACTTCAGATATTGATACTGAATGGCCTTAATTTGAGCTCTACCGAAAACGATAGCTGATCGGGTTTGTACTCAATGTGGTATACAGTACACTTACAACTGAAATATCAGATCCAACCTTCCTTTCTTGAGATATCTTGTTTACAAGGCGAAGTACTGTAGACATCACTAACATACACACACACACACACACACACACAGAGTATCATCAAAGTAACAGACTACAGTACTGTTTAATTATGTATATGCCCTTGAATAAACCCTCTAAGGAAATGTATGCTAGTAAAATACATTTCAACTAACAATCAATCAATCAATAAATATTCCTTTTCGTTTGTTTCATGTCACATTTTCACAAGCTTTAACAAAAATAATAATTGTTACAAGATCTCAAAAAAAATAGTCAAAGTCCAGAAGCAATTTTTTAGAAATTAGAACCACAAAAACAAAGAATTCATCTTAGTTAAGGAGTCTTGAATACAGTCACAGTACTAAAACAAGCAAAGATACTCTCCCGGTACTGTAGATCATCCTAGAAAATATCACAATACAAATGTATAATTAAGATGCTGAAGGCCTTGATATGACATAAAAACCCTACATAAAGTAAATTAGCAGTGCAGGGGATCTTAAAGTAACCTAATCTAACTAAAATGTTTACCCTTCTTCAATACATATGTTTCTATGTTTAAATGCATTGTAACATGGAACGTTCTCTTTCATATAATGTTGCATGATTGTATAACTAAACCACTTGATGCTTTTATCGTAAGCGTAACCAAAACAAACATTTTCATACTCTATGGTAGTCTTCAAGTTAAAATTTCCTGAATGGATTTAATACCAGATATCTCCCACTTTGTTCCTGCATGCCCACAAAAAAGGTGGTCATTGGTTTTGTGTGACTTACCACAAAAAGAGCAGCTACAGCTGTCAAATACAATTCTTTTATGAAGGAAGGAGTTTGTTGCAATATGATAAGATGGATAAACTTACTGAACATTTCTTAGCTTAGTATCCCTGATCATGTAATATGATTTAAAAATTCCATTCCAATCTAATTCCCTGAGTTCAAACACATTGTCCCAATTGCAACACACATACATAGTGTGATTCTGTCCCCAGTAGTCATGGGGCAAGATTTTTTTTTCACTCCAACAACCTTCACTGTGATAACATCTTTCCAGTTCATGGGCAATAAGGCAATAAACATCATCCCTAGCCTTCTCCCCACAGGGGTGAAATGGTGTGAAACTTTAGCTTCTAAGCTCTTACAGTACTTAAATTCCTTGTTCTGCTTCTCTTATCAGTTTGTTGTCTTATTTCTGCACAGAAAGTGAGGAAATTTTAAGAGAGTTTACCATGATTAATTGAAAAGCATGCAGAACACAAACTAGGATGTAGACTATAAACATCCAGAAACAGACCTACTTGTGTGTTGATGGAGTAACCAATATCCCAGCTAAGATTGCAGTGGTAATTGACCGAAGTTACTGGGCCAGCCCAAGCGTGTAATTTCTGCCTGAGGCAGTCAGTCTCTGTGTAAGTGGTGAAAGAATCCAGACCCGGAAATTCCCATACATAGGTCGGGTTCTCCACACAAAAATTCTGCCCCACCATTACAGGGACCAAAATCACCCTATGGGTACATGTACGTACTTGCATATGCATGCACGCACATAAATACATAAAAATGTTTTGTGACTTTTATGAGACAGTTTCAGGTTACCCACCCTTTCTGACTGGCTCTGAAAAGTGACCAAACGAGTCATGGAGAGTTTACATAATTTCTAACTGGCAAATGTGAAAAATATTCAAGCATTCTAAAGAATTTAGAGTCTATCTATTGCTTTCCCATAATCTTCCAGAACAGATATTTGACACCTGAGTGTTTTTATCTACAGAACTTACTACTGCAGTGTTCTTTGTGCAACCCAGCTTAGTGAATTCCACAAATGTCTTTGAGCAATATAGACAGTGAGAAGCTTTACAAAATGGCAGAGAGACTGCATGCACAAAGACAGTTGAGAAAGTGTACACAGTAGATAATAACTCTGCCTACAAGCTATGATATGCTTCTTCACTGCAACTGTGCATGAGAAAGGGAGTAGAAAGGGACACATGGGGTCAACGTTTCAAACCTACATTCTCACTTATTGATCTGATAACAGTAAGTTACAGTGGACATATCTTAATTACCATAGTTGTTCTGCTTCTGGCTGCACAGTCACTGGCATTCACAAGCTTCTCCTGACACTCTACATCTCAGTTTCTACTCAGGTGAACTTGTCAGTAGTATGGACACCTCTTCTGACTGACTTTACCTATTGGATGAATGTCCAATCACAGATTGCAGCTTTTGTCAATTATTCGGAGAAGTAGCGTACAAGTAGCTCTGACGAACAAGGCAAAAAAGAAAGTGAAACACATGACACTTCTGTGTCCAATGGTAAAATAGGTTCCAAACATGGCATGCAATCTACTTCATAAATTAGACCTAAAGTTACAGTAGGAATGCTAGGATGTGTGCAATATGCCAAGGAAAGAACAAGGACCTATACCTTGATTTTCTCTGTAACAGTTAAGTCTGGAAGAGTGCAAATTTTGCAACACTTACGGTACACATGCTGCTGCCTTCATATAAGGCTGCGTTACACCCGTGTACAACGCTCTCAAAGCAGACCCAAGTCGCTGAAGTTTCCTGACTTTTCTTGCCAGTGATCAAACATACAATGCAGGGGCATGTAATTTGAGTGTAAAGAGCATACCTGTGCGATTCAAAACGGCTTATAATCTTCGTTTCAGGGGAAAATATCAACATCCCGTAAGAGGATTCTAAAGTTCCCTCGATACTAGCCCAAGTTATGTTGTGGCCATTTTCGCACTGTCCTAGAGGAATTAGAGGCTAGATTTTGCTATGGTAGCCTTTACCTCTTTCTATCCTTGCAGCGGGAATGATTTTGGTTGAAGGCCATCATTGTCCACCTGCAGAATTCAGATAAAAATTGGAATTGCTAGAAAGCAACATACCGTGTTTAAACTAGAGGGAGGCATAAAAGACCTATTCATTAATATCATCGTATATTATCGGAACTTGGATAACAGAGGATGCTCTGATATTAAATCCCAGTGTTCCAGAATGGCCTCTTAGAAGCTGGAATTTGATGATATTGTTTGGAGGGTATGTCGACGTCGGACTAGAGGTGGTTCCCATTATTTGTGTTTGGTGGCGAGATATTGCCTCTATAATGGCTTAACCGATTCATTATCCAAATCGATATGAAAGGGCGCAAAAGTTAAGAGAGTTATTTGTTAAAATCAAGATTCCAAATTAAGGACGAATCATTTTACAGTCAGGGCTCGCACGGGGATCTGTTAAATACTAGGAGCAGCACTTTGAGCTTATACTCGTTAACGTCCGCCACAGAACACGCATTTTCTAAGAAGAAAAATATTACCATATATGTCAAATACACAACATGTAAAACTGTTTTACTACTGATGTCTTTGCTCCACAATTGAGTATGAGAGCAAAAACTGGTCTAGTTGGTCATAAAACCCGATACTTTGTCATATTATTCTTGGAAAGTACGTAGTAGGCCTATATTCCATAATTTAAAAATACATTTTAACTTATTAAAGGTTTAAAATCTTTCACCACGGTTACATGCAGCCAGCTCATTTTTCACCTCGTCGTTTCCGATGCAAAATTCTCAGTTGGGGTCTGCGTTATCTTGTTGCGGGAGAGAGTGTCCAACGGCATATATATCCCAATGTTCGTTTTCGAGTTTCATCGATGCACACAATATTTAATTTAGATGTACCGTAGCAAGCTAAAATTCAAACTCCCTGTGCATGCGTAAGTGAGGAAAATTGGTTATGCTCGGAAGTTAAGGCGAGAGTTCACCATGGGTGGTAGGTGACATGCGTTGGATATTCATACATAAAAGTCGATCGCCCGGGCGATCTTGCAATGACGTGCGCACACTCGCATGGAATTGTTTAATTTCAATTTCGGTGGAGCGATAGAAAAAGTTTTATTAGATTATGTACATAAAGTATGATATGGGTTGTTTGTGACTGCAGAAAAGTTTAGTGTGTGCTCCAATGGGGATTGCGAAATAGTTTGTAGTCTACATTTAAATATTCCTGTGAAGTGTGGAAAAGAACACCGCCATGTTTGGGACCTCTTAAGTATATAGATTTGCACTAATCTGGACACTTAAGAAATGGTGATCCGTTACTATGGGCACACAAGCAATTTACCTGTGAAGTTTCATGGATGTTCTCAACACTGAGGTCTACATGCTTTCAATGTGCAAAAAACAGCACCCTCTAAAGGGAGCTCTGAAGTGCCTTTTGCACCAATTTGAGCTCTTAAGAATTGTTGATCTGTTATCAGTGGCATGCAAAGAATATACTTGCAAAGTTTTATCGATGTACGCAATAGGCTATGTGCTTTAAATGTGCCCAAATTACCAGCGTCCTCTTTGGGTTGTTATAAAGTACATTTTGCACCACTTTGAGCACTTAAGATTTGTTGACGCCATGCACTTTGGAAATAAATTTTCGCCATGCCCTTGATAACAGATCAACAAATCTTAAGTGCTCAAAGTGGTGCAAAATGTACTTTATAACACCCAAAGAGGACGCTGGTAATTTGGGCACATTTAAAGCACATAGCCTATTGCGTACATCGATAAAACTTTGCAAGTATATTCTTTGCATGCCACTGATAACAGATCAACAATTCTTAAGAGCTCAAATTGGTGCAAAAGGCACTTCAGAGCTCCCTTTAGAGGGTGCTGTTTTTTGCACATTGAAAGCATGTAGACCTCAGTGTTGAGAACATCCATGAAACTTCACAGGTAAATTGCTTGTGTGCCCATAGTAACGGATCACCATTTCTTAAGTGTCCAGATTAGTGCAAATCTATATACTTAAGAGGTCCCAAACATGGCGGTGTTCTTTTCCACACTTCACAGGAATATTTAAATGTAGACTACAAACTATTTCGCAATCCCCATTGGAGCACACACTAAACTTTTCTGCAGTCACAAACAACCCATATCATACTTTATGTACATAATCTAATAAAACTTTTTCTATCGCTCCACCGAAATTGAAATTAAACAATTCCATGCGAGTGTGCGCACGTCATTGCAAGATCGCCCGGGCGATCGACTTTTATGTATGAATATCCAACGCATGTCACCTACCACCCATGGTGAACTCTCGCCTTAACTTCCGAGCATAACCAATTTTCCTCACTTACGCATGCACAGGGAGTTTGAATTTTAGCTTGCTACGGTACATCTAAATTAAATATTGTGTGCATCGATGAAACTCGAAAACGAACATTGGGATATATATGCCGTTGGACACTCTCTCCCGCAACAAGATAACGCAGACCCCAACTGAGAATTTTGCATCGGAAACGACGAGGTGAAAATGAGCTGGCTGCATGTAACCGTGGTGAAAGATTTTAAACCTTTAATAAGTTAAAATGTATTTTTAAATTATGGAATATAGGCCTACTACGTACTTTCCAAGAATAATATGACAAAGTATCGGGTTTTATGACCAACTAGACCAGTTTTTGCTCTCATACTCAATTGTGGAGCAAAGACATCAGTAGTAAAACAGTTTTACATGTTGTGTATTTGACATATATGGTAATATTTTTCTTCTTAGAAAATGCGTGTTCTGTGGCGGACGTTAACGAGTATAAGCTCAAAGTGCTGCTCCTAGTATTTAACAGATCCCCGTGCGAGCCCTGACTGTAAAATGATTCGTCCTTAATTTGGAATCTTGATTTTAACAAATAACTCTCTTAACTTTTGCGCCCTTTCATATCGATTTGGATAATGAATCGGTTAAGCCATTATAGAGGCAATATCTCGCCACCAAACACAAATAATGGGAACCACCTCTAGTCCGACGTCGACATACCCTCCAAACAATATCATCAAATTCCAGCTTCTAAGAGGCCATTCTGGAACACTGGGATTTAATATCAGAGCATCCTCTGTTATCCAAGTTCCGATAATATACGATGATATTAATGAATAGGTCTTTTATGCCTCCCTCTAGTTTAAACACGGTATGTTGCTTTCTAGCAATTCCAATTTTTATCTGAATTCTGCAGGTGGACAATGATGGCCTTCAACCAAAATCATTCCCGCTGCAAGGATAGAAAGAGGTAAAGGCTACCATAGCAAAATCTAGCCTCTAATTCCTCTAGGACAGTGCGAAAATGGCCACAACATAACTTGGGCTAGTATCGAGGGAACTTTAGAATCCTCTTACGGGATGTTGATATTTTCCCCTGAAACGAAGATTATAAGCCGTTTTGAATCGCACAGGTATGCTCTTTACACTCAAATTACATGCCCCTGCATTGTATGTTTGATCACTGGCAAGAAAAGTCAGGAAACTTCAGCGACTTGGGTCTGCTTTGAGAGCGTTGTACACGGGTGTAACGCAGCCTTATATGAAGGCAGCAGCATGTGTACCGTAAGTGTTGCAAAATTTGCACTCTTCCAGACTTAACTGTTACAGAGAAAATCAAGGTATAGGTCCTTGTTCTTTCCTTGGCATATTGCACACATCCTAGCATTCCTACTGTAACTTTAGGTCTAATTTATGAAGTAGATTGCATGCCATGTTTGGAACCTATTTTTACCATTGGACACAGAAGTGTCATGTGTTTCACTTTCTTTTTTGCCTTGTTCGTCAGAGCTACTTGTACGCTACTTCTCCGAATAATTGACAAAAGCTGCAATCTGTGATTGGACATTCATCCAATAGGTAAAGTCAGTCAGAAGAGGTGTCCATACTACTGACAAGTTCACCTGAGTAGAAACTGAGATGTAGAGTGTCAGGAGAAGCTTGTGAATGCCAGTGACTGTGCAGCCAGAAGCAGAACAACTATGGTAATTAAGATATGTCCACTGTAACTTACTGTTATCAGATCAATAAGTGAGAATGTAGGTTTGAAACGTTGACCCCATGTGTCCCTTTCTACTCCCTTTCTCATGCACAGTTGCAGTGAAGAAGCATATCATAGCTTGTAGGCAGAGTTATTATCTACTGTGTACACTTTCTCAACTGTCTTTGTGCATGCAGTCTCTCTGCCATTTTGTAAAGCTTCTCACTGTCTATATTGCTCAAAGACATTTGTGGAATTCACTAAGCTGGGTTGCACAAAGAACACTGCAGTAGTAAGTTCTGTAGATAAAAACACTCAGGTGTCAAATATCTGTTCTGGAAGATTATGGGAAAGCAATAGATAGACTCTAAATTCTTTAGAATGCTTGAATATTTTTCACATTTGCCAGTTAGAAATTATGTAAACTCTCCATGACTCGTTTGGTCACTTTTCAGAGCCAGTCAGAAAGGGTGGGTAACCTGAAACTGTCTCATAAAAGTCACAAAACATTTTTATGTATTTATGTGCGTGCATGCATATGCAAGTACGTACATGTACCTACATAGGGTGATTTTGGTCCCTGTAATGGTGGGGCAGAATTTTTGTGTGGAGAACCCGACCTATGTATGGGAATTTCCGGGTCTGGATTCTTTCACCACTTACACAGAGACTGACTGCCTCAGGCAGAAATTACACGCTTGGGCTGGCCCAGTAACTTCGGTCAATTACCACTGCAATCTTAGCTGGGATATTGGTTACTCCATCAACACACAAGTAGGTCTGTTTCTGGATGTTTATAGTCTACATCCTAGTTTGTGTTCTGCATGCTTTTCAATTAATCATGGTAAACTCTCTTAAAATTTCCTCACTTTCTGTGCAGAAATAAGACAACAAACTGATAAGAGAAGCAGAACAAGGAATTTAAGTACTGTAAGAGCTTAGAAGCTAAAGTTTCACACCATTTCACCCCTGTGGGGAGAAGGCTAGGGATGATGTTTATTGCCTTATTGCCCATGAACTGGAAAGATGTTATCACAGTGAAGGTTGTTGGAGTGAAAAAAAAATCTTGCCCCATGACTACTGGGGACAGAATCACACTATGTATGTGTGTTGCAATTGGGACAATGTGTTTGAACTCAGGGAATTAGATTGGAATGGAATTTTTAAATCATATTACATGATCAGGGATACTAAGCTAAGAAATGTTCAGTAAGTTTATCCATCTTATCATATTGCAACAAACTCCTTCCTTCATAAAAGAATTGTATTTGACAGCTGTAGCTGCTCTTTTTGTGGTAAGTCACACAAAACCAATGACCACCTTTTTTGTGGGCATGCAGGAACAAAGTGGGAGATATCTGGTATTAAATCCATTCAGGAAATTTTAACTTGAAGACTACCATAGAGTATGAAAATGTTTGTTTTGGTTACGCTTACGATAAAAGCATCAAGTGGTTTAGTTATACAATCATGCAACATTATATGAAAGAGAACGTTCCATGTTACAATGCATTTAAACATAGAAACATATGTATTGAAGAAGGGTAAACATTTTAGTTAGATTAGGTTACTTTAAGATCCCCTGCACTGCTAATTTACTTTATGTAGGGTTTTTATGTCATATCAAGGCCTTCAGCATCTTAATTATACATTTGTATTGTGATATTTTCTAGGATGATCTACAGTACCGGGAGAGTATCTTTGCTTGTTTTAGTACTGTGACTGTATTCAAGACTCCTTAACTAAGATGAATTCTTTGTTTTTGTGGTTCTAATTTCTAAAAAATTGCTTCTGGACTTTGACTATTTTTTTTGAGATCTTGTAACAATTATTATTTTTGTTAAAGCTTGTGAAAATGTGACATGAAACAAACGAAAAGGAATATTTATTGATTGATTGATTGTTAGTTGAAATGTATTTTACTAGCATACATTTCCTTAGAGGGTTTATTCAAGGGCATATACATAATTAAACAGTACTGTAGTCTGTTACTTTGATGATACTCTGTGTGTGTGTGTGTGTGTGTGTGTGTGTATGTTAGTGATGTCTACAGTACTTCGCCTTGTAAACAAGATATCTCAAGAAAGGAAGGTTGGATCTGATATTTCAGTTGTAAGTGTACTGTATACCACATTGAGTACAATACCCCGATCAGCTATCGTTTTCGGTAGAGCTCAAATTAAGGCCATTCAGTATCAATATCTGAAGTTGTGGTAGGTGCCGGGCAAATAGTGAAAACTGTGTAAACTTAGTATCTCGATAAAGGATGGAAACTTGCACTGATCTCACATTGGTGTGTACAGTACTTGTGCTGATTTGTGTAACATACTGAGTTTGAAGCCTATTATTTGATGGTGGCAAATTTTGTCAACTGTACAGTCAGTCAAACTGTAGACACCATGCATATAGGGTACACATGGAATCTCAAGGCAGGAACCTTGTCAGATCTCTTTTTAGTGTGCAGATGTGCATGTTGAGTCATGATGCCTATCAGTCATTACCTTTGTACTGTAGGTCAGCAGCACTAGCGTACACCGGGGTGGGGGGGGGAGATTGGGCCATAGTCCCCCCTCACATTCCCCATTTTTTTAAAATACTGGATACCTTGCTGAAAATATCAGAAATAAGCGGGAATCGACATGATTAGTATCAATGTAGGCCTACTATATGTATATGGGTAAACTTGAGGGAATACAGGTCCGTAGCCAGGAGGGTCGGAGCGTTCGAAAGACCCATCCCAAGTTGAGGGAGGTCCATTTTTTCCAGCCATGTGTTTGGAGGGTCAGCTATGAAATATTTTTTTATCTTGACATATCGTTCACTTTTAGCAGGAAGATTAAACCTCTCCACTTATGTCATAAAATGTATACAGGCCCAAACTGACCACAATATATCTTTACTAGATACATATACTATGTGGGGTGATGAGATAATAAGCTAAAAAACGTGCATGCATGTTTATGTCATTGTGGCTGTGGATATCATTGAAATAGATACAATATAAAGCCCGGGACACACTGCCACGACAAGCTGCGACACGACGGCGACAACCCACCGCGTCTGCTGTGGTCGTGGCGGTGTGACCGGTTCCACGACTAGAGTTCAGTTGTGTCGTAAGCCGTCGCCGGGCCCGATTAAATATGTTCAATTGTAGTCGGGTGCAGTCGGTGCATTTTAAGCCCTGCCACGACTACCAAAGTGTCTACTCAGGCGTATAGCCAAGGAGGGGCGATGGAGGGGATCGCCCCCCCGGCCATATCGTGGTATTTTTTTTTTTAGGACTTCGCCAAAACCCAGGAGCATAGGCATAGACAGGAAAGAGGGGCAAACAGGGCGACCCTGCTTGATCTCATTTTCGCTTTTTTCCCCCGCGATATCGCTAAATAGTAATTCCCTCAATTTATATGACAGTCCTGTCAAGGCAGGGGTGGAATGCAGGGTTGGGAGCATGTATGTCTGCATGTTAAACGCCCAGGAAGGGCAGTTTTCATCTACCTGAGTGGTTTGTAGAGCCAAACGTTTCTTTGAATGCTCATCTCGGCATTGCTTCATTTTTCATAGACTAATTATTTTCTCAATAATTGAGAAATTGTAGACATGAGATTTATATTTCAAGGCTGGGTTCATGCAACTGAAGAAACTTGAGAAGGGCTATTTCTGGCCATCTGGGGGTTTGTAAAACCCAAAATGTTGTTGTTTGCTCCGCGCCAACTGATGGTGGCGCTCCGCTGAGATAGTCTTCACGAGTTTGCACCCCCTCCCCTTGGAAGGTTTTTTAAGGTCTTCTTAAATGCTCCAGATTGCAGGAGATCTGCAGATTTCACAATTTTCCGGGGAAAGCATCCCCCCACCCCCTAGCAAAACTTTCTTGTACGCTCCACACCAACCGATCGTGGCTCTACGCTCGGATCTTTCAATTGCAGTAATCCCGGCAGAGGCTACGGCCTCCCCCTCCACAAATTCCTGGGTACGCCACTGGTCAGCAGGTATGTCATTATGTATGCAACAGTTGTTACATCTTGATTGGTGATATAAATAAGCTTGCAAAAACCACACATGTTACAAAACCTTACATTATATGCAATGTGTTAGATTCGTAACAAGAAATATCAAAATCATCAAAACCACCATTATTGTTCTGGTTGTCTCAATTAAACAAGCTGGGCTTCCACCAACACTTAAATTGTGATTCAGCTCATGTTATTTTTTTCAGTCATCGCCTTTCTTAATGAGAGAAATGAAAATGGAGAACTGAAGGTCCTCTTTGAGGAAGTCCTCAGAGGACCTGGCAGACAGCATCAGGCTGCACCTCTTTGGCATGAATGCGTCTGGAAATATCCCCTGGTCAAGGCGCCTGCTTGCCCCAAACACAGGAGGACGAAGAGGGGATACTGTAAAGTATGCTTACCTTCCTCAGCACGTGGCTTGTAGAGGAGTTTAGAGGTAATAATTCTAGCAATAGTAAACTGCTTTGAGTCAATCATCATACATATATCCTGATGTGTTGGGGGGGGGGAATGCATGGTTGGGGGCCATTGAGAGGGAGCTTAAATCATGGAATGAATCGATAAGTTAAAAGCAACCAAAAAGTATGAACATCAAATACTTAAAAACACTGATGCAACTATTAAACAGGGGTGGCACTGATGGGGGAAGGGGAGGCAGAAGAAGATGTATTTTGGTGAAAAAGATCTTACAGATCTGGATGAAAACTGGTAAGATTTGGGTGTATTTTGGATCATAATTCATCATCAAATGCAAGTATGCTTTTAATGTATGCAATGGATATATTCAGCTTGCTCTCATTAGCTACAGTACAGTAGTTCACAAGTGATAAAACTGTTTTTTTCTTTACATACTGTAAAACTGCAGATCTGCACTGGATGTTGCTATGGTACATCCGTGACTACCATCATACTCAACAGCTAGGACAAAATATAAATCAGAAAAGATAATGTTCATATCAATATCGCTCTAAAAGACTTGCATTTCACTCCTTCAGCTTGGTCCAACCAAAATGAAGATGGTGATGAGGCTGTAAGTATAATTGCCTTCATTGCATAGTATTCACTAGCTGGTTCATCCATTCATGTCCTGTGGTGGATGTAACAATGTCTGGTTACATACGTAAAGTAACTTCTCAACTTTGATCATTTCCAAAGTCTTGTAATTACTGTACATCACTCCTTGTGGTCTCGCATTTGTATGAAATGAAGGGGAAATTGTGTATAAATACTGTATATAAAGGTAGGTCAAACCTGCTCTCTTTCCATTTATGTTCACTGACCATATCACCAAAATGAGCCCATATTGAGGGGGTTTCTTGCGATACTGAAATTACATTGCAGCATATGGATGAAGCTGTAACTGGTTTCACTTGTGATGGTACCTCCATTAAGGTTCGTGAGACCAAAGGTCTGAGAGACCAAAAATGAAATAAGGTCAATGAGACTGAAGGTCCCCGAGACCTAAAATGAAATAAGGTCTGCGAGACCGAAAATGAAATAAGGTCCGCGAGACGGAAGGTCCGCGAAACCAAAAAAGTGTAGTTTCTCAACCATCCCAAAAGTTCATATTGGACTGAATATATTTTTCAGCTGTTCCATAAGCTCAGAAAGAGTCCCACTTGTTCACTAAGGCGTCTCATAAGTTCATTTCAAATGTTCCATAAGTTCACTTTTAAGTAGCATAAATTCAGATGGATTCACATAAGTTCAATAAATGTCCCATAAGCCCCGAAAATTCAAATGGTCATAAACCCTAACCACCCAACCCTACCACCTAACCGTACCTCTAATTCACTTTTGGTAACTGGGACCTTTAATCTTGCAGACCTTTATTCACTTTCGGTCTCACCGACCTTCGGTTTCGCTTACCTTCGATCTTGCGGACCTTCAGTTTCGCAGGTGGTAACCCATATTCAGACTTGAATGTTACATTCTCAGACAGCGTTACATTTTCAGACTTATGCAAAGAGATCTAGAACTGAGAGTAAGATGGCTTCGAGTTACCAAAGTGGCCTCACACCTTCACACAGGAAATTGGCTGTTTACACGTAACCTCCTCACTGCAGAAATGCACACCAATGGTCAAAGTATAAGGTTAACAGAGAGGTCGTAATATGTCCTTCTCTCCATAAGTAAAAAACTATGGAATGTGTGAGAGAAAAGCCTGTTTCTGCTGATGCAGTGAGTTGTCACTTTTAAGTGCAATGATGTGAAAAAAGATTATTCAACTTGTGCTTATGCTTAGAAATCTGATGAGATGTATATTTAAAACGTCTTCTGTCACACAAAAGCAGTTGCCATCCTTCTCCAGCTTAGGTCTGCAGAAGATGCAGGTAAGGAGGAGGAGAAATCAGAAGGGGAGGAGGAGGAGGCAGAAGATGAAAAGGGAGAGTCACAGGAAGAGAGAGAGAGAAAGAGGAGGATGGAGAGGAAAAAGACACAGAAGAAGAAGACGCAAATGGTCCTTCTGAAAAGTATGAAATACAACATTACAAAAGCCGTTATCAAATGAATGTGCATGACACAGACAAATTACTCCCAAAGCCTTAATGAACCGAAAATGGCACTATACGTTATGTTAGGATATCTTGTTTCTGTTTTGTGGCATTCAGAGGTTAATGAAAGTAATAAATTAGTGATTCGCAGCTACTGCATTAGTTTTTTGTTTGACGTGGTTATAATTGTGTATTTAGTCATCCACCAAATCACTTGAATATATCTGGTAGGGGTCCGTCAATGATCGATGGCGTGTCATATTTTATCTCACCTTAATAATCAAGTCTATAGACAGTGCTTATTTCAGTGTTGAAAGATTGGTAATCCAGGATTTTTTGAAACCTTCATTGCACCCATCTCCCTTATCCCTTTTAACTTGATCTACCCACCCTCCAAGGCTCCAACTTTAAATGGGAGTGGTCGACATATCATGCCCAAGTGCAGAGATGCAAGATGAAGAGTCTACCTCTTACTGTAGCTGTCCGTCAATGGACCTCTGGCCCGGAGCAGGAGGGGTATACTAGGAAGTGGTGCCCACCTTAAAAATTTGAAATACTTTGAATACAAGAAGAGTTTACATACAAACTGGTAGCACTGTAAGCAAATCAGTCAATGTACCTAGCCTGAATTTTTGTGTCACATACAGTAGCACTGCTGAGACTGTTACTGTAATTCAGTGAATTTTTTAGCTCAGTTGGGAGTTACAATGCTTTCTGTATGTGACTCATTAAGGACTGTGCAGAGACTGATTTTTTTCTTTTTTCACAAACCCAGTTTTATTTAGAGGGCTGGAAAGCTGGGTTTGGTTTTCAAAGCTGGTTTAAACCTGTGAAATGCTACGTGGCCACTTAGATCTGGGTTCTGTATAGCTGACTGTGTGATTAATTTCCAGTGCTCAGCGTTGATCTGCAGTTACTATTATCTCCACTGGAAGAGACAAGTGAAATATGAGACAATGAAATTTTATCAGTCCCTACTCAGCTTTGTGATGAGGAGACTTGACTATGTGTAAACTCTATTCTTCTTCGCATCTTGAAACCTGAAAAATGACAGTTATATGACTTCATGACAATGACTTCTTTTAATATTTCCCACACCTCCATAGTAAATGCAGGGGTGAGGCCCATGCAGTGTCAGATAGGACAAGTTATATGCCTGCATCCAACTAAGTAGTGTACTATAGTAATTAAGTGCAGGAATTTTTGGAGCTTTACTTGCTCATATATCTTTTTGGACAATGTGAACAAATTA
>CM037834.1:33635775-34086253 GCA_021234535.1 Stichopus chloronotus | reverse complement strand
TAACAGATGAGACGTCTATCGTCTTTCTACTTTCAACTAATGTACCTGTAGTATACAGTAGGTAGCATGCACTGTCATATATTTCATAAGTGCTACATGCTACCGTAAGGACATGACCAAAGGATGTGACAAACACATACAGTTACACTGATGGGATGTACAGTTCAATGCTTTCCATACTGTACATATATACAGTATTGTATGTACACATTGAACTAACATGAGGAGTGCATAAATGTACTGTATACACACTGAATTTGTAGGCATGTTAATAGGCAGTATTTATCTGATAGTATTGCAGTAGAATAGGTAGGTCAGGTACAGTGTTAAAAGTACCAAATACAGAGAGCTTTACCACATGGAACCATCCACTGTGTAACTGTGCATTCCTTGTGCGGAGACAGCCATTGAGAGGAGTGAAGTAAATCATATATGCAGTACTGTATGTACACTTTGAACTAACAGGTGTGCAACATGTACTGTATATACACTGTATGTACAGGCATGGAATGCAGTTCAGTTGAAAGATGAGACATGCAGCCTCACTCATCTCAATAGCATTAAGAATACATGCACTGCATATTAGTAGTCAGTTACATGCAAATGTCTATAAAGGACATGACCAAACTATGAGACATAGACATGCAATATTACACTAAGGTGATACAGGAGGATAATGCCTCACATAAAAAGGTACACTTTGAACTGACTAATACTTCAATGTACTCTAAGCTAGGCTCAGGATTGCAGCTATACCCAGACTGCATGGAGTGGCTGGTTTAAAAAATAGTGGCAAATTTGTGGACGGTGGCGAGCAAGGCGAGCCCATAAGCGCTGTGCGCTGACATAGCTTAGAGTTCAAGATCCTGCTTTAGGGCCCCTGGTGGGGGTCAAGGGAGAAAAGTCCCCTTGAGCTCCTGGACTATAGCTGATTTACACAGCTTTGGGGGGCTCTCCTGTACTCATATTTTTGCACCCATCATATTTTTTTATCACTGCACTGGTATACAGCTCCTAAGCTCCATCTCACATTTCATATTTTATTTCAATTCTAAAGTTTCGCATATCACTGGTGTGTGTAATGCAGCCATTCTTTCCGAATACAGCCCCAATATATGCTGTGCATCACAGCTTTCTATGCTTGTCACTCTTCATGCTGTGGTGTTCAGAATCATCAACTCTCGCACCGTTACATGTTGCTAGTAAATTATGAAATGAAGGAAAGGACTGCCACAAGACTTCGCAGCTGTGCAATGTTTGCGTTCCTAATACCGTGCAGCTTGGATATGGCGGAGTTGGTACCTGCGGGCCATGTTTTTAGTCAATGTTGATGCTGCTTTGTTGATGTTCTTGGTTGTCACTTTGATTTTCTTATGAAAAATTGACAGTGTGTTAAAAGCTGAAAACTGCTTGTAGTATTTAACTTTCTTTGCAAGAAGTTTTTCTTGTTTAAACATTTTGTGAAAAATGAAGGCAACCACAGTGATGGATCTGAATGTTTTTATTGAACTCTTACAACAGTAGTGGTCATCTAATGTTCTACAGTCATGGTCGGTATCTGTATTTTTGTTTCTTTGTGGTGGTCGGCTTACAGTAGATGAGTACTGGCTATAACTGACAATGGCTGACCACCATAGCTACAACCCTGGTTAGGAGTGCATTTATGTACTGTTTACACTGTATTTATAGGCATGGAATGCATTTGAAAGATTAGAAATGGCCTTTCATCTTTCAACTACAACAGGAAGCCATTAAGATTATGGTAGTACATGCACTGTATTTTGCAAGTGCTACAAGCAAATGTAACTTGGACATGACCAAAGGATGCGACGTGCACATGCAATAACATTGAGGTGATACAGGAGGATAATGCCTCCTAAATACATGTACAGCAGGTACACTTTAAACTGACTAATGCAAGGTGCTAGTGCATACAGTAACGTATTTAAAGACATGGAATGCATTTGGGTGTATATATTACGAGTAAAAAACTTCAATGTAAGCTAGGATATGACCAGAAGATGAGACATACAGTTACACTGAGAGGATGTACAGTTCAATGCCTCCCATACTGTACATACTGTACTATATGCAGTAATGTACTGTATGAACACTTTGACTGACTAACATTAGGAGCACATATATTCATATATTTGCATGGAATGCAATTTACAGACGAGACATAGTTCTACTTTCAACTACAGTATACTGTAGGTAGCATTAAGAATACATGTGCCTGTATAACTTTAATAAGGTACATGATCAAAAGGATTTTGACATACTGTACACATGTACAGTACAGTACATATTACAGTACGGTAAAGTCCACTTTCAACAACTAACATCAGGAGTACATATGTAGTTCAGTGTATTTATAGGTCTACCTGGAGTCCATTTAAAAGATAACACATGGCCATTTATCTTGCAACTGCAATATTAAAAGTACAGTGACCTAAAGAGTATACATGCAATGTATTTTACTGTGACATATACAGTACATGCAGTTTTTGAGGGGATAATCACTGCAGATGGATAATGCCTCCCATACTGTGCATATACATACACCTTGAACTGACCAACATTAAGAGTACACATATAGTACATACAAGTGTATACTTAATGCACTGTGAGAGATGAGACATGGCCTTTCATCTTTAGGTAGCATTAAGAATACTGCACATGTGCTGTATTTTATAAGTGCTATATACACGCGAATGTATAAGGACATGACCAAAGGATGTGACATACCGTAAATGCACAGTTGTCATTGAGGAGATGGACAGTAGGATAATGCTTTCTATACTGCACTGTAAATGTACATTTTGAACTGACTAACACTAGGAGTATATATACACACTGTATTTATAGGCATGGAATTCAATTCAAAAGATAATGCATTGCCTTTGTCTTTGAACTACAAAAGGTACGATAAAAGTACATACAGGACATGACCTGCAACAGTTGTCTAGTATAGTATTTCACTTTCAACATAACATGTTGCAACATAAGAACACTCACATGTAATATTCCACAGACATGCATTAAAGTTTTATGATAATGGTCTAATGTTAAGTACAGTACAAACTTGGAAACTTAACAAAAGTTAATAACTATGGAAGTCAGAAATATGAGATGTTAAGTACATATCATATGGACATGCAAATGCCTACATTATTGCTAAAGTACAGTATACGATGGTTCTCCATATCCACTGCAAATTTAACTGTACACAGAAAAAAGCATAACTTTTCTCAACTACAGGTACTTTGTGTCAGTTTTTAGTGGGAGAAAAACAGTGAGGGATACATGCATGCAAACATAAGTAGGGAATCTGTGACTAAGTGGTAAAGGTAGTTGCTATACAGTTGTTTCAAATGACACATACATGTGGCATTAATTTTATTTGGGAGCCATGTTTGAGATATTTTGGTGTCCTCAGTTACTCTCAAACAAAATTTCAATGACCTCAAACAAAATTTCAATGACCTCCCTTCTTTGTGTTTCTTTGATGATTAATTTACAAAGTTTTTCTTTCTAATGCAAACACATGTATATCCTTCTCAAGTCTGAAGAGAAACTACCTTCACCTAGTTACTGTAGGGTTTTCTGATTGAAGTCCATACAGACAGAAAATATGACTGCTATAAATGAGGACACCAAAGTGTCAGATGAGTGGTACTAATACTACAGTAAGAATTACCCACATTAACACAAACAGAACTCAGTGAATAGCTATTTACCTGAATAATGTTGCCTCTTCCCCTTTGTACAGTTAATACCTGAAGAACCTGAAAATGTGTACACAACACTAATACTGTATCTACTGTTTACAGTGTAGGCCTATTCACTAACAAAGTTACTATTGTCTACATATACACAACTGAATGGAAACTAATTCAAACTGTACCATGTGCTCATTTTTGCTGAACAGCAAGAAAGTAAACATACTGTACTGTACAAATTGATCGTAGATGCAATGACGGAATTAACACAGAATTATTCTTGAACTGTTGAATACTATAGCTTTGGCTATATTGATAGTATCTGCTTAGCATGTATCTGCTTAACATTCTTTGTGAATATCATCTGGACAGATGAAAGAAATCTCATTTTAATGCACACTTAGAATTGAATCTTTGGAGACAATGAGCCAATGAAATGCAACAGCTGTGTACTACTGTACAAATGCATATACCTTTGCTGTTCAATGACCTGTAGCCAGGAAGGAATGACCTCTGTTGGTTACATTTGAAGTAAAGTAAAACTCAGTGTAATATTAATTTTTCTGAATAAAAACAAAACATCACCCTAGTGGGAAGGGCTGTGCAATCATTTACCAACAGTAAGACTTTTTGTTGGTCTATGAACTACTTTTTTTATCATGTGTATTTTGTACTGCAGTGCTGTGTATTCTGAAAATCTTACCCGGTAAAGATGTCACTGCTTTTTCGGTTGAGCAGGCATCCATTTCATCTATCATATTTAGTGATCTTCCCACTTTCAAAACCTCCATAAGTGCTAGAGGAGCTTGATAAACATCTTGGTTCATTTCTTTCGAATGGCCCATGTGGCTGTAAAAGAAACGCCTCTCTGTCTCAGGAATTTCCATGGCAGCATATAGAGTGCTGACCCTATGTCTGTTTTTGGTTGCAGTTAGAAGGTCGGCTCTGTCCAAATCTAACTTCTCACATACCCCATTTACAGCATGCCATCCAGAGACATGATAATCTGAATTCTGAGTGCTTGGAAATAAGTAGATGTTACTACCAGAAACACCTGCTTGTGCTCTTGTCTCCTCATCAGCAATCTTCTTGAGGGGCATAATGGTATCATTTGGCATCAGTACAGGAACAAGGTGCTTGATCCCCTTACCTGTCTGATAGGCCACTTTTAGGTTCTTAGCCAGCGATCTGTCCAGTGGGTCATCAAGTTTTTGCACTTCCTCATCTGCGATCCATGCATTGTTTTCTGCATCCTTCCACTCTGAAATCCGTAATCTGCAGGGCTCTCCTCCTCTTCTGGCATTAAATAATGTTAATCTGCAAACTAGCAAGTCTCTTAATTCAATAAAAGTATGGCTGTTGAATACACAGTATGAGTCATTCATAATTGACTGCATTTGGGAGATGGTATATTCTCTCACCTTCTGGATGTCCTTTTCCAAAGGCAAAATCTCAGGTTTTCTCAGTTTTTCGTTTCTACATTTGTTCATTGCATACGCAGCATCACCAAACAGTGAATCATGGCTAAGCTCAAAGACAGACAGGAATTTGTCAATTGCTTCAGCCTTTCCATCTGCATCTTCAATGAGATATGTCCCTTTTAGGTATTTGCATGCTTTCTTAATTAAGTAATACAACCCTGTTTTGAGCCCATGTTTCAAATCTTCCAAGTTGTTGCCACTGCCTTTAATAGTGCATGCATGAATAGCTTGTTCAAGAAACCTGAAGTTCCTCCTCACAAACATATCTGCAGCTGTCCCTTCTGTCTTATGGATTGGACCAAGTTCTTCTTGTTGAGCAAGAAAGGCCTTATACAGGGAGCCTAGGCGTCGCATTGATGTCATAACAAGTTTTCTAACTTCTCCTTTCTTGTCCTGCTTCAGCCGGTTCTTCATCCACATTCTCTTGCCAATAAGTGTTATGACAGGATCTTTCTTACAAATGGTTGCAATCTCATCATCTCTCAGTTTACAGAGAACGTTTGTCAGGAAGCCATCTGTGTGATCATCAAGATTTGACAAGACCGACAATGGAACATTTGCTACTACCTCACATGATTCTGCAAAGCATTTTTTTCGATGCCTCCCCAAGAACCTGGAATGATAAAATCCATTGCAGTTTCCACACATCACAACTCTGGTTGAGATAGTCTTGCATTTCCGCTCTTGTTGGTACACTGGGTTGGCTTGCTTTGCTTGCTGTTTGTTTTCTTCCAAAATACCTTGTTTTCTGAATTTAGCAAACAAATTCATTCTTTCCTCCTTAGGAGCATTCATAGCATCCGAGACTTCTTTCTCATCTTTATGCCGTAGTTGTATGTGCCTAGAAAGTCTCGCCTGGAAGACACCACAAAACGGACAAGGTCTAGTTGGTCTGACATATTTCTGAGGCTCAGTGGTGGAAACTGTATCAGAAGCACCAGAAGAGATGGTGCTTCCTTCTGATTTGTACACAGGTATCTCTTCACTTTTTTGGGAGCAGCCAGAATCACTTTCTTCTGCATCACTGTCATCACACTTGTAGTCAGGATCATTTACATCAGAAGCAGAGGACCAACTGTCAGAAACACACTCTGTCATTGTGGGTGGTGCCTTGACTTGTCTTCTCAAATGAGTTTTTGCAGGTAAATGGACTCTCTTGAGCTTAGTATTCCTGTGTTTTTTTCTGACATTCCTGTTCGACCTTTCATTTTTACCACTGGTTTCTCCACAGCTTTGATTTGACTTGCTCACAGTTACAGTCGCATCAACATCCACAGTCAAACTGCCATCCTCAAATACTCTGCCAGAATCTCCTTGTGTGCTCACAGTTGTGTCAATATCTGCTGTCAATGTGCCATTCTCACATACTCTGTTTGTGTCTTCTTGTGTACTCACAGTTGTGTCAATGTCTGCTGTCAAACTGCCATCCTCACATGCTCTGCCAGCCTCTCCGAGTGTGTTCACAGTTGTGTAACCATTTGCTGTCAAACAGTGATCCTCACATACTCTGCCATAATCTCCTTGTGTGCTCACAGTTGTGTCAAAATCTGCAGTCAAACTGTTATCCTCACATACTCTGTTAGCCTCTCCTTGTGTGCTCACAGTTGTGTCAATATCTGCTGTCAATGTGCCATCCTCACACACTCTGCCAGCATCTACTTGTGTGGTCACAGTTGCATCAACCGCTGATGTCACAGTGCCATCCTCATCATCTCTGTTACCCTCTCCTTGTGTGCTCAGGGAAGTGTCAATATTTGCTGTCAATGTGCCATCCTCACATACTTTGCCAGTCTCTCCGTGTGTGTTCACAGTTGTGCCAACATCCGCTGTCAAACTACCATTCTCACATACTCTGTTAGCCTCTCCTTGTGTACTCACAGTTGTGTCAATATCTGCTGTCAATGTGCCATCCTCACATACTTTGCCAGCATCTACTTGTGTGGTCACAGTTGTGATACTATCTGCTGTCAAACGGCCATCCTCAAATACTCTGCCAGAATCTCCTTGTGTGCTCATAGTTGTGTCAATATCTGCTGTCAATGTGCCATTCTCACACACTCTGTTTGTGTCTTCTTGTGTACTCACAGTTGTGTCAATGTCTGCTGTCAAACTGCCATCCTCACATGCTCTGCCAGCCTCTCCGAGTGTGTTCACAGTTGTGTAACCATTTGCTGCCAAACAGCCATCCTCGGATACTCTTCCAGAATTTCCTTGTGTGCTCACAGTTGTGTCAAAATCTGCTGCCAATGTGCCATCCTCACATACCCTGCCAGCCTCTCCTTGTGTGTTTACAGTTGTGCAAATATCTGCTGTCAAACGGCCATCCTCACATACTCTTCCAGAATCTCTTTGTGTGCTCAAAGTTGTGTCAAAATCTGCAGTCGAACTGTTATCCTCACATACTCTGTTAGCCTCTCCTTGGGTGCTAACAGTTGTGTCAATATTTGCTGTTAATGTGCCATCCTCACATACTTTGTCAGTCTCTCTTTGTGTGTTCACAGTTGCGCAAATATCCGCTGTCAAACTACCATTCCCACATAGTCTGCAACATTCACCTGGTGTGCTCACAGTTTTGTTTATATCTGCTTTCAAACTACCATCCATACAGTGTCTTCCAGCATCTCTTTGTGTCCTCCCAGTTGTGTCAATATCGGCTGTCAATCTGCCATCCCTCTGTCTCCATGGTAAATTTTTAATCCCGTAGTCATACCTTAGTTCCGTTCCACTTTTAATATCACATTTTGCAAACAGACAAAGTCTATAATCACCACCAATGTTTACAGCTTTCATCATGCAGTTTGCCCTCTTGGAAACTTCGTCATTTACCATCCTCCCTTTCCCAGTGGAGAAAGTTGCATCAATACTGCAATGAGTGCAAAGTTGCAAACCACCATATTTCAAAGATCTGTAGAAACTGAATGTACTGTACACTTAATTAATATTTGCTGTACTGTCACTAACACTGACAAATTTACAAATGACAGACAGGTCAAAATCTGTAAAATATTGAATCAGTTCTACAGTGGTCGCCTGGTCGGCGTCAGTCAGACCTGGCCAGCACGGGGGATTTCCACCCAGCACTCCTGATGAAAAACGCTGCTTCCGACCAGCGCTAATATCCACATAAAAACTGTTTTAAACGTAACTTTTCATACAGAAAAGTACTCTTTAAATTCATTTTTCTGCCTTTGAAAGGAAGTGACAAGGTACTGTACAATCCCCTCCTTTTCATTTCCATAAAATATACTGTAAATATTCAATTATATTCATTTGTTACTTAAAAAGAGGAGACTTTACAGCAATGTTTGACCTTACATTAATAGATGGCCTTTAAAACCCTTCAAATAACACCTTATGCGAGCCTTGAAGCTGCATGTTGTCCCCCTGAATCCACTTGCAACTTTCGCCAAGGACAGCGTCAATTTGGAATCATGGTTTAGCAAGAATAAATCCCCCCCCCCCTTTTGAGTTTCTGGTGGAATCCCTGCTCCTAATGTAGTATAAACTCCAGATGACATTTGACCCACATCCAAACAATCCCAAGAGAGATGTTTACATAGTGCACCTACCCTGTAAACACCGACTTTGTAGCGTCCCATTATTTCCTTTTGAAATTAGAATACAGTTTTTTTGCACTCTATGACCTCAGATGGCCTTATATGACCTTTGACCTCCAAGAAAACCCTAACAATCTTATAGTATTTACTTAAAATGCAGTACTTAGGCCTAAATACCCTCCAAGTTTGAAGTTGATGCAACATGTGGTTCCTGAGATACTGCAAACATGGTTGTCTACAGCTCCCTGCTAATGACCTCAGGTGACCTTTGACATACACCAAGAACAATCCAAGCCGAGGTCTTTACATGATCTACCCACAGACCGACTAAAATCCATCTTCAGATTGCCTTCAAAAGCTATCTGAGCAATCACATGAGTTCTGGTACACACACACAAACACACACACGGTCGCAAAGATTCCTTGCCAGCCTTCGGCAAGGAATAAAAACACAACATGGAGGAATTTGACTGAGTGACGTTGTTGCAAAGATGTATACTACTGTAAGTATATGGGACTCCTCCCATGACTTAACTGTGAGAGAAATCGTAACAGTAAAGTCAGACCATTGCCTTAGGGCAAGGTCAAGCAGTAACGGAGGGACATCTGACTGCACTCCTTACACATTTGGTCTACCTTTGCATTAGTTTGTGGGAATATTTTCCAATTTCTTATGTGGCTACCTGTACATAGGCAAGGAAATACTTGCCTCATTGCCATATAATAAATTCTTAGTACTGTCACTATGGTAGAATTGTGGTCTAGAAAATGTAATAGTAACGGAGGGACACAACATTAACATGTGTTTTCACACTTTTCTTTTTTTTTTAAATATGTCATATCCACGGTTTTTAAATTACAACTTATAACTGATATCATATGTTGGCTAGTACATTAATGTATGTGTTCCATGTGGCAAGTAGGTCAACATTTATCAAATTTCAAATCTAGACTTGTTAATTAATGGTAACAGAGGGACAATTCAGATGTAACAGAGTTACAAGTAGCGTGCCATAACTGTAATGCATGTACAGTAGCCTGTTTTTAAGCTAAAGGAAGTATATATCTATCACTGAAATTGGAAATAACAGTTAACATTTTAACATTATGCCTCATATCTTTTAATGAAACATTAAAATAGATAGAAGCGGACTACAGCTAAAAACCTCAGATACGCAGTATTTCAACTCCTTTCTTGATCCCACTTGAAGTCATGATGACAGACTTTTGTTAAGTTCACATGAAGGTGCTGTACTGTAGGCCTACAGTAAGTGCTTTTACTTAATTTACAGTATTAAAGTTAGCATATGCTACGTAAAACTTAGTCTTGAGATAAAGGTTTTCACTTGGCCACTGCTGACCCCACATAACACTCGACCTCTACAAAAAACTGTAGGGATCATCACTTCATCAGCTATACAACGTACACATAAACAAACATTTACATACGTGTGCATAGATATAAACATACTGTACATACATATTATACAATACATACTGTACTGTACATGTACTTGTACATACACAGGTACCTACAAACACACCCCACACACACATGTACAGTACACGTGCATACATACATACTGCAGTAGATACTGTACATACATACATACATACATACATACATACATACATACATACATACATACATACATACATACATACATACATACATACATACATACATACATACATACATACATACATACATACATACATACATACATACATACATACATACATACATACATACATACATACATACATACATACATACATACATACATACATACATACACACACACATACACACATACATACATACATGCACACATGCACACATGCACACATGCACACATGCACACATACATACATACATACATACATACATACATACATACATACATACATACATACATACATACATACATACATACATACATACATACATACATACATACATACATACATACATACATACATACATACATACATACATACACACACATACACCCATACATACATACATACACACACATACACACACACACACATACATACATACATACATACTGTATACCATTTTTATCCCAATAAATGCCCTAGGGGAATTTTCAAAAGGGGGGCATTTATTAGGGTCATTTTGTCAAGACAAATTCTTACTGTGCCTTGCAAATTCCATGTTGCTATTTACTCTACTGTAGAGCGCTGAAGACGCGTGGCACTACAGTATAGAATCTTTGCTAAACACAGTGCAGCGTAAGGATGAAAACCTTTACAGCATGACAAAGTTATATCAGAAAAAAAAAAAACTGAAATGCTCCAGGAAATGTTACACATGTCATGTAAACTAATCTATATTAGATATATTTTTGAAGTTAAAATATGCAAAAGTGTCTATTGAAAATAAAATATACCAGATCTTGTGAAGCCTTCCAAAAATTTACAATGATTGTATCCTAATGTGGTGAGATGTATAGCAGAATAGCCCAACCACCTTGGCGATTGCGTATTTCATCGCTGGTGAAAGTGAACAGCTGACTATTTGTAAATTACAGGGGTCGTGTTAGTGAAAGAAGTGTATAAATGATATTTTGTTGTTTACCAATCCTAGTGGCTTTAAATATTTACATTCAAGGTTAGAACTTGTAGAAAGTTGGCATTGTTGTGATATAGTGTTACGTGTGTAGGCCTACAGAATGCATCAGTTTGTCACGGAGCAATCCACACCTTCCTTTCAAAACAAGTTCAATTTTACACAACTGTGATGTCAATGGCAGGTGGGGAAGTGAAGCATGATTTGATCACCATCTCTTAGTCCTGAAAAAAAGGGAGGGGGCATTTACCAGAGGGGGTGCTTATTACGGATTAATACAATAATACACATAAAATGTAATATATACACACATGATATTTGGCAAATAGTCCTGCCTTTAGCAAGAAATCAGAAATTTTCAAAAAGTTGTTGATACAGAAATTCATGCAAACTTTTCTGGGTGCAAAGTATTTGTCCCTCTCCATGCAAAGAGCCATCAGCTTATTTGGCTAAGATAATTTGCCTTAAAACACAATTTTGGATTGAATTGCTTTCAACAGTATGTTTCACAATACAGTCTAGGAAATTTCTACATATTAAACATTAACTGTTTATATACATACCACTTGTTTCCAAAAAAGAATAAAAAGCTTCCTTCCTCAGATGAATAACATCCATCCCTTCTCTCCCCTTCCTCGGCAGTTACATGTTCTCCTTGGTACTCCAGAAGAAATTCACCTTTTAGAAAGCTTCGAGTAGCAAATACTCCTGAACCTTCAGTCAAAGAAAAAGGAATACTGTAATGCTTGCACTGTTTTGAATGGCCTTATAAGTGTAGAGAAGTCTCCTGTCTCCACAGAAGCATTGATCCTGTACAGTAGAGTAACTTGCATTCAGTTCTGGTATTCTCAAGAAATACTTTACTGAATTAGCATCTGACATCAGTTAACCACATATAAGCTGTGAAGTTACAGGATCATTAATTTTTAGTTTGTATCCTATTGCAGCTGTGTCAGGGCTGTATGTTCACACTTGCTCTATCGCTATGGGCAAATGAAGAATGAAGTCCGATATGCAGTATTGTAACTTCTCATATCAATTGGCATGCCCAAATAGATATTAGTGAACCAGAGGGAAATACCTGCAATGGTTACCAAGTAGATTACCAAGTAGAAGTCACTGTACAGTAGTCTTATCATTGGAGTATAGCAATGGGTATTTGTTCATGGTACAATTATGGTGTAAATTGCAATGCAATATGTTTAGTTTGCTATGCAAACTATGAAACATATTGCATTGCAACAATGCATCTTTGAATTAACATTAATTCCAGATTTGTCCCGACTATGCCCTGTTCATATGCACGCCATTGGCCTGTGGCCAAATTCTAATAACGTTGTTGCTGACTACTACATAGTGTACAGTACTTTAATACAATTACACAACTAACAGAAGTGTACATATGTATTGTGTGGCCGGCTGGAAACAGAAGACCACTGCGCAGAATCCGAATGTATAAAGTACAGATGAATGGGCTTAACATATTGTCGGTGATTGTGGTACTTGGCTGAATCTGCATTCCCGCCCTAAGTGACTAAGGTTTCTTTTTGGCGGGAATTATGGGAAAAGTGTAACTTTATTTTGCTACCAACACGTAGACCTACGTTCGAAATTTGTAGTAAAAAGATTACATTGTGCCTTATACCCCACTCATCTTTTTCCTCGGCTCTTTTAACATGCAGTATTTGACGGGATAAGCTCAACAATTCCCCCATCCAAAAAGTGGAAATTCCCCTTAAACAGTGTTAAACGTATGTAAAGGTGGTACTGTGTGAAAGTACAATCAATGTGACGATTATACTGTAGTTGAGGAGTCATCGCCCGTTGATATTTTTGAAACTGGTTCTGCTCTAGCTTGCGCAGTGTACTTAAATACCACATTTTTCAGCTCTACTACAAATTCATGAACATCAACAACTACCAGCTGCAGAAGCTACCCGTAACCATTAATTTCATAATATGTTATCTTTAGAGAATGTCCCTTGCACTACAGAGTAGTTGGAAGGAAAGTTTGTGAATGACACCTCTGCAAGAGCCAATCAGAGGTTAGCATTTAAACAGGTGCAAATTGCCAAATTCCTCACTGCCTTGAACAAACGTCAGAAAATTTCTTCGTACATAATATGATCACCACATTTTTATTGCAGCTGTATAGTATGTAGAGCTGCTTTCTTGCGGACCGTAATACAAGGGAATAAACTTAAGCTTTGCACCTTACATGGAGTATTCAATTTAGACACATTTTCTTTTTTTCTTGACCACAAAATAAGATTTGAAAAACCTTTTTTGACATCTATGTCAGGAACTTCACTAAATATATAGATAAGAATGATGCAAACGTGTCCATGAACTTCTTGTAATGATGTAGGCTTGTGACCGGGCATGTTCAGAAGTGGTGCGGACAGCGGGACACATCCCCACCAATTTTTTCAGAGGTGGGGACATGATATACATTACCTTGTTCCCACCAATTTGTCTTAACCAAATGCTGCATTTCGAAGAGTTTTGGTAGCATTATTGGCTCTGAGAAGGCAATCTGGGAGGTACAGTACATACCTCAAAAAATTGCTTGTACATTAGGGACGAAACCATAGTCGCGCTCCGCTTAGATATTATCAGGGAACAGCTAAACATGTGTCCCCACCATTATCCAAGACGGATCTGCGCCGATGACATAGCCCGCTTACTTCTAGTACTCAAATTACTACATAGAAACAAGAAATCAGGTGTTGAAAATTAATCAGACATCACTGCCATTGCACAGACAGTCATAATAACACAAAATAGTCAGAATCACTACTGTTTGTATGTACATGACTGCTGGTTACGCTATTGCCGTAACTAATTACAGTACGTGCCTACAGTGCGTAAGTTTCTGGTGCAGTAACATGCAGTTTTGTATAGACCATTGTGTCAACTGTAGTTAAGTAAGTAGCGTACTCATATTCCATGAATGAATATGCTTTGAAAATCCTCCTGAAAGTGGCGGTAAATAAGGACGGAATGAAGACACAGGAACATTTTTTCTGCATTTCATTCTGCATGACTCATGGTGGGTAGAGAAAATTGATTTGTAAGCAAAGTTTGCAAAGATTGCATAAAAACAATGAGATTTTGAAAGTGGTCATAATCGGTTTCGGTTCTGTGTAATCGGTAGCACTTTGAATTTTACCAATGTTGAGTATTAACCGATTTAATACTCAATAATCAGTATTAAATCGGCATTAAAGTATGCCAATTATCTAACAGATGATTGGTGGAACACTAGTAGTTTTATGGTAAAGGACATGACACCTGACCGTGACTCCATAAGAAAAAAAACACATCAATACAGTCAATTCCTTTTTTATTTGATAGGCTAAATGTAATAAAAACCCGGAAAACCTGGATACTATGCAGTTTGGCAAACTTAAGAAACCTGTTTCGGATAACAGATTTTAGATGCTTGCATAAGCAAAATATACCATACTCTAATCTTCATGTTTAATCTATTTCATCAACATCATGTTTAAATACAAAACAATCAAAAGTACGTACCAATGAAGTCATTGATGTGTCTCACAGTAAACCCTGGCTTATCTTTTTGATGTAGACAATAGATTTTTGCCTCTTCGATGGGATTACAAGATGGGCGCGAGGTGCTCCGTAGAGCTCTTCTCTCCTGCATCTGTAAGATATTATTAAGTGAAATTGCAATATGGAGTTTAGAATGTGCTCCATCATGAAGGTCTATGCCCTCCACACATAACTTGTGCTGTATGGACCACAGTAAAATCAAACTGGGCTACAGAGTCATATGTGTGCAATAAGAGACTAACACCCAGTACATTTGAGCTACAGGCATGCCAGTTACTGTACTTTACTTAATCAGTGTACTGTAAAATGTATGTAAATTTACCAAATGAAAGTACTACAAATGAAATAGAGTGTTTACCCTCCATATTGCATCATGACACTGACAGTGAAATGTGATGCAGTCTACAGTACTGTACTGACAGTAACATAAGCTGTTCACATGCCAACGTCAAAACTGCACAATTTAACTAATGGTACCGTAGTATAGAGGCCAGGGATCTGTAGAGAATTTTGCAAATACAGTACTGCAGTTTGCAGCCCTGTTCAAGGACTAAGGTTGTCGATCAGTGTTTACTTGTGGTCAAAGAATGTTGGTAGAAGTTCATAATTCCAAGTGTTACTTAGTACTTGCACTTTAAGTAACATTAGTACTGTACAGTACTTAAAGTACCCTAGCAACGATACAATTGATACTGTACAATACAGTAGGCCAAGAAAATAGGTGAACAGTAGTTTCTGTGTAGGCTACCAGTCCCAAGGATCAAACACACTGTAGGACAGTATTCTGATCCTAACCTAAGGATGTAAAAAACTAATCGGGATTAGTAAGTTTATTTGTGACTGGCCATGTATGGAAGGCAGTGTTCTCCATGAGAGGTTTTAGGGAAGCAGTCAACCCTCAATTAAAAATTGTCACCCCTGAAATAGTGACCGTATCTATCATGCGCCTAGGCTACCTCATTTTCCTCATTCAGTCAACGTTATGCCTAGACAAAGTTACTTTAGCCACTCGTTCATAAGTTAACATTTTTTTCAATTTCAGGTAGGGGCCTAGGCGGCAGGCATAGCTAGGGAGTAGCGCTAACATATATGCCTACATTAGGGCCCATACTGGAAAGTACTGTACAGTAACGATATTCCACACAAGAACCTTTGGCGTATGAAATTGTGCGCCAATGCTTTTGGCATGGCCTAGCCTATTAAGTATAATTAACAGTTAAAGAAATGTCCATAGACTCCGTCAGCATGCGGCTTGACATAAATAAACAATACAAATTTGGAATCCGTGGTCACACCAAGGGTAGCAGACAACTAAAATAGTGACTAAAAGGGTCTACGTCTACTTTTTAAATTTAAGTAGTTTTTTTATTTCTTCGGAGATTGTTTTTTTTTAGTCTTTTTATCTCACAAAGTTGTAGACGTTCTGAGAAAACCTTTGAAGTGATAGGAGAGAAATTAAATCTGCGAAAGAAGGTTGGAAGAGGATTCGAACCAACGCGGGTAAGAGAACAGTCGCACCCCAGTCATAACCCGAACCCACCACACTACAAGAGCGAATTCCCCTAGCCCTGTAATACGCTAACCCTATACCCTATTGCTGGCAGGACTACAAGTGCTCATTCAAGCATATCGCGGTATATTTGTGTGATGTGTGACCACGGATTCTAAATTCGAGGCTGTAGGCCTAGTCTTACTCTTTAGCTTTGACGGCAGCCTGGGCCTACATACTGCTGGCACTGTTGCCTGTTGGTTCTGATGGCCTTATTTACAGTAGAATTTATTGGAGTATTGTTATTTTTATTATTAATAATATCACTAAGTTAACTAACGTTAGGCCTAGTAACGCCTAAGTTGGCATTGGCTAACTTAGCCTTAGGGGCCTAAATTAGGTCTAACATTAGGCTAAATTGTGTATGTTGAGCTTAAGACAATAAGAGTAAGGCATTCACTATGAGTTCCATAATGTCTGAGCCATGAGTAACGTTAATCTTTCGTGAATTTTAGGTTTCCAAAAATAACACGTACTGTAGGCCTAGTGCATGTTGTCAGAACGTACTACTCTCGACTTCTTTCAAGATGAGTTTGCAAACAAGAAAATGTTCATAGCCTACCTTTTATTTCGTCTTTGCCTCGCATGCATTCATTCCACCAAAAATGGCAAAATTGGCGCCTCGATCGAATAGTTGACGTGAATACGCACGTACCTTGTGGGTCAATTCACTGTTAATGTTATGTCATGTCAAACATGACCCTTGACAATATACTAATTACTATAGTACAAGGCAGTAGTTAATGGTTATACACACAATATGGTTCAGAGTGCCTTGCGCCAATGCGCATGCTCCATATATTCTCTTCCTCAAGAAAAATAGGTACCTTTTTTCGTATATTGTGTTTTCCGCTTCGACTGATGAATTATCTATTGATGTTTTTCTTTCATTGTAAGACTTGGTAGTCAAGAAATTTATTAGCAAACTTGCAGTAAAGATATACGGACTAAAATTGGTCCTAAATTACTAAAAACTTGATGTCGTCTAAATGACTCAATTTAAAACCGGGGAGATATGCGGTCACCAATTTGAAGCTAGCGTCACACCTAGACTGCAACTTATAATACCTTCTAACTTCAACACCATGAAGTTAACGCCGTATAGAACCAAGAAACCGAGCAAGTGCTGTTGAAGAAGCCACACCGAGTTGGAGATAGACACGCAAACAATTAGTGAACACGTATATGTTCACCAAATGTCAATGTTCACGAAATGACCCATTTTTCTCCATGGGATGTACACGAAAGTGACCATCAAGGGAAATATATATATATATATATATATATATATATATATATATATATATATATATATATAATTCTTGCTACACAAATGAAAGGGACCAAACATCAAGTAAACAAGAGAAAGAAAATCTTCTTTACTGGTTTTCATTTCTGAAATGCCTAATAATATTTTTAATATTTTTTTCTTAAATAAGGTTTTCATGGAAGCCCGCTTCATATATCTTGCAAGCTGCATAAGCATTTTGTAAGTAATTACTATGAATAGAGGATTTTTTTTTCTTTTTAATATTAAAATACACATACATGATTTTTGGCCACCAAACCAACCTCAGCAATTCCAGTAAACTTAAAATCGCTTGACAAAAATACTTTAACAACAATTCTCGCAGAAGTTTACTCTGTGAAAAACAAAAAGGACAGAGATGCACTGGCATAAATAAAAGAAAATAGAAAATACTAGCTTATAAAAGAGACATGCAAACATCCACTTATTTAAAAGCAAACGTAATATAAAGTTCTTTTGTTCAACTATTTAATAGTAGCGGATCAACGTTACCTTGTAAACTTAAGCTTTCATGCTTGTAAATAAAATTGTATCTACCTTTTTTTTTTCTTGCGTTGAGCATCTTTTGACAATGAATCTGCATAACAATATATATACTGGTTCGTACAAAGAAGCGCATTTTTTCCCTGTAAAATAAAATTCTCTAATATCACTTAGAAATGTTAAAAAACAATAAAAATATTTTCCCACCCCCCCCCCCCCTCCCTAAACAGGCACCCACATTCTGTTGGCAAACTATGTTGATCACAAAACGTACTTCTTTGCCAAAAGGTTGCCTTGTGAACAACATCATTAACTTATCATGTTTTCATTATTTTTTTTTTAGACTTTTTAGACCACAACAAGAAAATGTAACAATTACTGATAAGCAAATTTTCATACACAATTAACGCCCTTCACACTATTTTTAACTAGTCCCAAAGGATGACGTATGTCGTACGCGGTACGAAAATAAACGTTAATGTGTACAGTGTACTACGATAAGACTTCGAACACTTTTCACTACGACAAACCGTCGGCATAGCCTCAAATTACTGTAGCGATTCTGCTTCGATAACCTGTTCCCCTTCACCAGCCTTCATTTTTTTTATTTTAAAATTTCTACATGTATTAACAAAAGATTGATAAGGATATATACACACTGTACAAAAGTTCGAAGTCAATGTCACGCTTTTCACTGCACGCCAATGGGATAGGATGTCCCTGTTATGCAGAAATGATCATGTTAAAGACAAAATCAGAATGAAGTTCAACATGACCACCAAGTTAACGTAGTTAACTTACTAAGTTAATTTCTTGTGGAAGATCGATTTTTTGTTTTTTCTGAATGACCTTATTCATCTTTTCATTACAGGCTAGGCAGTAAATATGCTACGTGTAATGCCTGTACTTATTCAGATACATCTCATGCCGTGCTAGCTCTATTACAGCTTTTCTGGATGAAAATCTATATTAGTTGCAATTTGCATTTCTTGTTACATGATAAAAAAATTTAATGAGGTTTTGACTGCACTTTAATGCTATGATCACTTATCCACTGCTTCCACATTTTCTGCCCCCTTCCCTTTCTTCTACTAGTCACCCACGGAACCTACCACAATTGCCCATTTTCCTTTTCAGATCCTGTTTCGAAGCTTCTGAAGGAATTATTCTACAAATTTATGTATTTATTTTTTAATGCCCATGAGATAATTACACTTTAAGCAACAATGATTAACCGGAAGTCTGTTAGGCTTAGTCTGTTAGTTCTTCATAAAGTCATTCCTTTAAGGCATCAATGGTCCATTTTTAGCAGACATCCTGTTTAGTTTTGGATGTTCTTGCTATTGTTCCATCAGAAGAGACTAGCAGTGAGAAATGAAAGTCTTTGCTGTTACACTTTACCTTAATTGAAAACTGGGTGAACATTCTCAACTATTAATGTTTACGTCGTTACGACGAATTATATAAATGGATTAGAAGTAAGATCAGTTTTTACTTTCATCTGTAATGGCTTAGATACGACGTCACATGTTCTTTTTAGTTGTGTAGGATAAATTATTTGATTCCTTTCAAGCCAGTAGTCACACTTACATTTAACGCAGCTCAATCCCTAACTCAATGTTTTGCGTTTTGCATTATCTAAAATATACCCTTCCCACAATTTTGATAGAATATTAGAGGTAATTTGCTTTATCTTGTTGCGGCTCTGTTCATGCTATCGAATAAATTTTACAGTAAAGCTTGATTATTTGCTCATTCGTGGTGTTTTACCTTGAGAATATGATGTACAACATATAACGCCCTTGTTTACGGATGAGTGCCAACGATGACGATCTTGTTAAGGAACACTTTAATTACAAAAAAGGCAGAAGTGGAGGTTATCTTACCTCTCCATTCTCTTTAGCATTTGTAAGATATTTTTGTTGGGGCAAACGTAACGATATAAATTAGTTCACCAGTAAAATCGCTCGTTTTTTTTTTTTTTTTTTTTTATGCGTCTTATGTTGTTGTGTTGCATCCATTACAGCAGAATGATTTTTAAAATTAGCTCAAATGAGTGTACTCAACTAGACATTATGCCAAAATAGGCGCATGCGAGGGGTCTGTATAAGAAAAGAAAAAAAAACAGTCGAAGGTACACAGCGTTCCGTCATGCTTCTTTGACAATACGTATGCAAATACAAAAGGTACATACAGCTCGTCATTATTTCGTTGCAACGCTCTAACTTATAAGTTCTTCTCCAACAACTTCTTCTTTGTTTTTTAAATATAAAAATATGTTTGGAATAAAAGCGTCAATATTGATAATATTCCGCACATAATCAATGTCAGAACTCGTTTTCATTATCCCACTTGTCTAGGTATGTCACTTTCTCTAGTTGAATATTCAACACATTTAATATTTGCTTATAAATTAAACTTTAAAGGACTCTACGACCTCATGGCACGGCATATGGCAGCCTATCAACATTAACTCCCCAAAGTTACCATTACTGCACGTTATAGGCCTACCGATACCATTAATCTCGCTGTCAGTTCCCTCGGCAGCAGTAGATGTATCGCGAAATCATTGTGCTGAGAAAACAAATGAAAATAATAGTGCAGAGTCATTTCTACTGGAGTTAATATCTTTTGACAGAAAGTATCGCATCTTTACATTTCTGAGTTGTCTATCTTTAATTGATAATTCCAACGGCAAAATAACTTCATTCTTTGACATTCATTTTATTACTGTAGCACCCACACAATCTTTTTATTGTATACATTTTCGGGCTCCTTGAAAAAAAAAAGAGAAGAGATGGAACTGATTGTGACCAGAGATACATTTTATGACCGGAATCGCACACATATTTATGTTCTTGATGATCTTTATTTTAGTTGCACTTAACATACATGCTCGTATTTTTTAGCGTGGAAGTGTTTTCTTCATTTTTAACTTTTGTTCAAAATGTTTACTTCTTTCTTACTTCGTGTTTTGTAACTAGTTATGTTTTGTTTTCAAGCTCTTTTTCTCTTCTTCTTCAAAAATAAGATCCCCTGTGATATGTTTTGTAAGGCCCTCAGATAAACACATGCCTACGTCATAAATCGTCTCAGCATTTGGAGTTGCCCAATTATGACGGTGGTATATGAACCACTGTCGTATTCGGATCACCCAAATTTATGTGTTTGGATTGTTATGTCGAATACGTCACCGTTGCACCAACTTACAGACAATGAAAGACCTAATGCTGAGTCATCGGAAAACGTTATGAGGTCAACTAAAAAAAAGATAACGATCCAGATATTTAACTTTGAATATGTGAGTGAAGTATTCATTCCTTAGAATGGACAATTAGAGGTTGCTTGCGAGTCTCTATCGTTAAACATCCTTATATACTCCAACCAGCCACTAAATGAACCGATGGACTGGTAAATATTCACTTACTTGTAGATATTGCACACTTTAAACCTAATGGTTAGTGCGTCAAATGATGTAATACTAGCTTGCTTTCAATCTTTCGTACATTCCGAATAGGTTTCATTATTAGCTTGTTTTTTAAGACTGTAATTTGAAAATTATGAAAGCACAGCTGAACCTGTAGGGTAATTTAATAAAAAAGACTGGTAGGTGTTTTTAAAAGAGTTCAACCTTTTTCAAAAAATATTACATCCGAAGACTTAATTTAATTCGCCAGAAAATCCTTTCGAATGCAAATTGGAGAGCGTTTCTCTGATTGAATTCAAAAGGGCACTGCTTCAGAAATATTTTTAGGTTCTTAGAGTTGGAACGTGGTATCATATGGTTGCTCTGAATACGTTGCGAAAGATAAGAGGAGAATTCCTTATAGAAGAAATTAGGCTAAGTTTGCGTTGCCATTGACTAGTGATCAGTGAATGAACTAGGCAACAATCTAACGACTTGTTTTGTGTTGAAATAATCCTTTATCTTATTCACGTTACCACTCGGTTGTCTGTAATTCATTATTTTATTAAAATTGGAACACTCAACCTACACTCGTGAAAGTTTTTATAATCTGATATGCTCTTCATGTGGTTAAACTTAAACTTTTGGACCTTAATAGCTACAGACAGGTGAAGATAATGCCTATTTTCTTTTTTTTTTACATCATCACATAAGGTAAAGTAAATCTGATAACATTGCTCAAGAGCTCAATACATGGAGAAGAATCATGGTGTGCCTTAAGGAAAAACGGGCGCTCTTATCTTCGCCATGGATTATCGCAACGTAACAAGATGTCCAACACGAATTGACCTAAACTATTCACGCCTTTGCTTTCGTCATTTTGATGTATGTGGTAGTAGTGCTGGGTGCCGTACCGTTGGTGACGTTTGACTCATCTCCCTTGTAACAGCGTTGGGGTATAAAAGTCATCTTGAATGCTTCTCTGTACCTTTGGCTCATGGTAGTGAAGATGATTGGATTGACGACGGAGTTCAAGTATGATAACACTCTACCTGTATTCACTAGCCAATAACCTTCAAAGTGTGTGTCAAACATGGTGATGATAGACGATATCTCAAAAGGTGCAAGACATACAAAGAAGACCACACCGTTGAGAATTAACATTCGAGCAATTTGATCCCTGACACGGGTGTCTTGGTCCTTCTTGCCCCCTTGATGTCCCCTGAGTCGCTTTATCGATTGGTTTAAACCTTTCACTATCATGACGTAAAGATAGATATTCAACAGAAGCGTTATGATGAACGGCAGCGTCTGTAAACCGTTTGTATAGATACTCCACATCCGTTGGCTGGGTTGGCAGGTGGCGTATTCGATGGGGTAAGTGTTGTACGGGTGTTCGTCTGGAAGGATGAAACAATAATAGTCATATTTGATGTTGCCCGGTATAAGTGTCGTGGAAAGCACAGTGGAAATAGTCCAGCTGCCTACACACATGAGCGCTATAAAAATAGGTCGTTGAAAGTAGTTCCGACTCTGCGGTCTGCAGACGGCAATGAACCGTTCAAATGAGACCAGTGTGACGAAAAAGAGAGAGGAGAAATACGATACGTCTGACAAAAGAGGAAAGAGGACACAACCAAATATTTCCCCGAAGACAGCTGCATCACCGTCATAAGGGGACTGTATATAAATCCAGACTTTTTCTCCCATGGCGAACACGAGAAATATGACATCGGCAATGGCTAAGTTGACCAAGTAACAGTTGGTCGGTGTGCGCATAGCAGGTAGCCTAGCAACCACCAACATAAACGCGACATTGTCGATGATGCCTATGACAAGCAAAATTGGCATCAAAATCCCGGACGTGAAACGATCGGCGGAGGAATAATCCAAAGACTGAAGTAACTGCACACTTACGTTTGAACAATTATCGGAGGAATCACTGTACTCATCATACGACATTTTTCTTCCTTGTTTTTCCTCCTTCAACTTTTTATAGAAAATTAAGGTCTGATTATTGTGAGCTATATTCTTTTAGAGGAGAACGCCATTACCGCCATCCGTTAGAATCTGTCATAACTGCGTTCTTTGCAATGGCTGATATTAGTCCATGGTATTTCAGTTATGAAAGTAATCAGTATCGGAAGTATTCATGAGTCTTTCAGTGAATATTTGAATGATTCCAAACGATTCAGGTATATTTCGTTAAGCGAACAAAAGTGATTGCAACATTACAAAAGTTCATCAATTTTAAGAAGTGTGGTTTCAATGACTGTAGCAATAATACTGGGCAACTTTGCAAACGGATGAGGGATATTCGTCCATCTTTGCTATTAATTCCATTAGAAAATATTTTCTCGTTTCAAACGGATTAAAGAAATGGCTCTCGTCAAATACGTCATTTCTAAACCAGTGGCGAGCTGATGTTCAGAAGGGGACCAAACTTGGATTCCTTCATTAAGGAAAGTAGTCAAATGTTGATTATTCTGTACGTGATGATTATTATATTACAGATGACAACTGATCACAATCTTTCAATGAAATATTCCGCGAAAACATCGAAACTATGATGAAATAATTCAATGATTTCCATTGTCGTCAGATGTCCATTGGAGTTAGGCAACCAGTGGCATCATTAATAGACCTGAAATATGAAAAAAAAAACCAGAGAGAAACTGATACAACCAGTACATGTTTTGTCTGACGAACATACGGTCGGACTGATGGATGGACTGATGATGGATAGATGTGTGACGGATGAATTGGTGGATGTATGGATGGATGAATGGATAAATGTTTGGATGGATGGATGGATGGAAGGATCGATGTATGAGAATCAATCAATGGATGAATAAATGCATGAATGGACTGCTGTATTGACATTGAGAGAAATTCACTCCCCTAACCCGGTTGGCGTATAATAATATAATAAAAATTGTTTTCTCAAACGTGCCCTAAAGAATCTTCTTCATTCCCTATAATCCTACTCATTGATGGTTACTTTAAAGGTAGGTATTCATTCCAAGCATCCCGACAAAGAAAAATCGCCAAAGTCTGATCAGATAAGGCATCACTTGAGGCGATTTAGAACATTCCTTGTTTTATTCATTTCACACATTTGGGGATGGCTGTCTATCAATATATCTTAACCCATTTCCCCCCACAAGCAGCAATGTTAAGAGGGTGTAGGACCGAGTTCCCACCTGGTCCTACCCATCACTTTGCCCCTTCATCCCCGTCTTTATTGCATCGGAGTAGCTTTGTAAATTCACGTGACTGTTATACCGGTAACTTGAATGTGTAAGCGTACATTTGAAAAATGTATAGCTTTATGAAGGTTTGAATTTCATTCTCAGTACGATGGTCTTCTCTACATATTGAAAAAAAAATTGGAGACGCCTAGATCTGGATCCAATAACGAGATGAAATTACAAAGTATCTCAATGACTGGGTATAAAGTGTCAGATCATTCAATTCAACGTGACACTTACATAATCTATTACATCATGTAAGCTTAGTCGTGTCCCGATTTTTCTGTGGTTTATTTTTATTTTCTCTTTCGTTCTTTTGAGTTTTATTTTTAGCCCATCAACAATTGCATTCATTCTCATGTTATAGGGGACAAGGTTTTTAACCGTTCGAAATGTTACTCGATTGCAGATCAAATTTTCTTCGTTACATTTTTTACCTTTTCTCTCTGATCTTCGAATGATACTATAATTTAGTACCATGCGCCGTTAAATCTAAAACGACCAAACCGAATGCCTTCTGTATTTTACAGCCTAATCCTGGGCATAGAATGATAAACTTGTGGAAAGTCACAACTATTATTGGAATAAATTCACGTACAATTTACGTCAACTTACAAAAACCTCCAGTGTTAAAAAGCAATTCTTAGTTGTTTATATGAAAATATGCAAAACAAATTTCATGCGTTTTTCACTTGCTCACAAAACTGTAGTTCTTTACAGACAGAAGTTTCAAACACCATAATTTATCATGGAAATTGTGGTTGTGGTTGAGGTTATCATGGAAATTGCGGCAAAACGACAGGCATGAAAACAAATGGTTTTCTGCATACGGTAGAATAGCAGGGATTGGCAGTGAAAGTTGCTAACTTGTTTTTAAAAGCAGTTGCTTAGGTGAATTTAGAGAAATTATGAAAACATAAAAAAAACTTATTTTAGAGCTAAATGATGTCAATTGAACAACTGCAATAGCATTTTTCTGTTAAAAAAATAAAAGAAGACTTTACAGACAATTGCTGACAAAATGATAGGGAAGGAAATAAAGGCATAAAATACAGTGGTGAAATTAATCAGTTTGAAGGGTCTAACCTTCAAATTGATTGATGATAAAAGTAAGTAAATTTGTCATGCATTTATAACTTCTCTTCGCTTTCTAAAAAAAATACCGAAAAAAATATTTACGTCGATCAGCTTCTTTTTTCGTCTTGCACAACGTGTTGAACGATCACGTACATCGAATCAAATTTCGGTGAATCACCCTTTCTAGAAGCGGTCAGACATTACCATTCTACAAACATGTTTCGACATTACACCGAGTAAAAAAACGACAAAAGGCCAGATGGTGCGATGTGAATTACTGGTCTAGGAAAGTAAAAAAAAATATTTTGATCTCATAACACCATTCATGCAAACGAGCAAACGGCTACTAAGAATTGTGTGTTTACTGTAACTGCCAACGATAAAATCATGAATAAAACGCTGTTAATCAAAATTGTTAAGTGAGAAAGTACATTATTCTTGAAGCAACAAACTGTACGACTCATGTATGTGATATGTTATGTGTGTGACAGGGACTAACCCTTGCAAATAGCAAGATCAAGAAGCTCGTAGAAGCATGATAAATGCATGACATTCAATCATTGTTTCAGAACAATGACAAGAATTATACTACTACATTGACAAATGCTACACAAGGACGTTGTTAGCTAATTACATATCCATAAATGCGATTGACATGACTCAATTCCTTTGACCAACATACCTTTCCACAACTTCACCAAAACCGCAACCCCACACACCCCCACCGACTGGATGTCGCATTAGTTTTACTGCACCAAAGAATGAAATATTGGCTGACATCAGTAACATGGAAGTATAACATCACGATTCTTATACTTTCAACATCGCTTTGCTTAAAGCATGCTTAAATGAAACGGATCGTCACCTCATCTCATGAGCCGAACGCCACAAAATTCGTTACGTCACTTCAGAAATTTACTTTACGGTATTGTGCACTGAGAAGAAACCGATTTGTCATGAAAGGTTGACAGGCTACTCATTCAGGTAACGTACACATAGTACTTGTGTTGGTTGCAGTGTACACTGTCAGGCGTTCACGCGTGCCATGAGACAAGTCGAGATCTTAAAACAAAGTTTTCATAGCGGGCCTCTTTGTTGTAGCTGATAATTCAAAAATGTCTTTTAACCAATCCCAATTTACAACATTCCCACCTCATCCTCCAAGAAATCATAAAAAAAAACCTCTTGTCAATTAACTTCGGCGTGGTAGTCATCACCTGTCAAAGTCACATTTCAATGTTGATATTTCACACATTCTGGCATAATTGTTGAATACTGTTTTATTGACATAGTTCAAGATATGACAGTGGTCAGTCTCAGAGAGTAAAACCAAATTCAACGTCAGAAATACCCAGACATATTAATAAATTAAGACTTACATATTAATAAAATAAGAGGATGCTTCATTAAGTCCATTATATTATACATAATGGTGGTTAATTTGTCGCCTTCCAGTCAAATGCCGCCTTAAGAATTCTTGCACAAATTATTATGTGTATTGCTTGATTAAATTCCCTCTTCATGTTTTTTTTCTTCGTATTGTTATAATTTCGCATTCTTCTTTTTTATCTTATTACTTTAGAAGCCTTACCAAGGGACTCGATTTTTGCCAAAGGCTTTATATATTTTCGTCACCTTCTCTGGGGCTGCTACTGAGGTTTACAAACAGTTGAAGGCATAGCGAAAACACCAAAACAAAACAAAAAAACGAAAGAAATGAAAAGCAAGATGTGATTCGAACGTTTCGGCGGACATTCAAGTCACTAAAACATGTTCCTTCACATGCAGGATTACCATGACATGTAACATGTTATTATTGAGGATAGAGTGGTGTTATTTTCAGCATATCACTGATGCATTAGCTACACTGTTACGTCATTTTTTTTTTTTTTTTTTTTGCCAGTCTTTCTATCTGCACTTGGCTTGACCACTTTGATTAAACAAGTTGTTGTTATTAAAACCACACTTCATGTTTGATAACAAACAGAGTGTTCCTCACACATACTCTGAAATAAGATACAACTGTATTTGATAGTATTATAAAACAGCCGGCAAACGCTCTTGCCCTCAGAAAGCAAACACTTGAAACTGACCGATGAGTGACCGTGAAACGTTAATATTTAAATGGGTTTTTGCTATTTGCATTGAAGCTCACGTCTCAGAATTTATTTCCTTGCGAAAAGATTTCAGTTAAATATCACTCCTTGCAAGGTTTCTGTCCTAAAAGAATGAAATAGACTGCACTAGATCAAGAGAGTTTGCCATCTCTTCAAAATTATGAATACATTTCCCGAAGGCTTCATCAACTTTGAATAAACCAAGGACCAACGGACCCCAGCTCTGAGGTTATGTCATTTTTTTAACTACGACAGGCTACAGATATAGTAAAAACTAATGTTCCGTAATAGATTTTATTGCCACGGATTTGACTTCTCTCGAGGAAATAGTTGACATGGATGTACACTGGTGTGACATGATTCACTTTATCATGCACGAAGCGATGTCCCCTCGAGCAGAGCTAGGTGTCGTCATCCCCAGAATATGTTCTTTTATTTTATTCATTTTCGTTGGGTTATATCATGGTAATTTGATGGCACGATTGATCAGGTTTCATTCAGACTCTTAGGCAACATAAGATTAAATCAAGAAAGAAAAGAAGATATAGAGAAAATAATCAATAGTGGAAAATTTATTGTATATACATTTCTATCTTTATATTGATAGAGAAAACGACTCGAATACCTTGACGTTGTAAATAATACCAACATTAAACACTTCAATTACTCACATGTTTGTTATCCTGTCAGTGATTATCTCTGTCATGGTTCGTGTATTTTTAAGTTTATCAAATAGTTTTCTTTTTCACACTTTCTTTGTTGGTTTTGGACTTACTTTCCGTAGCTGACCTTTTCGAAACTTTTAGTTGTCATGAATAAATCTTTAACCAGTTCGTGGCCCCGTCTGACCATAATTTCTGTTTGGCCTTCCTCATTAGAAGCATTCCTCTATAAAACACAACCTCGGGGTTAATGATTGCTTTTTTTTGGTTGCCAATAAGAAACAGCTAATAGCTGAAACAAAATATACCTTCTTTGATACCTTCATGTGGCCTTATTTGAAATTAATGGATAGATCATATCAACCTCAAGAACAAATGAAAAAAATAAGAGCAAAGATATTTGTTAAAAATGTCTCGATAGACAATTTTGCTTTTACATTAGCATTGCCGTGAAGTAAAATGTCGTAGCCTACATGCTTTCCCCCTTTTTTTATTTCTTCTATTTTTACATTTTGAACACTTCGCGGGTTCTTAAGAAAATATATTAGCGTCCCTTAGCATTAGTTTTGTATCTTTGGTTTCGGTATCTACGGGGGTTCATCACAAAATAGCTTTCCTCAAATAACTATTCTTGTGGGGTTTTTGTGTGTGTGTGTGTGTTTGTTATTATTATTATTATTAATATTATTAATTTCAAAATCTACGTCACAGATGGGGCTGTATTTTGAACTTATCCATCACATGTAAAAAGGAAAAAACAGATATGAGTTTGATCATCAAATCAAGTATTCGGATGACTTTCATTTAAGATATAACAATGATCCAGATAAAATTGACTGAACTTAAGTGGTCGAACACCCTCTCACAGTTAAGGGCGTAGATTCCTAAGAGGGCACTATAATAAATCAATGGAGAAGGGACCAGTGTCCAAAAGGCCATTTTGAGAAAATCTTATTACCAGTCATAGTGTCATTCTCTTTAAAAACTGACACCGTAACTGGCAGTTTGGAGGGTAAATATTCGTCCTTCCACACACACTTCTCTGTGGTTACTGTTTATACAATACGATGAAAGTGATAACATATTGTGTTGTGGTATTGTCAATTGATTTCCGGTTCAGTAATGTACGAAATTTCAATTTTTAATTTAAATTCAAAAGGTGTCCTAAGATGTATCCATCCTCTTATGTCGTTTGCTGAGTAATAACTCCACGGAGAAATCAATCATTCCAACTCATTGCTTGTAACATTTTCTTATAAATATATGACTTGTTTGCAACAATCTGCAACGTGAATTGGTAGCTATTCGAAAGTTTAACCGTTTTAAGCCTTAGCTCAAAACTCAAGTTTTTCGAAAAATGTTTGTCCTAATGTCTTACTCTTTTTCAGTTTCTTTATCCCTGTTTATTTTAATTCTATTTTTATTACGGATTCGATGGTGAGTATGTCTTTAACTTAAATTGCCTTTTCTTTCTAAGTTGGTAAAAACATTTCTGTCAACTTGGTATTCCCGGTAACACAGAGAGAATTTTTCGTTTTAAAATTAAGTATTTCCAGCAAACCTCTTCAAATAGCATATACAGTAGGATGGACATGCGCGGCAGGAGACATGTCGATGACTGATAACTGGAAGAAGAAATGATGGTTTCATGAAATTGAAGTTAAGATTATTCTATTTCCTTTTTAGCAGTCAAGCTCAAAATAGAAAGAATTTGCTTAAATTCTCTTTGACCTCATCACAGATTTCTGTCTTAGATTTTTATTTTTTGCCACTGCAACTGCCACGAGTAACATCTGTTGCTATATTGTATAGCCTTTGCTGAAGACAGTGTAACGATTGACTTATTAACGGACCGTTTCAACTTACCGTGTACGATAACCAAACTTTCACGAAACGATTGGAAAGCTTTATTGCATTCAGAATTCCTTATAAAAGTATTGTTGAAAAGTTCGCAAGCAAATTGGGTGTCACAGTAACTACGGACTTTTTCTTTTTAATATCCTAAAACGAATGAATGAATAAAGCTGGGTAGTGATAATTTTCATAACCTTCCATCATTTCATCAGGTTTCATGAGTAACAATACCATTATTGAAAGTGGCATCTCAAGTATCCCAACCTAAAACATTAAAACACAAACGATAATAAAACACAAGGGAAAAAAAAACGTTCGTCCGTTTCCTTACAGCTGAGTTAAACGGAGACTTTGCGATGTCACATATTAATGTGTTGGATATTATGAAATACAATAGAATGTACAGCTAAAGGGCAAAGTATTTTGGAAACAGATTATTTTGCAATCTTTACTTGTATCAAGATATAGTTGATTTCCCTACGGTTGTTTTGTTTCCTCTTTTGTTGTATTTATTATGACATTTGAATTTAAATTTTGATCAAATTCAACACAAACAAAAACAATTTTTTTACAATTGAAAAAGAAAGGACCTGTCAGGTTTGTTGATTTGTTGAATTGGCCAGTACTGGGAGATGATTTTCCTTTTTATTTTTTAGGCAAATAAACTGAGAAGCTATATGGAAATAAACAATTTGAAGAGGGAAAGAAGTATACACTGAAAACTATAGTCGTTAATTGCTAGACTTTCAATATGTAGCGAAGCAGTGCTACCTCGCAGAATGTTTCTCTCTCGAATGGTCAGCTCACTAGAGACTGACTTAGTGGGTTCATGTTTGATTTGTTGGGAATTTTTCTTACATGAGGTGAAGGTTTATAACTTAGAAGTACGGAAGTAACTTATCTCACCGAATTCATAGATTAGTTGTCACATTCCTGTCTCGAGACATGTATATTTTACCTGATAGATCTGAAAAGATTAGGTTACTGTGAGAAACATTAGGAAAAGGTTAAGGGGATACCAGTCTTAAGATTTGTCAAATTGCATGATATCAAGTTCTGGATTGGGTGACTAATCTTCATTTCGTAATGCATGCTATGAACAACGTTATCATCAACATAAACATTACCTTTATGGCACGTTATATGCCAATTTTATAAGAACATGTGGATGGGAAAAAGTCTGATGTAGCAAAATTGCAACAAAATGATTCTCATCTAAATTATGCGTGATTTAGTTTTCCTTTATTTTCTTTCATCATAAAAGTTGGACTTTATGAATAATTTCTCTTTCCATCTGATATTAAGTGTAATACGTAATATGTAGGCACAAAGACAAGTATTCAAGTCTGACGAAACCATATATTGTTAATAACAATTCAGATGTTCTGATCTACGAAAACAAACCCGCTTGAACGGCATTTGCTTGAATTTATGTCAAAATTTAACGACATATGTAATGAAACGAAATGAACGGCAACACCATCAATTTATGGTTTCATTATTTTTCTAGTAAAAAGAGGTTGTCAATTTAAACCCTACATCACACGTGTAGGGTGACAGATTGGCGTTTGTATCTTATAAAAATCTATACACTTCATTAATTAGCCATTGGTCATAATCAGAGACACTTAAGGGTCTCCTACAGAGCGCCAGACATACATTAGGAAAAACAGATTTTTGATTCCTTTCCAAAGGCAGGCAAGGAATATATGCGATGATGATGGCGTCTGTGCGTGTGTGTGGAAGTTTGTGTGTGTGACGCCTTGGTTTGTAACCACGATACCTCAAGAAGCGAAAGTTGCTTGAACTGCAAAGTTGGTGTGTAGGTAGTCCATAAAGAGTGGATGGTCAGTATTCTTTTTCAGGTAGGTGAAAAGTCATTTGAGGTCGCCAAAGGAGAAAGTCTCAAAACCTTTTATGGTGGGTATCACAGCAACTAAAAGTTGCTGGAACTTTGAACTTCAAAACCATTGGTAGAACTTGATAAGAAGATGATCTCTGTCAAGTTTTGATAAGGTTAAAGGTCACATGGGGTCATAGGAAGATATCTCAATGTATCTCAGTGATATATCGTTGTCTCAATGAGGGAAAATTGCTTGAATTTGAAAGTTGGTATGTAGGTTGTCCATTGGCAGTGGATGATCCCTATTGTCTTCCAGGTAAATCAAAGGTCATTTGAGGTCACCAGAGGAGAAACTCTGAAATCCTTGGTTGCTATTGATGAGCGCATGATCTCTATCATGTTTTAGTGAGGTCAAAAGTCACAAAAGATAATTGGAGGGCATAGTTTAGAAACCTTGTAAACACCGTTTCTCCAGAAGGAAAAGTTGCTGGAACTTCAAAGTTACTGTGCATGTTGTCCATTGTGATTAGATGATCCTTATTGTTTGCATAGAAGTCAAAAATCATTTGAGGTCACCAGAGGTGCAAGTTTGAAGATCTTGTAAAGAAATATATCAGTGACTGATTTGTGCTGGAACTTTCCACTGGTAACAATGGCGGCTCGTGATGAGTTGATGATTTTTAATTGTCACTTCTTTTGATGATCAAGAGTCACATGAGGTCGGCAAAGATGAAAACCTTGTATAAGTGGTATCTCAAGGAAGGTAAGGTGAGTGAAATTCACAATCCATATGTTGGTTATCCTCTGTTCAGCTTAAATATTGGCAAGGAATCACAAAGCCCTTTGACTTTCTGGCTTTTTCCGATTTTTCCTGCCCCAAAAAACGAAATAGAAAAATGGTGTTTTACGTTTTTAATCATTTCTGAAACTTTTCTGGTTTTGGCCAGAACTTAAACGATAAGGTCACCTGATTTCTTCGACAAGTCAAATATGAAGTCACTGGACGGGGGCGGGGGGGGGGCGTGTCGCGAAATCGCTGCACGTAGCCGGGCATTCATACCTAGTACAATAATACGTGTGCGTTGTTTTCCTCTTGAATGTTGTCGGGAATGGTTTAGATTGCATATTCGAGGATTTGAAACGTCACAGAGAATACCACAGACGTCAGTTTCTTTCTGATTTCCGAAGGGCATGGGGAGCAACTTTCGTCGTCGGATATTGAGCAGATTCGTTTTGACGACAAGAAAAGATTGTACCGATGTTTTAAATAGGCTTGTCACTTAGGGCACAGAGCGGCGTGTATGCTGGAAGCATTTCCACGAAGTGAATTCCCCAACTGATTTAAATCGCTTCTATGTTCCCGAATTTCGGGAGTGTGGACACATTGCATGGACACAATTAACGTATGATTTTATGGCCCAGGAGTACGGATGGCAGGGAATCAAGTAATCAAAATTGGACCATCGAAAATTAATACTGCTCGTCAGGCAGAAAATAGGTATGAATTTCACGCAAATTAGGCCTAACATTTTGCTGACAACGATACGTCGCACACTATGTGTGGTCCAACTTTAGCCACATTCTGAATCCCATATAGGCCTAGGCTTACACTAGGCCTAACAACTTTTACAATATTAGGCAATTTAGGCTACAGGCCAACTGGAGAAATTTACGATACGTGTTTTCTTGCTTCGTTTACAGTTACACTGTTTCCCTCCCCTAGCGTTATAGGCCTAGCCTATGTGTATTATGATTGAATAGGCATTAAGTAAGTGAAATGGTTTTGTCCACATTATGGTCCATGTAGTTGACTAATTGTGACCGTGAAACATTGCTACTGGAGTGGTAGACTAGCTGTTACAGGTTGTAACATTTTCACGGGACTTGAGGTAACTGAGAGTGAGACCCATGTTGGCGGGCCTAGGCTACAAGTTCCAATCTCCTTTACTATTTAGTATGTTTCACACTACGACATTGGTATGTCAATCCCTAACAACACATGTTGATGTATTCAGTGTAATGGCCATCGTTCTTGCCCACCGATGCCCCAACTTCTTCAAGTGTCTTTCTAATGCACTATTGGTACAAATTTTGCAACTTTCTAGGTTGCTACATTACCAATCTGCAGGGACTTAGGCTACATACTATACACAAAAACAAAAACAACATCTGGAATTCAATTAAGTCTGTTGTCAGTGTCTTTTGTCATGTATTACCTTACATAAAGCACGGAAACACTTCTCCTCTCTTCCTGTATTGCAATCGTCCACAGACGTACACTTACAGCGGTAAGTCACTAAGTCGATTAATTGTAGGCCTATAGCGTTCAGTGAAGCCTGGATCTACAGTTCAACGCTATTAATCAATATAAGACAAGACATTATGTTGTAATTATCTAAGTGTATTTCAGAATTGTGCTATAATGTTTACTTTGAGGGGTGATTCACATGAATTGCGTAAAGACTAAAGGAAATGGAAATAAGCAGGTTACAACGCACACGGCTACACATCTTCGTGCATTATACCCTACAGTAGGTCCCGGTCTGTGTTCGGACTTTGCCAGGAAGGGTTCATCGAACTAACAAAGTCACCGACAGAGCAATAGCATGGCAAAAATATCCTAGCTATCCTTAGGGTACGATGAAATGTTCGGGAACTGACAAATAATTTCTAGTTTGAAAGGTATTCACGTAAACTACGGTAGAACACTTGGTGTTTCTCAGGGAAGATAAAGCATCATTTCCCGTAGTCATCTATTCTCTCGTATGTAATGCCCGTCGTTTCTTTGCTAAACGATTTGCTGTTTTATCTCTATTATTTAATTTAGTTAGGATTTAACGTGTGTAGTGTCTTTTCCACCAACGCAACCCACCATTTATCTATTAATTTTGACCTTGAACGTAAAAATCTCGTATACCTGCATGCATGCTGTGGTTTCGCTTGACTCTTTCTAGTGGCTTCACATGCTCGACCCAAGCCACGCGCTTTTCACGCAGTCAGTCGAAAAAAACGAATTTTACTGTAAAGTCTTAATTTCAGAACGTACTTTCTCAGTAATGCCAAGGTCTATTCCGAAAATTCCGAAAGTGTAGTGTACTTGAGTCTGAGCAAACAAGAGTTTCTCATTCCGAATTAAACAAAACCACCTTTGCCTCTTAATAAGACCTTTAAGGTTGAAGAGCGATCAAAATTACTGATAAATATTTTACGGTTTGGGTAGTATTAATGATCTTCCTCCTGCTCACTGCAGTTTACAGATTGTACTCACACATAAAAACATTCAGCGAGAGGAACAAACACGAACTGCAAAAATGTTTCCTTTTTTCCTATAGATCTCCAAAAAGTAAAACCAATCATTAATATACTTCCCCCAAGTCGTTTTCTCGATGAGCCCTTTACTTTCATCAGCCAAGTACAAATTCGAACACCTTTCCTAACAGATTTAGACCAAAAAAGAGAAGTAACAACCCGCCTAAGTTGAAATTCATCATTTCGACCATTAAGATCTATTGACAAAGAGGTTTCTGAAAGGTTATAAATATTCGTAAAACTATGCGATTGTTTTCTCTCTCTCTTCACTCCAGGGTAATGAAAATCTGCTCTTCAAGCACACGTAGCTTTACATCAAATGATGTAACATTAGAAACCTCAACTGAGGTAATAATGAAATGTGTATCAGTTCACTCGTACATAATTATGATTTAAGTAATATGTAGTAATTATAAATAGATGGATATCATTAATGTGAAAAACGTGACCAATGTCTTTTGGGCATTTGCCAGCTTTCCTGCCTTAATTCATCTGGACCGATTTTATTGTCGACTTTCTATAATACGTGATCTTTTGTAAACTTTGTACATCTTAACACCTTTAACCCTCTTTTGCGTTGTGCCACTTTTTACCATCCGATTGCTTTGGAGATTTAACACTCTTATTTTACCTTTCCTCTTTTATTGAAGTCTTATGGATTACTTTCATATTTCGTGTGCCTGGACTCTTCTGTTTTTCATATTTGCCACTATTTTAAAAAGCTCTGTCAGTATCAAAGATCCAACGATCAGTATTACAGTACACCAAATCTCCTCAAGATGATTAATGTAAAAGTTGAACTTTACATAAGTGCGGGCAAACTGTTAACATCGGAATCACACGTCTCTTTTCTAAAAACCTGAATCAGGAACGACCTGATTCCTGACGGCATTTTCATTAACAAATTCAACTGGTTTTGATGACGCTCAGTCTAGAAGTTGTCGGAGGCCTTTCGTCATACCTCAATAAGACGTATGCATGAAACTACTTTCCACATTAAAAACTAACATTTCAGGACTCTTCCATATATTGCTCGATTAAGGAGAACGGCTACTTAAGGAGAACAGCCAATAGCACCTTTAAACTCAAAGAGCATAAGAAGGTTGTTACATCTTGTATCGCTAAATGACGAAGTGAACAGCACAAGGTAGACATTACGAGTTTACTTATGAAAAGACTAAGAAAAAGGTCTCTCAAGCATAGTTTGAAAGAGCAAGAAAAAGAACATTAATATTAGTAACACGGATTCAATAACAGGGGTTGCTAATGTTTCAGATTTAACAGTTTCAGCCCTGAGGAAAGCTTCTTCAATAAAAAAATTAGGAAGTCGAATAAAGATCTGTTCCACCCCTTTAATTTCAGATAAATTGTCACTACAAAAGGATTCAGATGAGTTTAAAAAAGACTGGCTGAGTATTTTAATGATGAGAGCGATAACGAAAGTAACCCACACGACTCAGAAGTCCCAGCATTTAAAAACACAAGCACTTGGACCCCAAATGAAGAAAAATACAAGTCCTTACATTTATTTCCTGGAGGCATTCAAAACACAAAAAATAGACTCTTTGAACTGCCTTCTTAATTCGAGAATGATAACTTATCTTAAGTCGAAACTCAAGACATAACCAGAACATTGCCAGATACAGATAGGTACCGTTATGATGGACTTGTATGATCAGAAGGTTTACATCAAAGGCCAATGCGACAAAATACCAGGAAAAGTGGAACAAATCATCAACATTGCAAATACGATGTTAAAAGATTGGCGATATTGACCCTAGTACTGCAGAATATCTCATATCGGAAGAATGGAAGATGTCACGTTATTGCACACACCCTGAGATACATGGAGAAAGAGATGAAGATGGCAACCTGGGAACGAGACCAGTCATTGTCGGAAATGGATTCTTCATTGAGAGACTGTTCGAGGACTTTGACATTAATCCTGAGAGGATCACATTAACTTTTTTCTAAAGGACTCTAGGTTTGTTCTTTCAATTAATTCCATTACTATCAAAGAGCCACTTAATGGTCTTTACAGGACGGTTAGGTATCCCAGCATACCTCAACACCTTGCACGAGAAGGGGTGAGGCGAGACTTAGAAAATAAAGACACTATGATCCCCCAACACCACCGCCACCAGTAACTTAAGTGGGTGTCTCGAGATTTTTCTTAAAGAAAATAATTTTGAATTTAATGGTTAGATCCTCACGCAAATAAATTTGAGCTCCAAGATAATATATATGAACTGAATACATACATATTGGTGTGTGGACGCGTGTGTGGGTGTTTTATGTCACAGGTATCGCAAATCTTAGTCCTCTGTTTTTTTTTTTTTTTATTTAAACGAGTAAACAAACGACAATTCTAGGTTTGACGTGATAAACCTCATGACACATTTTAACGATACTTTGGTACATCACTCCAAGAGAGTATGCAGCACACGTTACAATGTACGTAGCTTTTTTGATAACAATAAAACCTAAAAATAAATTTCTGATGGCTTTATTCTCGTCAAAATGAATAATAAAATGAAACGAGATTGACGTATCAAAACTTTTTTCAAGAAATCGGAAATAATAGACGCATCAAATACCTAAGTCCTTGTGGACTGTTTGTCGTATTTTGCAGAGCATACGTGATACACATACATCTGTCATTACCAATCTTGAAACTATTCCTGAATTCGTTATGAACATTTTCTTTTTCTTCTTTTGAGAAAGAATAACAGCTACGGTATATAATACCCGGCGGAAATTTTTCAGAAATGATTTCATTAACGGTTACCAGAAGAGACGTTTCAATGAGATTTCTAGCTTTTCTTTGCGGTCGATTACTTATCGCGCTGACAGCTATAACAAGGACAGTGAAGCAAGAGAAATTACTTCAGAAGTATCTAAGCGTTAACCTTGTTACCACTGTATGCAGCAGATTATTTTCGGAATTCCACCAACGGAGTGCTATGGCGAGACACATGTTATAAAATTGCATTGAATGGCTGGTCTGTAATTAGCCATTAAACTCAATACACAGGATACACCCCTCTGTCCTTTGCATGAATATTCACAGCAACATACTAATCGACACCTAGTCCTCACAATACACACATAATATGTCTCGAGAAGACGTTTCCTGCATAATAGAACATGATACCAGGTATACCATAATGGTTAAGATATGTTTTAATTCGCTGACCAAAATCACAGTAGGACTTTATGTTTAAAACCACCAGGCTATGATATAATCGGTGATCTTTGTTCTCTCCTATTTGACATGGAATTCAACTTGGAACGAGGTGTTTGTCTAATCGGGTAACCGACTATTTATTACTTTGAATTCAACCTGTCCAAACAGGTTTCTTTATAAATCGATGAAGATCCCATCTGAGGTAGATGTACTGTTTATTTTATATGGACGCGATGGAATGAATTGGCCAATTTTCTCCAAACCAGCACAAGTCCTCCAACTCCAGTAGCGAGGTCAAACTTTTGTTATTCAAATTCATCAGCTTGTGCAATTAAATTAGCAAATTGAAAGTGCAGGCATACCTCTTGAGCTGCATATGCTTAATAACAGATCAGTCAAGATAAGTCAAAGAACTCTACAACTAGGTCGAGATCGTCATCTTTTTTGGATGTTTTTTTTTTTAAATATAGTTTGGTATTATCTTGGTTGAGCCTCTTCGGGCTACATCATGCAAAGAGGAAGTCCTAACCTGAAAGTGTTATTTTATATTTCGTCTGGAAGGTACAGTCAGGGACGCCGCGATCCATGCCCCAGCATCCCCTCCCCTCACCCCAACAACAACATTTGTCAGAGAGAGGATATTCGAAGATCTGAAATACCAGTTTGAATTTTTCATATCTCATTCTACTAGTAGCTCGTCTTATGACATAAAATGGTGCCAAATATTGCACCAAATTGTGTGTAAGGTTACCTGGTAATTGAAATATTTCTCAACAAATCTGAAATGCTCGATGGAATTTTTCACATTAAAGTGTAGAAGCTATGATAGTCGGAAAATCCAGTCTGGAATACCAGTTGGAAGTTTTCATATCTCAGTCTAGGTCATTTTATGACATAGGAATATGCCAAATATTGCACCAAATTATGTATAAGTTTAACTGGTCATTGGGAAATTCTCAATAAATCTGAAATACCAGTTGGAATTTCTCATTATAAAGTGTTGAAGTCAGGAAATCTGCAATGCCAGTTGGAATTTTTCATATCTTGTGTTATGAAATACAAAGATGCCTACTGCTGAATGAATCAAGGAATTGCAGACATCATATCTATATTTCAAGACTGGGTACATTGCAGCTCAAATACACCCGGAAAGTGTCGTTTCCTGCCATCTGAGATGGGGGTTGAAAAAAACAAACAAAAAGAAGGTATCCCTTGTGTCTGAAACTATCAGGGTGGGGTCCCCTACATAGTTGGAAAAAACACCCAACCAGTCGGAATTTTTTACCTTCACACTTTATAAAGATGTGACCCTAGCTACGTCCCTGGGTTACAGTTCAAGTATGAAAAGTATTCTTCAACATGGACGTGGATCAGGTCCTGTAAAAGTTGCATGTGTGTATTTTCTATACATCCTTCATAAAAAGTCTGCCTTAAGCCTTTGAGTGTTCTAACCCGGGAGCTGTGACCGAGAAGGTAATACAACGCTTTCAATTCATGTTTACAGCCACCAGGATCACAATGTAATTTGTCTTTTGTATCGTTCTTGACATTTCTTTAGGATATACACATGATTAAAAAGTAAACACAATATGCTATTTGTCGTCTGCTACAGTTACGGAATAAGGTGGGACGTTTTCTGTAGTGCCACAACATTGACAGTCATCAGGAAATTAAATAGCCTAATTATTTGACCTTCTGTCTCTCAGCGTATGACAATATAACAATTAGGTTGTAAGTCAAAACATAAAGCAGAATCTACATCTGGCTTGTTTCAGGAAAGCCCTCATCAGGTTCACAAAGTATTAGACTTCTTCCTCTTCAGTCGATTTGCATGAGATCCCTTGTTAAGAAGGCGGGCTAAGTGTGTTCATTTATTTTAATTAAAGTCGTTTTGTGCCACCTGCGCTGAAAGTGTTGGCGGCTACGTACCTGGGATCGAAATATTGTTCTAAGCGAGATAATTGTTTCAGGATTAGTTGACTTATATGTTGTTGCTCCATATATGATACCGAACTGAAATTGTTGTACAAAGGAAAGAAATACCTTTGAGCCAACTACACGGTTTATCTTCACATGATATGGTGGGTCTTAATTGCTTTAAGGCGTTGCATCTCCTCCTCAACAGGTACCTGTTCTATCATGTACAATGATTTTACGTTGTTATTGGCATTTTCAGAGCAATTTCCAATTAACTAAACCATTTTAACCTGATATACTTACATCTATTGTCTTTGGTCATTGTTTGATATTTGTGTCTTCATTGGTTGCAAAATGTGGCCCGTATGACTTTTTCTCTTGGAGTAAACAGTAAGAGACACATCAATGCTTGAAGCGACTAACCTTATCAGGAAACTACTATGTGCAAACGTAGAAATTGTTTTAACGCCAATTAAAAGAAACCCTAAAATAAATTGACATGTATTTCTTCGTCTTTGTTGGTTTATAGAGAGAGCTGATTTTAGGAGGTACAACCGAAAGTTTAATTTAGTCTTATCCTTATATCCCGGGTGGTAAGAATTTCTACTCATATGGATGAGTAAGGCTTACACTAAATTCTACTTTTGGTTGGTACACCCAATTACTTGCAAGTTACTATGCAAGTCACCTTACCCACAAGTGCTTGAACCCCATTAAAACCATGATGTAGAACAAATGCTTCAAATGAAACAGAATGAACAAAAAGTTCGGAGCCGAAGTTCCTGTCAAGATGACTTTCTTACAAATCTAAACGACTTGTTATCTCACCGGCTGAAAAAGAGTTGTTACTGGATGAAGTTTTTGACAACCAGATGATATGTGTGGGGATGTTTTCTGAAATAGCTTTATGTAGGTTCTGTTTTAAGTTTTGAACAACTTCAATGTCATACACCAAGCAACAAACTGGCAAATAATTACTTCTGACTACTGGCAATGCTAGTTGCAGTTGCGAAAACCCAGTCATTCTGCAACCTATAGCAGACGACAAATACCAAATTGTTCTTGATTTCCAATCCCATATAAGCCTTGTAGAAACGTCAAGAACAATACAAAAGACAAACTACCGGTACTGCGTGATCTTGGTAAAAGGAACCTTACTTCAAAGCGTTTCATATAACTCTAACTAACAGCTCCCTGGTTTTGCATTGGCACAATTTGGCCAATATATTACAAGGTTGATATCAATTACCTTGGAGTCGGATTGTTATAACGAGATTTGGGGGTCAAAGACCGTTTTTCATCCGTTTTTAATTCCTCCTTTTCAATCTTTCTCATTCAATCATATACATCGAGGTTTGTAAAACTAAACAATATGCTCTACAAGTTTGATCACAGTGACATTATTGAGATTATAGGCACGGCTGTAACCCCATTTCATACGCGTTTTGCGAATTTTCGAGACAACTTCTGTTTCAGTCTTGGCGAATGTAATTTTGTCTTTTGTTTAAAATGGCAATTCCGATCAAATTTCTTAAAAGACAAATTTAAATTCATTTCAAAAAGAACGTTTTGAATTTCATGTATGTTACGTCTTTTCGTTCAGTTACTGCATATTTTATGAGCCATCAGATTACCAGAAACTACTAACTACAGGAATAAATCTAGATTGGCTAATTATGCAAGATTACTATGCTTTCGGAATGATGAGGAAAAAGCGAGGTACGTGTATTTTCAATCTTCTGTGCATGACGTGAGTCGTGCTCCGGCGTCCTTTGAATTACAATAACTTCTTCAATTCTCTCTGAAGTTCATGCTAATCAGATTGCCTGGAAGAATTACCACAAACGTGAACAGACTTGACCACAAAAATGTATTTACGATTACATTGCAGGATACAGTAAGGATATCTTACGTAGTGACGAATCCCATATTTCCGTCTGTTTTACATGTGATGTTACTGTTGTAACAGTTGCAGTGCAATAAATATGTTTTTGATTATTGACCGTGAACTGCCCTCACCAAACGTAACATTAGAATCAGTACTCTCAAATAAACCCCAATGTCACAATTACTTTGGGCAACATTGTGTTGGCGAATCCTAACATAAGGTAAGTCCCTAACTCGTACACAACGACATATTCACGTAAAGGAAGACTTTCAAGTTACTTTATACTCCAACGTTCATTTCACATGACATTAAAGATCAGTATAGGTAACATATAAACCTAGCTCTAAATATCAACACAGCAATTCAGATATCAACGTCACAACTTGTCCAGCAATCAACATGAAATTTTTGTTTCCTACTTTGACCTACGATCCATGAGTGACATGGAAAAGGATGTTAATCTGTTATTACAGATGAAAATCTCCAATGACGTATTATAATCTGTGATAAACGATTAATATTTTGTCATTGCATTAATGGAAATACATACTAACCTGTAACAGATTAATGGTAAAAGTAATTCGTTATACATTTTCTCAGAGAGCCACTCTCACTCTCTACGTCTGCAGTTCAAGTTTGTGTGTGTGTGTGTATGAATATCGTTGCTCATTGCTGTTCTGAAGGTCATCAATCAAATCACACGTGTCTTAATAGCGTTAAAAACTAATATTTCCAAAACCAAGCTCTGCATCTCCAATAAATGGTAATTTCTACTACTAACAACATACAGATTTTGCTCGATCAACGTCATAAAGTCTATTTTGTTAAAAAGTAAGTAATACATAGTATTCCGTCTGCATGGTTTATAGTGTTACTGTCTTGTGGAAAGGATTTAGTATCATTCATAAGATAGTTATTAATGTATAGAATGTCTTAAAGAAGTTTAAGTTGGCGTGGCCTAGGGTAAGAGTGATTGTCAAGGCTGGAGATGCGATTGAACAAACGGAATTGTGGACACGTATTGGGAAATGAACTGCGTCACGAATTGCATCAAACGCGTGACATCGAATATGGGTAAAATAAATTGTCTTTGAAGTCTACGGAATACGTAAATTCTAAAAAAGACACAACTACTGTTTTGTCACATGTTTCCAATAACCCATTTTGTTATTGAGGTTCAAGCTCCTGTGACCGAGTAATTTCGATTCGACTGCCGGTTGCGGTGTGCAAATACACTGGGGACTGTCACAGAAGGCTTGATTGCGTTAGGTCCCAACTGCAATGATTCTGCATGATGTAACGTTTGATAGCGTGCATGAAAATGAAGGAGATGGGAGGCAGCAGAGACTGACCTAACAGGAAATGTTCATCAGGGAGTGGGGCCAGAAGGTAAAGGCACCAATGATACTTTCAAAATTATATTTTTGGATGGGTATTTCTTCTTATTTTGTTGTTATTGTTGTTCTCAGTGCATCCCAGGAATCCTTCTTATCATGTGACTTCGTTGGGCCTGTTTTTCTTTTCAAGTCCTATGTTCTTAAAGTATGAGTAACTGTGATGTTAAACGTAAAGGCCTGAAATCTTAAACTTTTGGTATGAAGGGTATATGATTGCCTTCTCGGGGCGAAGTTTCGGGGAGGAAGAGCATATGCGGTGATGATGTATATATTTACTGCGTATCCTGATCGTTACCACGGCACTGTGTCTACATTGCACAATTTGCGATTGTTGAGAACAGGTAAAAAAAAACTTATCGTAGTCCATGATGAAGAAGGATGAGACAGGTGAACAGTCACCATCAGTGAGTGGTAAGCCGCCATATAAACGCGTGTGTCGCGGATTTGGTAGGAAATCATTTTATTAATTTTAGTGTTACCTTGTTAGGCTGGTATGCAATGACTTGACTGAGAAATAGCCCACCACGACGTTCATGTCTACGGACTGTAAAACTCGCATCTGAAAATGGAATAATCAAGGAGTTGTCGCAACCTCAAAATTCTCACAGAATCAAGCTATTTACGAGTTCGTTGACGGACGATCTTTAACTAGTTCGTTGTTTACGTTGTAAAATGTGTATCGGTTAAAGCATTCGATCTAGCTGGAGTTATAAGGCCAGCCTTTCCTCATATAAATTTCTAAAAGTTGTAATGAATTGAAGGCTAACTGGAGTTCTTCAAAGTTACATTTGAGTTTCATTGACTAAACGGCTTGCCATGGCACTTTGATGGTACATATAGCCTCGTATCTCATTTACACAGTGTATATGACCTATATGCAAATACATATATATCCCGCAATACGTAGGTACTTCAGTCATTCTCGTCTACGAAAACAGAGAATTAATATTAGCCAGTTTACATTTATTCATCCAGGCAACCAAAAGTATATTCGTTAACTGGCACGTTCAAACTAGGTTTAATTTGCAAGTCCTGAAATCCTCCGTTGCCCGTTAGCCATCTGTTCCTTTCTCATTTTTTTTTTTTTTTTTTTGTGGTGCGAGGGAGGGATTTTTGTTATTTTTCAATATACAGTGAATTCTTTACATCAGCGAAAAGTTTTAAAGGACTAGATAACAAAATCAGATAAGTTATCAAATATTAATTGAATTTTTGTGTGTGTGTTTGCTTCAAACGTACTAACTGAGAATGTTCTGTATCAGTACAATCCACAGGGAAACAGACTGAAAGTCACCATAAAGTCAACAACACATATTTATATAATATACGTGTGTTTGTGTTTGACATGAAGGTATCTTCTGTTATTTATTATCGTTATGGCCAAAGTCGAGTGAATTTTATGTACACATGTTTGAAACTTTATCGTCTTTAAACAGAGACGTATATTTCTGTGGAGATTCCACCTCTTCTTGTGACATAAACATTCTTTCCTAACCCCGTGAATTGCCATAATTACGAAACGAAGGATATGTATATCTTGGTAACCGCAAAAGAAAACGCAATTTCTGTGATTGTTTACTATTATAACGCCACTTCTCTTTTTGTTGCTATTAGAGTAAAACATGTTATCATCAACAACTGCCGTGCGTTGGGTGTCACATAGTTTAGTCTTTTTGGATAGATTTATCGATGACGTCGCTTTCTGTTAACCACGTGCGTGTATATCGTATTGCAAGATAAGCGTAGCTTTGCCACTCTCGTATAATAACTAATAACAATGATCAAACCCTATAAGTCGGTTCAATTTCAGTCATTACTAGGACGAGGATTCTACTATTTACACTGATTCCAGAGAGAGATTGGTCCTTCCTCCTGTGATCATCAACTCATCACCGGAACCTCCAAACGACAGCCCGAACGACAATGTAGAGCATGAAAGTACAGATTTTTATTCCACAAGCATGAACCATTATGATTAACATATACGCCACAGTGAAACAGATAGAAAATTTTCTGACATTAATGTTTATAAATAGCAGCATGATTACGTGAATCCATGAAGTTGTTTCATTGTTGAAATAGATTGCCATGAAATGGCAGGGACCTACAAGTTTTCAGCACACTTTTTGTACATTAGAAAGTTCATTTTAGGTACAACTACCGTGCAATGGTCATTCGTGTTGGCTAACGTGGTAAACTATTCAGTGTCATTTCCCTCTACGTTTCTTTATCACGTACACTAATGTCCGCTATATCATCATTTAACGTATTAGCAGTTTAGAGTACGAGGCTTCTTAAGCTGTTTTATTTCGTTATCACGTCAAGAAGGGATTTGCAAAGGTTGAAATAATGCAAATATTTCATTGCCTAGGATTAGATATTCGGCAAAGGTGAATCAAAAAGAACATCACAGAACAAGCATAAATAAAAGACTTTGTTAAAAAAAAAAAAAGTCTTCAGTATTTGACCTCTCTTTCAGTTTCTCTTGATAAGCTCTTCCATATCGGCCAATACTGCTCAGAGTTGCTTGCGCATATGTCCTGGTTTTGAAACTTGGTTTCTAACGTTGTCATCACCTCAAGGAGAGTATGGGAGCAATGACAAAATAATGATGACATATCGCATGAAGAGAAATTTTTTCATTGCTGTATAGAATCCTGCCTAAAAAGTACTATTACCCTTGCTATTAATCACATGTATATGCAGTGTTTTTATTGCACTGTAGTGTTTTCTATGTTTACTTTACTCAGTCCTTTAAAATAACCCTTTCCTTATTGCCGTGGTTAAGTAACATCAAACTGAACCATTTACCTGCTCTCTTCCCATTGCTTATTGCAGAGTCATTAACGTTTACCTAGAATACAACTTTTGCCGTTGTCTTCGAAGAAATTTATACATTGTACAAAAAAAAAATTACTGCCACATCTCTTCATCCTCACATATGTAACACATTCATCATTTCATGGAATTCGTCAGGTTTTTCGTCAGTATTTGAATCACTTGGGATAATTACTGAAAACATTTTACCTCGGTATTAATAAATACGCAATTAAACAAATCGAAACACTCTTTCACTTGAAATTACCCTCAATTACATCCTGTATGTTTATTCAACAACAGCCATGCGTTTTTCACCACCATGCTTACGTCAAGTTTACATTTACCCAAACGAGCAAAACAACAACTTAGTATTTATCTGTTTATCATTTCAAAGATTGGCCGTGATTAAATATCCTTTTAAAGGAAACTGTTCCGTGCGTAACAGATTTTAGAATATTAAGGCGACAGAAGTGGTAACGTTTCGTTAGGTCATATTGATAACTTTCCAATGGCTTGTTCCTGTCACTCAGTGGCATTTCATGCTCAGTTGGATTCTTGCGCCTGAAGGAGTCGCACAAATTGATACGCATCGTGCAAGTAGGGTTGTTACTATAATGAATATCGTTATTCATATCTGGATATCAACCGTCACTGGTATAAGTGGATAGCTTGCACTTTTTCATTGCTGAAATACAAAATTACAATGTTCGGATGAAAGCAGGATGTGCTGTTTGATGAAAAAAAATAGCCCTTATCGCTTATCTTCCATTTCTCTCCTCTTTGATACCAATCTGGAATATAACACCTACGCTACTTTCTACGGTAATTTCAGGGGAAATTTCAACAATGAGAGTATTAATTAGAGTACACAGAAAATTGATTAAGTTTATGTATGGGCTAAAGTCCTATGCAAAGACGAAGTGTGATTACTGGCACGGAAGGTTCGTTCATTTACCACGATACAAAGTTTCTAAAATTATTGTTTGGACGAAATTTGGCGACGTTTTTGCTATTTTCGGACAATACACTACTGTGCGTAAATTTGTGCGGCTTTGTACAGCCAAGAAGTAAATAACCCGTTCTTTGGTGTCATTTGAAAAAGACGAACAGCACATCGAGCTTTAATGTTAACAGAGTAGGAACAATCTTACAACGCATGAGCAACATACGTTTGGAGTTGGGAAAATCAGTATCCGTATTTGTCATTGAAAGTTAAACTTAACCAGCCAACACATGTTGACGCCGTGTCGCGTTTTGAAGCCTTGAATAAACTACCATTCTACAGTATTAAAACAAAAACTACGATGCAGTAAAGAAATGCTGTATTTCCCATTCGAAGAGCGGTAGCGAGAGGACAGCCATTTAACTTTTAAACTAAAACATAAACAACACAATCGTATCTGAGGGTATTACATTTTAAAGAGAATGTAAACAGAAATTGAAATTTGGAATAGCGAATAACCCATCTTTCACGAAGATAGATCTTGCCGCTCTCCTGTCTAGTTAGATAAGATTAAATGCCTCTCATCACTATAAATCATAGTACTTAAAGAGTCATAGCTATACGACAGCTGAGCTACTGTGAAACTTGCCCTGCGAACTTTTTTTCGTAGAACCGGTGCATATGAGCAATTGCATTTGATGCAGCTAAAAGATTAATTCTTTTATTTTCCTGTTCATCTTAAAGCATACTTTCAGAGAATTTTGTTTCAAATTATGAATCTGCAATGAGGTATTCTGGGAATGAGGTACTCTGAAGAACAAAAAGTTAGGAAACAAACTGGTTCGTGTTTTAATATGGAACAATGATGTTAAGTTATATGTACACATATAGCAATGTATACTGATATCAAATTAATCTTTTTCGGAAGTCCTGTATGTACAAAATATGGTTGATTCCCAATGTTACGTTTTGAATCAACTCCAAGTGAGAAATATGTTACAATGCATATTTTCATCTCGAAATCTCACTGTCAATCAGGGACGATTGGAAGGACTAGTTTCGTAAGAAAAATGTAAAATACCAAATGCAGATAAAATATTACTGTTAGAAAATAGGATTGGTGAAGAGAACAAGGCTCTTCTTGAGGACAAGACGGAATGAGGGTTCCAAAGAAACCTTCATTTCTTGAATAATTCCGGTGAATTATTTTCGACGAATACCAGTTTTCCTGCGGGACAAATAAAGAAGGGTGTACTTAAGAAAAGGGTAACCTAAGGGAATGGAGTTAAAAAATTGATATCGATCTGCTCTTTGATATTCTTCGCCAAGGAACTTTTTGGATTGTTTAGATTTGATCAATGTCAACCAAAACAACCCGCTTCCATTCGGAGAAGTCTCTGTTGTCTGTAACTGATAAGATTACATTAAAATCTGAAGATAGTGGAACCTTTTAGAACGTCAATGTTACACGCCTAAGTGATTAATGTTTGTTTTAATCATTTGGAAATGTAGTCTTTAGTGGCACTGTTCTGGTGTTTCTTTGTGTCTTTTACCATCCTTTTTGTCTTTCTTTCTTTTCTTTCTTTGTCTCTTTCTCTCATTCTGTCTTTATTATTTGTTCTTTTGTTCCACCTAACTTTTCCATAGACGCGACAGATCTACTATTACATTATAACAAACCATCAAGATAAGCTTTATTAAAACATACGCTCATTAGTTAGTACCTGAGACATCTAAAGAAGATAAACGACTTAAAACCCTGGAGTCAAGACAAGAGGAACACACGATGGATAGGCAGACACAGTTATAGACTCGTGATTAATTTCAAAAGCAGACGAGTAATTAAAGGAAGCGTTTGGACGTGTGTTCGAAAATTAACAACATTTGAAACTAATGTCTTTGGTTTGGTTATCATTTCATCTTAATTTGAAAACTACTAATGTGGAAATCCTTATGTAAGAAAACTACATTAAGGTGTTTTTAATCATGTCGTGAATATAAAGTTACAAATTGATGGTATGATGAAGCCATGAGTTGAGAAAATGATTTTTTTTTTTTTTGTCATGTCTTTCCTCTTCTTGTTCCTCCCTTTTTATTCAGTTAATTAATTACACCACACCCTCAATTAATAATAAGTGTGACAGGTGTGTGATAGGAGGTAAACTATTTTTTATTATTTTTTTTTTTCAAGATTACCTACCAGTTTAGAGTCAAATCAAGAAACTACGTTGCACGCCTCGAGTACTACAGTTGTAATTACTGTAACATTTTTGGAGGTCATGTTTTGTCTGATACATCAATATTTGCTCACCTGACACATGTGATTAGTTGAATGATGACATGTCACATCATGGAATAAATTGCAATGTCTTTGAAGCAGGTGGACGTCATAAATTAATGGCTGACCCAACACGTCATCGTGAAATAATGCGGAACAGTATTTCGATTAAACGGAGAAAGAGGAGGGACAAGACCATCACCTCACCTCATATAATATTCATTTAATTTATGCGGAGTGTCATCCTCTCCCTAACTACCATCCACCTATACCTCCGATGTTGTATGCCCTTACGTTTTGGGGATTGTCACCCCTCCTCAACTATCACCTCTACCCCCCCCCCCTCCATTCAATTTAATGAGCCTTTTATGCCATGGGTGATATCATCCTTAAATCATCCGTTGAGCAAAATAAAATTAACATTCTTGATATAGTTACAAGATAGTCATACGAAGTTTAATAGTTGATTTAAGGCGTCGTCGTAGATAAACCTCCCTCCATCAGGTTTATGTTGTGTTCCATTATAAAGTAGACAGTTTTTCCTCATTATTCTTCTCCCGTAATCTATTATTTGCTAGTGGATTACGTCACACGTTCATAATTCAATAACGTTTTTGCAGAGTTCAAAAATGATTCCATTGATAATACAATTATTAAATCCAATAATATATAACATCCAATAATATTTTATCCAATTCATCACCCAGCATCACCCCGCCTATCACTCTTCACACACATTTTTCTAAGCCGTTCGATGGCGGAAACCCTTTAAACAGTACACCCTCCAAAGTATTTAACTCAATTTGTACCCGTGGGATTTGAAATCGCAGTCGTCGATAGATTAAATTAAGACATCATCTTGCATTGTGTCTAGGCCTAGGCTTCTAACATTGCTAATTATTCAGTTCATTTACTTTATTATTATTAGGAAGTTAATGTAAGAAATTAATTTGTATTGTTACTTGAACTCATTTGCATTATCTCGAGATATCTTGTCAGCTGTTGGCTTTCGTTGAGCATGCTTGTACTGTGTTATGCTAAAGTTTGTTTTTGTTAAGTTAATGAGTTATGCCTGTATTGAGTGAGTGGTAAGTTGCGCTTCGTTGTATTTCTTTGAGTTTGTATTTAGTCGGTGACTGGAGAGGCACGTCAAATAAGTGTTGTTTTTTTTTCCCCTCTGCACGCAAAACCGCTGCACGTTTATTGAATTCGTTCTGTCCTTTCGTTTCCCAAGACCTTACCCGGCAAACGTTACATTATCATCAAAGTCAAGATATTTAATTTGTAGGAAAGACTGAAAGTATTAGCTCATTGGATAGCTAAGCTTAGTACAGGCTCATCATTATCTCTCAATGACGTTACTCATGCGTCATGGCTTAAAAAGAAGTGGCTATAGGAATAAAAACTGACAAAGGAAGGGTAATGGAGATTTTTACAACTAAATTTAATTATTACTATAAAATTGTTAGTATCGTTTTGGCTTTCGTCATATCAGAGTTATTAATGTGCTTCCGTTTTCGCTCTCATTTGTCAGTCACATGAATCTTGCATTAAAATTTGGAAGAGCTCGCACCATTATTTCCGTCCTATTTCGTCAACTTCTGTCCCACTACTATAGTAGTTCCTGTTCTTGATCATCTACGGCAGACGGTGAGAGATTTATGATTCTAACTTTCATGTGTTGGTCGGTCAGTGTACTGTACTTATTTAAAATGTCAAAACTGGGGTACAGTCCATAGCTATACTAAATTGTAACGTCATTATAAACACTCTCCACGCGCTTTTATCCATTTTAATATGCAATGACGTGCCACAGAACGAGGCTCCTTTCTTCTCTGACTAAATTAAATTATGTATGAACACGATATGTGTGTAGTTGAAGACGCAAAAAAATTCCCGATCGACATCCACGCCTATTTCTTTCTTTCTTTTTTCTTCCTTTTTCTAGGTGACCTTACGAGGTAACGTTACGAGTGAATTTGCTTAAAAGCACATTGATTCATGTGTGAGGTATGAGACTCTCTTCGGAGCTGAAGATATGAGATTAAAATCTTTAAATTGTGCTTTTCGAAATTACACTGAGAATTTCCTCTCATTCAAGAATTCCTCCACCAGGAAAGCAAGCACTGGAAATCAACTGTAATATTTACTAACAACAAGTAATGATTAATGATTGCTTTTTACTAGTTAGCTGTCTATGCTATCACCCGACATTTCCAAGGTCTTTGACACAACTGGAACCGGTAACTGTGCTCACTGATTCCATGGTATTAAATTACACTTCCACGGTTTTCAAAATGCACTGTAAACCACAAGTCAGTTTTAATCAAAACATAATTTCACAATGTAGAACAGTCCCTGATTTGAAATAAAAACTCACTGTTAACATTCAAAGGCAAATTAAAAATTATCAAGTAAACCTTACTGAAGAGTCATAGACAATCGGTGATATATGCAACAATTCGCCTGCCAGATTCTACGTACAAGAAGAGTTATGTTCTCTAACTTAACCGTATAAGTGGGGCGAGTTATTCTCTGAGAGATTTACGGAGGCCATTAATCATATCTCAGAAAATTGAAACGAATGACAAATTTTATTTTCGTATAAGAAAGAGTAATCTCGCAAATATGAAACCTCCGCATGATCCTTCAGTAAAACAGATTGGCTTTGAGCTGTTTTCTTCTAACGCTTCCCTCCCCCCCCCCCCCAACATCCAGGATTTTAAAGTCCCTTACAAAGATGCTTCTTATACCATATTATTGGAGAAAGATATATTGGTCTTAAATTATGGCAGTCTTTATTAATGTGGTATCTTGCTTTAAATATGAGTACAATAATTTCTAATGGTTAATCAATGTAGTGTGCGTGGTTGTGGTTGTGGTTGATTATTAACACTTCACATACCCTAGAATGCTTACGTACTCTCTGTCTGGAGGAGTTGTATAGTTAGAAGAGAAATACTTGTAATACCACAAACTGAAACCATGTTAGACATTAAACATATATTAACATATTATAAACATATTTGAAGTAATGAAGTTTCCTTTAGAGGTATGGAATTTGCTCTGTCCATTACGTCCTTAGTAGTAGGAAATTGTTTCTCAAAAACAAAAACTGTGTTTCTCTTACCCTTAAAGCCATGGTGATAAAGAAAGAAGGCGTAACTATATTCAATGGACTACATAGAAGTTCTTTAGTCTAAAAATTTTCCACTCGTACAAAAATTAAGAATCACAGTTGACACAAATGCAGCTATGATAAAGGCGAGTAGAAATCTTTCCAGACTAGTGTTTTAATTTCACCAAATTACGTGTTATGTTCCATTCTCCAATGACAAAAGTGATTCCTGTGATATAGTCCCCGAGCAATAAGTCGCTTACACGCCTAGTGTTTCAGAGATTAATCATAAGTATATTACATTATAGGTGAATCACCTGAGTCCCACGCACACCTTATTCTAAAGTCCTGATGTGTTTTCGCTCGTTTTTCGTTTTCATTATTACATGATTTACATTGCATATTACACTTAAGTATTGAGTTTAAACTGATCGGTTTTAGCTAATGCCTGTTTTGTTTGTATTTCATAATTCTGGAAAATTCAGTCAGTCTTCTTCAATTATGTATGCCATTGTTTATACATTATGTGTGACAGGGTCTTCGCTCTGGGCTGTTTATATATTTGCGGACAAACGGAATGGTCGAAAGTAAATGTTGTCTTCTAGCAAAAGAATCGCAATAAATCTCCACGCCATGCTCGTGTGTATAAATATTGATAAACAATTTTATGTAAACTTCGTCATTACTATTTTTGTCCTTGGATTGTAGAAGGATATAACTCTCCGGAGTTTAAAACTCTGAATACATTCATTACAGGTTACCGACCTATTCCATAGTATACGTATGAGGTTCTTCATCACTACATGACAACCAAAATAATCGCTTGAATTATGATTTGGGTATATATATATATATATATATATATATATATATATATATATATATATATATATATATATATATATATATATATATATATATATATATATATATATATGTACCGTGAAAGGCAGGATTGATGTTAGTTACGCTTGTATCAATCCTGTCATTCAGTCTTGAAATTTACTGTGAGCTGCACTGATGAGTCCTAACAAGGACGAAACAGTACTGTCTGCAGATTGAGTTTCTATATATATATATATATATAAATATATGCATGTTTGGTTTGGTTTGGTTTTTACTCCCATTTTTAAGATGTAACTGTGTATGTATAACAAGTATAAAATCCACATACCGTATCCAATAAGAGTCACAGCATATTCATTTATAATAAGAATAAAGAAAATATCAGTATATATCACACGACAGCAAATTCATATAACAAAAGTGGTATTTTAAGAACATAAATTAACAGTTGTTGGTATGACTTGGAGAAGTTTTTCAAAGTCCATAAAGTTACTCAGGACATTTCCGGCATTAGATTGAATGCGTTGAGACCTTTAGGTCCAATCATGAATTGTCCAGAATACCAGTGTTACAAAAACCAAAGATTGATATGAGGGATGAAAAGAACATTTCGACTGAAATATTTCATCTAATACATTGATAATATTATCTTATTCGATTCACTTTTTCAATTATAAGTTTGAATTTGTCTCTGGACCAAATCTAGTAGATCATCATGTCTTAAGGAATGTTAATTTGAATAGTATAGGATATTTACTGATTAAAAACGGAAGGTTGTGATTGTTAATATATTCGACACGTAAACGAGTTCATCAAGTATTTTACCAAGACGAAAATCATTTATTGATTAAAGTTCATTTGTGTTTTGCACTTTAACAATACTGTTGTGCATTAAATTATCTTTCCGCTGATGCATAACCTTTAATTTCGTTAGTCAATTAAATAAAAAAGTTACATTTTAAGAGAAGAAATTGTAAACCCACTGCCTGTTTTTCTTGCGCAATATACGACAATAATAACAATAGCCGCAGAAAACGTTTTGTTAGGTTTGTGATTACGTCAATCTTAAACACCTGCATTATTACAGTTACGTCCGTTGTATGAGTTCATTTCTTTCCCATCATCCCCCACCTTCATATTAAAACTACGGAATCTTCCAGGGGTCTACATATATATATATCATTAGATTACACCTTTGCTGGACATATTGTAAAATATAATAGTATAAAATTGAACTTTACCTGAGACATTTACGATAGGAGGACACATTTCAAGATGGTGCATTGCTCGTGTGGTCTTATCTATTTTAGCTGAGACGTAAAACGGTACTGTCGCATTACGCATAGCACACTCTTTTGAGTTCGTGCACCCTTGTATTCACAAGCAATGTACCGTGAAAGGCAGGATTGATGCAAGTTATGGTTGTATTAATCCTGTCTTTCAGTCTTGAAATTTACTCTGAGCTGCACAGATGAGTCCACGGACGAAACAGTAATATCTGTAGACTGAGGGTATCTTCCTCTCGAGAAGGCATAAACATGTACGATATCATGTGAGGATTACCTGTCACGAAGATCTCAGGAAACTGAACCACGTTTAGCGTATTACCTAAGCCTACATCAAATCAGCTATGCGACTGAGACTTTCAAACTTGGGGATATATTTAATGCTATCCATCATTTTAAAACTATGTCAACCCGTCCATTTTACCTTCATAATATGAGCAAATATTCCCAAATAAGGAAACTCACCATTCTGGTACCGGACTCCTACACCTCTGTAATCCACATCCTAAGATAAGTTTGATGCATTTGTGTGATGCTCGTTTCGTACACTTTTTGTGTCCGGAGCGTTTAGAAGTTTGGCGTGTAAATACAGTCTTTGTTGAAGAGAGATCTGGCTTCATTTCACCAGCCTAGTTAATTATTTCCTCACTTCCAGACTTAACTGCAGAACGTTACTCACAAAGATTCCTTCACAAGACGAATTAACACAATATTTTCCCATATTCATTCTACATCTCTGCTATACAGGCAACAGAACTGAAAATGAACCCATTGATGCAGAATAAAATTACCCTTTGGTTTTGTCTGGCTTTTTACGAAGTTCACGCTAGACCTAAATATCTAATAATCTCTCCGGCAAGAAGCAATCTAGATGTCTGCTAAAACCTAGACAAAACTCAATGAACTTCGATAACATAGAAAGCATTTCTGGGCATCTTTCTCTCAGTGTGAGTCACAGACAGTTACATGCTACCTACTGGACGTTTAATTAAAGTGATGGAAGTTTCAATAGACATTCGTTATACCTATAGCAGCATTCTGCTTTGTGTCAAGTACTTCTGACTTTGATAGTTAATTCAGTTAGTTTTATAGGCTTCCAGAACTCCCTCACTTTTGTTCTGTACCGTTAAGAAACAACGTCGAGGAGAGAGGTAGCAACACGGCAAACGACATTTCTCTTTGTGAGATGAAACCGATTAAAATCGTGTCTGATTGCAGACATTTGAAAAGGTTTGTCCTAACGAATTAAACTAAAATTCTGTATTTATTTGTCCCAGATACCCGCACAACTACAATATGAACAAAGAAACAAAGTCCTCTCCTTTTCGATGATTGGCATACTTAGTCTAAGACAACAGCTTATGAAGTTAGGAATCCCAATTCATCCAAATAAAGATGGTCTCGCCACGATGGCTTGAAGATTCTGTTAATCTGTGCAAGGCTTTTATTTTTCCGATTTAATTATCAGTCTGTCGAAAAACATCACTCCTTGAGTTTTAGCAGTCCCGATTTGCTGTTTTTTCTTCAAACCGGTAAGTGAACCCATTTAAAGCCTCAACAAATGCTATATACAACCAAACAGGCCACAAACTGAAAAACTTTATACGTGGTGACCTTTCCTGAGAGTAATTAATGCCAACCTTTTTAGTTGTCAGTATGGTCCATGATTATAGGAGTAATCTATTCCCTTATGTGAGTGTTCAGGACCCATCAATGACCTACATGCATGTAACTTATGATGTTTAAACTACTGGCTACTACTTTGAAGTTTGTAACATTGTCTTTTGGCAAATTGAATCTTTGTTTTGTTCTTTACTCGGTAGACTAAAAGAATAGATAAATATCAGGTTTACAAGTTTTCTGCTTGCTTCGAACAAATTAGAAAAATGATGAAATATACGCACCTCTTAATGTAGTTGTCTATAGCAATCAAGCAATTGCAAAACGCAGTGATCTTTTATTTTCAAGAATTCTCTGAAGGTTTAACCAGGTGTTGATACTGACGACTTAACGGTCCCCGGAGTGTAGCACGATGATAGATACTGTAATTGCACATAACCAGCACGTGAAATGGTAATTATTTTTCCCTTTCTGTAGAAACACTGTAGCGAATCTTTTGAGAATGAAAGAGAAGTCAACTCATTTAAAAAGTAATAACGTGTATTAAGAGTCGCACAAAGCCTCCTCAAACAACTCTCCGAGAGAAATGACAAAATTACACCCGTATGGTAGAAGAGCGTCAACGTACCGTCTGATGCTACCAGTACTGCCTTCGCGTCAATTTATAGAACTCATATGGTACAGCGTCCGTTTGAATTATTGCTTTTATAACAGTCGCTTTCGTTGTCATCAATAGTGGGGGCGTACTGTTCATTCCCATTTTAAAAAATCATTATAAACTACATATATTCACAGAAAAACGTAATGTTGTATTCTAGTAAGATGAATTAGAATTGATATGAAGTGTTACATATCACTTTGCATACGGTAGGTCTCGCATTTGCTATTTCTTAGGATTATACCCCATGGCTCAAATTGCTTCATTTGTGCCCTTTTTGATCGATACAATAGTTCAACCAAAAATACTCATGCCATGTAGTAAAATTATAATTATTATTATTAGTAGTATTAGTATTACTATTGGTATTATTATTAGTATTAGTACTATTATTAGAATTAGTATTACGATGATGATGATTATTATGATGATTATTATTATTATGATTATTATTTTTTTTTATTTATTATTATTACAAGGGATGATTTATATATATATATATATATATATATATATATATATATATATATATATATACTCCAACAAATGTCTGTAAATTTACAGAAAATAAAACAAAGAAATAAATAAGAATTGTCTGGAAATTAATTACCAGAACATTTCTGTAGGAAAACCTCAAAAACATGACAATATTAGAAGCACAAAGCACAAATACGTTTACGAAAAAAATTTATATATCAGACACCCTGTGTCCTTCTTCCTCACTGACGATTGAATGTTGAATTTTGTTTTTCAAAAACAGCAAATCAGAAAAGCCTTGCACATGTTCATGTGCAGTGCGCGCTCGGAGATGGTAGGGATAAACGATTAGTGTGGTATGGACGTATGTCTCAACACAGCTCATTAACTATTACAGTCACCCCGCCCCACCCCCACCCCACGCAGAGGGGAATTTACTCAACAATCCAAGGTCTTTGTTTAAGCCATGGGAATGAGTAGATTATTTACCCTCAGCTCTCAACCTTTTGGTCACAGAAGAGTAACCGCAATCGAGCAAAATAGATCCAAGTTAGATAGGTAATGATTAGGTTCACCGCTGCAGTGCTTGGCTACAGTGTAGACCAAAGAACCATCCTGTATTTTTTTTTCTTGTATTTGATCATTCATGTGATCGTATATAGATATACATATGTATTATTTGTCAGCCATGGAAATTAAAAGCTATGAAATGAAAATTTGAAAACCGGTTCCATGTCATTTTCCGTTAAAAGTTGTATTTTTCATACTTAACGTTTTTTTTTTTCTTTTTTTCACTTTGCATTTTCAGGCTTACCAAATTTTTGTATGGGCCTATCAATTATTCTCCCTTCCTCTCCGGCAACTATTTCTAGTTTGGTAAAAGAGACTTAGATATTTCGAAGTTCATGTTTGTTTTGATTTGTTGGACTATTAAGAAACTTTCTTCCTTCGTGTATAATCTTCTTTTTCCAATTTCGTTTTCGTCATTGTTTCGTGACATTTGTTTTATTGCATATATATTTATGTGATATATATATATATATATATAAAAAACGAAGGCAATGTAGTAGTATATGAAAAAACCAAGTAAATAAAACGAAATGAAACACATGTGGTGGGTTTTTCATAAAATGTAAACAAGATTTAGGACAGTTAATTGTCCCTCATTTTATTGCTTTTAAAAGTTCATCTTTAAAACTGACTGCCCAATTAAAAGCTTAGCGACACTTATCTCTTAAGTCACTGCGCCCTTGTGTACCAACAGAGTTTGTGTTAGCATCTGTTAACTGTTGCCACGTTAGTTTCTATATTCGCTACGGTAAGGATGGATAGTTTGAAACTGATATTAATATATATGAAATCTGAAACTTTGAGTAATCAAGGGTACTGATAAGCAAAACTAGTATACTTGTTCAGTGCTTACAATTAAATGTTATAATTACATTTGCATATGAAACTCGAACTCACTATAGTGACGCAATTTTGCATGTTTTTTTTTTCAATCGTATCTATTGTTACCAATTATCCGTCGTACTTTGGACGCTTGAATGATGCGTAGACGACTCACGGTTAATGTCTTGAAGAGAATGAAGAGATACAGCATAACATTTTTATCTAAGTGGCTTTGCTGCAGCGGAGTAACAACTAGATTGCGCGTATAATCAGTGGTGTAATCCACAGCGGCAGGTGAAGTCATATTTGTAACATGTCTACACTAATACTACAACTTTAGCAAGTCTGATATGAGGTGACACATTCAGTGTAAATATATTTCACTGCTTTGATTTGCAGAATGTACATCTCGGTGACAGAAGACTGGATGCTTTGAAAACCACACTTAACAATGGCCTTCAACCGCACCCCCCCCCCCCCATTTCCCTAGATATGATCCTACAAAAATTGATGTTGCAAATCATCTCCCTCCTGTTAACAGCAGTCGTACATAATAATATCCTGGAACGAACATCTAATGTGGCAGATATCTCTTGTACATTCCTTATATTAAAACAACCAATTGCCAACATATAATGAATTGAGCATGCAGTACGTAACATCACCTGCTTCTAGTTGGGCCTTGACAGTGTGGACAAAATATATGATAATTTTGCCGGTGACAACACTGGTGTTACAGGGACATAATTAGCCTTGTCTCTCTATCACGTATAGTTCCTGATATCCTTCACAAATCAATAAACCAACAGAAATGACAGCTTTCCGCTGAAGCGGATATAAGGGCGTATCGTATTTTATTAAAGTTTTAGACCAGTTTTAGCCTATATAGCAGCAGTTTATCTTTAATTAATAACAGTTTACCTCTTTCTAAGAACCGTTCTGGAAACATTAGACTGTGGATATCACTAACTTTACTGTGGTCGGAATCATTGAAAGGGTGTTGATATGAGAACGCAATGTTTTCTTACGTCCAGTCAGGACAGCCTGTTGTAGTTTCTGCCTTCGTTTGGATGTGTTGATAAGCACTTCTCTCGTATGGTATTCATGAACTTTGGGAATTGTTTTTTTTTCTTGATATTGATTTGAATGTCAACAGAGAATTTGTAAGTAAAATAGTCTCGACAGTCAACATACCAAATTTCGGTAAGAAATCATCCCCCTCCCCTACCACACACACCTCCACCCTTCCGAACAATAATCACAAGGACATTATGTGACAATGTTTTCAATATGCCCCTCCAGCTATACGTTTTGAATTTTACCATGCATGTATGAAATACTTTTGTCGTTAAAGTTGCACAATATCGAAACTTGGTAAGAAATTCAAGCCACATATAATACCTTATACTTAAGAGAAATACTTCCTTTGGTTCAGATTTTGAAGAGGAACTACATTCTAAGCGGATCGGATGTAAATTCAACAGGCTCATAGTTTAACAGTTCAAGACAAGTGTTTTAAGACGTAAGCAGGGAAAGAGTAACCCAAAGCCTCTTCAGATTCAAAGTTTCTCCGTTTTCCGCTTTTGGGAATTAAGGTTATCTTACTCTTGTTCTGTCTTATTTCCATTAAGTACTGTTATGCTATCGTCCAGACGGGAACCTTAAGAGTATTCAATTGATGTCATGCGCCGCTGGATTATTTGAAAATCTATCGAGGCCATCGTCTACGAGGCCTCCTTAAAAATAGAGACATTTCATGCTTGACATAATCCGTTTTGGGGGGAGAAGACCTTCTTTAAGATCGTATCAGTTCTTCCAAAGATTTTTATGTAGTAAACATGACAGATGCCTGACCACTGGCCCCGATCTCATTCGTTCGTATTCATCTAAGCAACAGAACGTTCATTAACGTTCATCTAACGTAACGTAGACCTAACGCTCATTGACTTCGCTGTGCGACTACTGGGTGGGAACTGATTGAACTGATTGCAGAGGTTTTAGAATTGCATCAAATTGCTATTGACTGAAAACATGCCTTTTGTTCTACAATAAAAAAGAGGTAGCAGTTATATTACTGTACGAAATTAGTAAATTTATATTTAAAACGTGAGGTGCTGTAACGACTAAAACAATATTTATGCCATCACGAAATATAAAGCTATCAATTAGTCCTATTAATATTTCATCTGACAAAATTGTGTCATTCGTGCAATTCATACAAATCTTTCACAAATTAAGGGGAACACCAATAAATTTTACTGCACACATTTCGGAATGGTGGCGCCTCGAGACAATTGCTCATCAAAGTTTATAGGCTGGAATGTTCTTTTCATGTCACCTTTGGTCATATTTAAAGAAATGTTTCTTCATACATCAAAACACAGTGAAGAAGTTAGTGAACACCCCTACCTCCATAACTACCCAAGGGACGGGATCACGATTATTTATCCCTAGAGCAGAAGTTGAAGACTAATCAAGTTATGAAATAATCAGTAAGTTATTAAGTAATCAATTAATTTTAATAGATGTTATAGACTTCCAAAAAAAAAAAATAACGAATGGAAAATATGTGAAGGAAACTAGTTCATTCATTTGCTAGGGAAGTTATTTCCAAATACAATCAGTGACGTTATACCCTAAGACCCCTATGACATAATGTATGAGCGTACTTTCATGTGTCTCCATCTCGAACAAGCACACTATGTTCCCACCAATCTCCCTTGGCAGACAAAGTGCACAGAAAGTGAAAAGTTTAGAGCCCATATAACTGTGGAGTCCTTTCAGTACTTTCACGGTATCAGCCTGAGATTTCTAATGTCTGACATTTCATATAACGTAATATTAGTTGTCGACGGCGTTCATTTCCTGCCATATATGTTACCAAAAAAATTCTCTTTGACTTTAGGTCCTGAGACCATAATTGAATTCCACCTGGTAGAGAGACAGAGATAGATTTGGGTTTTAATTATATCTTTACTACTTAAAATATCTTTACTTCCATTGTATTCTTTCATTTACCTTTTGTACTTTGAAATGTGGAACGGCTAAGTTGGAGAGTCTTTCCCATGATTTAAAAAAAGAAGCTTACAACTTCGACTTGCAAGGTTCCGATTTCACGGGGAATTCCATTAAATTTCACCTCGTAGGAATTCCAGTTTCTTTCATTTGAAGTTTATAGAGATAGGCAGTTTCTGCATTCATGGGCGTATATGTACAGCAATGTTAACTACGGGACTCTGAATTATTTTGGATTGTATAAGACAAGGTCATCCAAGAAAACAATACTCAACAATACGCTCACAAACATTAAAAATGTCATTTTGAATAATGCATTTCAAGCAAAAAGCAAACACTGAGGAAATCAATGATCATACGACCGTAAGCAAAAACGGCAAAAGTTGGTTGCGATAAAGGTTTGGATGCAAACTTCATCCTTTTCAAAGCTTTACGTTAAATATGAAAGTTTTGATTCATACCCATAGAAATGTATATTTCTACATCCCCACAGTACATTACTCTCATACATTCATCAAAGAGGAAGGGAGACTTTAAACCTCATAAATGAAGTAGAAATTTATGGAAAACAAAGAGAGTGGATACTCATGCAGATAAAAGATTAGAGTCGGTTACTATCATCGGTTTTTATCCCAACAGGGTCACATATTGGCCTGCATTTATCGTAAATTTCCCTATGATCTGCTTCGCAAAGATCATGGTAACGTTTTCCAAGTCAGAAGTGTTCTTTGATGTGGATACAGCGCCATTTGTCTTTTGATTGTGTTGTTGTTGTTGTTGTTGCTGTTGTTGTTTTAAGTAGCGTAGACATGTCACTACTTCAACATACATCACTCAAGGGAAGTTTACCTTAATCCCTCCGGCATAAGTTATTTGATCAGACGCATTTTAGAGAGAAGAAAGAAAGCTCCGCAGGAGAAACCTGTCAAATTTTATCGGGAAAAGGAAATCTTTGTTTTTGAAACGTTCATCAGCATTGTTATTCGAGAATCAAAACATGATTGGACGAATGTTAGTTAGAGCAAATAACACTTAAACAGAAACAGGAGATGCTAAATATTACGTAAGAGAATTGTTAATATCCTGTTCAATTTAAATGTGTTTCTTATATCACCATCTCAGATGCATCCGTTACCATCAAGATGATCCGATCTGTGATTATCTTCTAATAACATATCATATTTTTTCTCCAATTTATCATGTTGTGGAGTGAGTTGTCATGCACGTTCCTTACGCTCTTTGAGGTTATCGACCAGACAATGTTTGCTTTAATGTTACCTTTGTTGTAGAGTATATATATCATGACAAAATAGCTAAAGCTGAAATTTAATCACGTTTTTTCGTTTCCTAATTAACAGTTAGGATTTCTTTCACGTGCGATCGATAATTTTTCGGGGACATTTTACAATAGATGTAATCCGCTGCAAGAAACATAAAAAAGAGAAAGCAACTTGTAGACAAACACGCACAGCTGGTGATACGAGAAGGAATAGAAGAAAAAAATATGAACACAAAGGAAAATACAACCAAAATCATTGACTACTACTGCTTATTTTATAACGAGATATACAACAAGATGTGGACACCACGAAGTGCCGGTTGCTCGTCTTAGCAAAAAGAGACTTGAAAATTTAGAAACAAAGGAAAACTTGAAATTTGAAATTCCTGATCTTTAAATATAACGCCAATATGGGGGCGGGCTCACTGACTGCATACATCTTCTCATGAACTCCCCAAAGCGAACCTTATATTACATGATCATCATCATTTTTTGCGCAAAGATAGAAGAAATTTATAGAATAACAGCATTAAAAGAAACCAAACTGTCCAAGATCATGGAAAACTGCAAGTTAGTGGGCTAATGAGCATATACCTACTGTCACGTGTTTTGTTAAGATAATCTTCATCAATTTTCTATACACTGCACCACATCCTTACAAGAGTTTTCATTTGAAATCAAGATAACACTTTCTTTCGTCGCAGTTATACAAAAGCAAACGCACTAAATATCATGGGTGCTGCTTGCTATCTTCAGTAGATAAATGGAACAATGTGTAGGAGATCATGTAGCTGAAAAATGTCATGTCAACGGCAATGAATGCCAATAAGCAAGCGCAAGTCTTGCCAAATTTGGTCTGATATATCTGTGGATAAAAACACTGACACAGTTATTTTCAACTCGTGCACTTAAGGAGGGCTTGTGCTTTTATTTAACTTATGTGGGTACAGGATGCACATCGACGAAAATGGGGAATAGCGACCGGAAGCTACGTACTTACATCTTTTCACCACTACCTATATATTACGCTTTAACGTCCGTTCAGAGACAATGTCGTCGTGTAGTCTAGCTATGTATATATTGAGATCTGATCCGATAAATATCGTCATACCCTTTGTAATTTCCCGGAGGAGCTTTATATGCTCCTCAGATCCTCTGAAAACCTGTGAAAATGTGATCGTCAGATACAAGTTATCCATCTGATAACTGATGCGATGATGAGATTTACTACACATTATATATCTCGTAAGTCATGTCTTCGAGGAGCCTTTCATACATTCGAGATGTTTTCATTTGCTCCCAGGATGGTTTATATACGCCTCACAAAAGGTCAGAAGATGGGGCTTGTAAGGCTGTTTTGCGAATACATGTTACCCCACATCGCATGTTATGATGATACATTTTATTTAGTTTCATTTTTTACATGACATTTATATTAATTTGGCATTTATTAATTTTAAGATCAAAGTGTCATACCATATGAAAATCCTTAAACGTAAGATTTTTAAAGATTTTTTTAGAATTTATGTCCTATACGCCACCTTCCAGCTACGTTTCTGCTAATCTAGAACCAAAAGTGTTTTCTTTACTGTATCACTGTATAACCCACTTTGTCAAAAAAGCACAGAAATATCTTGTGACGCAAGTCAACGTAGATGATTTGAACAAAAAATAGTATTGATCAATTGTTAGTTTCGAACGACGGCATTAGCTCTCAAAACGCCATCAGATGTATGGTTGACCTTGAATAGGATCTATTCCGTATAAGGAAGCTCAATCAGGTGAGTTTAAATAATGCAAATTAAAAATCCCTCAGCGAGGATTCCCTGGAACATTAAACAACAAATGTAGCTTAACAGGAATGCTGCTTGACGAAAATCAATGATCCTTATCCGCTAATAGACAAAGTATGCACCCACACACACACACACACACATATATATATATATATATATATATATATATATATATAGACGTACATGTCCAAAGAAGTAGTTGGAACTATTAAAGAACACTGGTAGTTGTTGCGGATAGGTTCAATATCTAGGCAACCATCTGCAGAATTCCCCATTACATTTCCGGTTTCAAGGGTAGTATGGGGATGTATTTCGTCTTCACACATGATTCCTTCTCGGCAACCTGTCTGTCTTAATGTCATATTAAGTACTGGATACGTTCATATGAGTTTATATCATGCCATTATGGCCATTTCAAAAGCTCTAAAAACGGTAAATTACAAAGTTATCAAAAATACATTTCTTCAAGTGCTATGTCGAGCTAAAAACTTAAGCGATGCTACAATAACACGTCTTGTGATGTGCTTCTATTAGATAAACGTTCAACGATATTACTCCTGCTGTAGCCAAACAATGCTAATCAAATTGATCGAACTATCTTCTTTCTGATGTAGGTGATCTTATACAGAGCAGGCACATAGTTTTCAAATTGTCTCATCGTGCGTTTGGATATTAGGTGGTATTTTGTTTGGCTACATGCAGCTCATCATGGTTACAATTTCCATAACATCATTCAACATCTTCTCACCCACTCCTTCATCACACATTTTGTTTCAAACACTGATTGTTATTACAAATATATTTTCTATTCCGTTCTGAAGTACGGCTTTAAATTAGGGAATGCTGTTTTCAGCATGCATGTCTGAAAAGCAAATGCAAAACAAAGCGTGTATGTAACCATGTATGGAAACCTGTATATAGTTGGCTACAAACCAGTCTCAATATCATTGTATATTGTGTAATGTAGACAACTTTGCATTGAGTTCGTTCTTTCTTCTTCCTTTTAAACTAATCTCAAAATGTCTTGTAAACTGCTGGTTAAAAGGGAAACCGATACTTAATGTCAAGTTCTTACGATTTTAAATCATAATGTAAAAGATACCCTTTATGTTCTAGTCAACGCGAGGCCTGCCATTAGTCTTTTGGACGTACAAACACATTACACGTACGGCAACTCCTGAGGCAATAAATGTTGTTTGATAGGACCGTGTAATTATCAGAGAATAATAGCTCCATTGTACGACAAAAAAAGTGATAATCAAAAGCAGGCTTACAATGGTTTGACTGACTGCACAAAACATGCGGAATGGAGCCTATGTTGTACCGACTTTGGTAAACGTTGATTAAGTAGTAACTTTTGATCACTGGTATCACTGGTATTTCGTCACTGGTATATATGGTGATATCGGTTACAACAGAACACAGGGAACAACCACTGCTCAAAAATAAAAGAAAAAACGAATTCCTCTCCCCCCCCCCCCCTTCCGAAAAAAAAGAAAATGTTCCCCAGACATTAATTGGGATAGTCTGCACCGAAACTCCCAAAACTCTGGGAATAGTCCCAAAATGTGTACCTGAAACAGTCTGACAATTGTAGGATGTAGGACACCTGAGTCTCCGAGGATTAAATTAGGCCTGTTAATGTTTCTTTGACAGTCGAAAGTGACAGTTGGGACGCTCCGATTGAGCGAGAATTTTGTTGAAACACTGGCGAGGTTATATATTTACTTGAACAAAGATGGCATATATATATATATATATATATATATATGACAATATGACAATATGACAATATGACAACATAAATTGATCGTACAGGGAAAGACATTCTTTTCTAGTAGTATAGTTCAAGACTCGGGGGGATAAAAATCTTTATTTGTTTTAAAGATGACTTTATTAAAACAATCTTCACCTACCTTTCCCCCTCCCCATCCCCTGAGTATTTCTTGGGACAAAATTACAACCCTGTTGAGGTTCAAGTTGAATGACATCTCATCTTTCCCTTTTTCGATCATTTTTACATCTGTAATGAACTAAGTACGAATCGTAAAGAAATAAGGACGACTTTAGAAAGGCGTCAGGTGTCGATCTCCAGGGAATGTTTCTAAATTAAAAAAGAATGTTTGGTGCGCTAATGTTAAATGATGAAGTGGATAACTTCTTGCCGCATGAGCAACTGTTTCATACTGCACTTTTGGCTAGTCTAGGTGACGTCATACCGGGTAACTAAAGTTAAGTGGCAACAAAGCATGAAACAACCATTATGTTTTGTAGTGTATAGGTTTCTCTTTCAGTAATCCAGCAGCATACCACGCGAAAAATGAGTTATGTAAATTTAAAGGTACAGAATTAACGCACCTGTGCAATCAAAAATAAACCTGCAAAACTTTTCAAAGTATACATTTTTTAGTTACTTTTGATTTTCAGTTGATTTCGTTGTTGAGTAGATTATTTGCATGGATTGTCTCGGCTAATGGTTTCGAAAACGAGCTAATTCGAACGAACGAGAGCAAAATTTTCTTTCAAAAATAAATCCTCAACTTTGTGGATTAGGAATTATAAAAATCCTACAGTGTTTGCTCATATAATAACTACAATTCCTTTTCAGTAATTGAGATGTCTCATCAATTAAATCAACCTTATTATTTATTGCTATAAATCGTGTCTGTCCCTCTTAAAACCCTTCCTTCAAGTATTTTTGAAAGCATATGCTACCGTTTTGTTTTACGCTAACATACAACGCAAACCCCAGTAATCACTCACTCCATTTCAGTATACAACCATTGTAATGTACAATAATCCTAATATGCATTACTGTATATATAATATATAGTAATAACACTCGAAGACATTGTGAATGACCCACATAACATACCTAAATGGGTAACAATAAAACTGTCCTCAAACATAAACCACCCAACAAGAAACGTGACTCAGCAATTACATAGGAACAGGAAGGATCACGCTCAAGGTACCTGGGAACAAGAGGCAAACCACTGACTGAAAAGATCCTAACCTTACTTGGATTTAAAGATGATACGGACCAACTTGGCAGTATGATGGATAGACTACAAGTCTGCGACACTGAGTCACGCTCCAGGATACTGCACAGTATATGGCAAGGCACCCAAAGATTACCACACTAGAATAGAAATCAATGCACAACTGGAACACCAACCTCATATCAAGTAAAAAAAATATCATATCATCCAACACAAAGATCCCACGTTCAATATTTCAAGGACACTCACTACTAATTCTTTTCTGTGTTGATCTGAACCCCTTGAGCCACATCCAACGAAACATTAAACGAGGATACACACTGAAGACAGGACACTAAATCAATCACCTTCTTCTACGTGGATTACTTAGAGCTATATGCCAAAAATGAAGACGAACACATCGGCATGGAATTCAGATCCAACTAATGTACGAGACAAATCATTCACCGAGGAACAAAAATCAAAGTGACCGAGTGGCCTTGACCTGCCCATGCAGCATTGGAGAGGTCGGGGAGACTGACATCAGTGAGGGATACAAATACCTTGGCCTACTACAGAACATGCAAAAGAAAGATGAAGAACTTGAAGCCAAACATGAGGCGATATCGACGTTCAGAAAGAGACTGCGAGAAGTATTAATACACGACTCAATGCATGGCACAAACACGATACAAGCAATTACCACATACGCAATACCAGCATCGGCATACACTTCAGACATAATTGACTGAAAGCAGACAGAACTATTGGACAGAATGCCTCACAAGTCAAGGAACATGTACTGAAAATTCCACTCTATAGCTTACCCACACCACGGTCACAGTAAGATTCCAATGTGCCGGACTTCAGAAGTTCATCACAACAGCAAAAGACACAAACCCACTGAAAGAGGCAGTTTGGAAACACAAGGCAGTAACCGGATACAAATCAGAGAAGGAGGAATTGGCGGAATGAAAAAAACAAAAACTTAACAAGACAAAGATACTCGACACGATGAATGATCTCAAGTGCAGAACATGCAAAGAAAACGATGTCACAATTGGCCACGTAATCACAGCCTATCCCAAGATAGCCGTAAGCCTCTATAAGACCAGGCACAAGCATGTAGCATTGCAATACATCACAAAGTATGTCAGTACCGGGGAATCCCAACAACAACGAACAAATTGCCACACAAACCCAACCGCATGAAACAAAACGACAAGACTATGATCCTCTGGGATTTTAAAAATAGAACAGGCAGTGTAAAAATAGCTCGCAGACGCTACCTGTTAAGTAGAGACAAGAAACACAGGAAGGACCCACACATAGAGTCACACAAAATCGAGAAAGAAAATGAAAAGATAGACCAGTATCAGGACCTGTGACTTGAAATACAGAGACGGTGGAACACTGGAGCAAAGTGATCCCTATAGCAATCGAAACACTAGGAACAACCATCATCAATCAAGAGAGACATGCACAACAAATACCAAACAATCACTAAGTGAAACAACTCACAAAGACCTCACTACATGGGCACTGGCCCCAGAAGGATTCTCAACCGCCAAAAGCCCTTGTAGGACTCAGAGATCAAGGTCAAATACACACCGGCACGAATGTTGAGAAATAACACATAATAATCTACAGCGGTATAAAAGCGCTCAAAAGCAATCTGGCATCTGTAATAATGGTAAAGCAAATTTTCCAGTTTTTGTGTATGTAAATTGACTCTTATCTCTGACCATCACTTCATTTGAATAAATCTGGCTTTCAAAACAGAACACCGAGTTTGAGGCGGTCGGTTGTTGCGTTGCTACATTAGTTAACACCGAAAACACTGATTCTGGTTCACTTCTTGAACGGAAAGGTCTATCAAGCAAGTTACAAAATTTCAAAGTTTGTGATTCAAATCTCTTTCTTTAACAATGAAATAATGAATTAGAACGTATCAATACCAATGGCAGTTTTAATGTGATAAATAATGTGAGCAAGAGTGTAACAAGGAGCGGAGCAGTAAAATAATATGAAAACGACCTATGGCAATACATCTATCAACAGAAGCACTCATCATATATCTTCCAAGGATGGCCTCCGTCCGAAGTGTATAAATGTTCTCACCCCCATCACGTTTGGTTATACATTTCATCGCATGCTATGAGATTTATTTTAATGTTGGGAAAAAGTCATTGAATCTAATCATCACTATGCCATCTCCGCGTGACTGTTGTACCAACTTTTTAACCAGATTTAAAAAAAGGCAATGTATAATTTTCAACAAATGTCAATTACGTACACACACACATTCACACACCCCCACATACATATACATAAATGTATATTGTGAAATGGATTGATGTCTATCTTGACCCAAGTGCCCTTTTTTTTTGGTGAATAGAGCCAGATACGACAAGACTAACGGATCATACGCCTCTAAGAGTGTCACTCGTTCAGCAATTAGTGGTCTACGTTATAAGTTTCTAAAGATCTTTTTGAAACTTCTTCATCTTGACATCAACGAGGTACAAAAGGAGCTTTCAATCATAAATCCATAAGAAATAAAAGGACATTTGTTCCAACTTCCCAATTAAGTAAACATACTGGAAAAAAGTGGATTTGCCTCTCGAACTAGTTATAGAGGGCGCCGGAAAATTATTTTCTGCATCTAAACAAGTTTAAAGACTACGTTCCATTGAACTACTGTTTTGGCCGGATTGCATCACAAAAAGAAGTCAAGAAGTCACATCCTGAAGTCAAAATATGTTCACTAAGACTGTCATCAGCGATTACATCAGCTGATCAGAAGCAGCGGAGGGAGCTCTCCAATTGGCGATTATAAAACCCCGATAAAGTATAAATAGACAGCTGTTCATCCCAAATTTGTCTTAAGATGTATGAAAATATATGACAGCGACATCCATTTAGCACCTTGTACTTTTACAACCTTCATCTCAAATGATTTCATTGTATGTTCCACATGCTTTCTGTTGCTGACTACCTTTACTGGCTGTCTGGGCAGCCTTTTGCCAAGACTGAACGAAGTCTACAAAAACATGTTTGGGGTGGATATGGATGCCTATGTTATAAAAGTTACAGATAGTACCGAAACACGAATAGAATAAACGAAATATTTCCAGTAGTCAAAACGTCTGGTATAGTATGTGTGAACAACCATATCGTGTTTCTACGAAAGCCGTGTATTCCATAAGACTTTTTTTTTTTGTGGTGTATAGTCTTTTTCTGAGGTAATAAGTGAATGTCCCTCAAGCATGGGCCCTCTGTGCTGACGTCCTCCTTAGTCAGGCATAACATCATTTGGTGGGCTTGCTGTATTTCTAGGTTTTCCTCTAAGCATTTTCAAGACCGTCTTGTCGACACTGCATCTCCCATGAATAACAGGAGTGCAGTTTTCCATTCTCATATGAAGGATTTAGTTGGACTGTTTTTGGTAAGGATTTGCTCCTACGCTCCTACCTGTAAAGAATCTGCTTGAGTTTCGACGGCCTAGTAACTGAGCACCAAAATCACTCGCTCACTTTGCAACTTACCCCCCCCCCCCCCACCACCACCACCACCACGCGCCACAATCATCTTTTACTCCAACGCTTATAAATCTGGATATTACCAAATCCGAGAGGACAATCCATGCAGAGGACGAATTTCCCGATAATCATTTGAATCTCCTTTTTTTACGTTTAAATCGAAGAGAGACTTTCTGCTAAAAACTTATGTCTTCGCGAACGGACGAAATTTCAGACGCCACTATGTGTTCATCTTAATCACGTGACCTAATAAACCGGAAACCAAATTAGACACGACAAGAAGTTCATTAGGTTCATATTTGACACATGTATATCAGCTGGCTTTCTACTCTACTCGTTTTGATGTGTTTTTGTACGTTGTTCTTTCTTTATTTTGAAAACTTTTTATTGACTTTCATCAAACAGGGGCTTTGATAGTCATGACACACTCACTCATTCCTTCAGTAAGTCACTTTCATCAGACACTCACTTCTTCAAATCGTTCAGTAAGAGTATTTTAGCACTCACTTTCAATAACTATATTTCATCACTCACGCACTCCTTCAATACGTGAATTTTATCACACACATACTCTTTCAGTCAGTTTGATTTGATCACACACGCTACTTCAAAAAGTATATTTCATCACTCACGCACTCACTCCTTCAGTAACTTTATTTCTTTACAGTCCATGCACCTATATATACATGTATACGAAGGTTAAGAAACTTAACTATTTGTTATTGGAACGAGTCAGTGACATTTATATTTAGTCAAAAATAACGCGTTGAGTTATTGACTTTTTTGTTCCGCACTTTATATAGCTTTGTCGCATTTTTCCCCTTCCCATCTTTGAGCTAAATTAAAATGCGTTCTTTTGGCAAAGACGTTACGTGAGGCTGTACACATCTACAAATAAAGGCCTAAAAGCATAATTTGTAATGATTACATTACACATATAGTAGCCTCTCACGGAATCAAACCTCCACTTGAAATAAAAAAGAAAGGGTTTCCGCTGTTCTCCATCGATTTTACATTTAAAAAAAAAAATATTTCCCACCTCTTCAGAAATCTCCTCTAAGACTTTTTATCTGGAATGATTCTCCCCTTTTCCTGAAAGCAAAAGCAACTTAAGTGGTAACGGGTTTTGGGTTTCACGATGTGCGATATGCCGCCTGTCTCCGCCGTTATACGTTTCCGACGAGCGGTTTCCTCATGAAGCGATCTGCTGGAGATAAAGCGCGCTTATCCGACTAAAAAGAAAAAGAGTAAATTTGGGAGAATACGACATTTTAAAACAGGAAATCTAAGACAAAGAAGAGTTTAAGGAGCGACTGTTATGGGATTCTTCAAGCCTCCTGTGTAGAGAGAGCGTATTCGCTTTTTGTTTCATTTTACTTTTTACATTTACTATACGCTATGACTCAGACTACACATAGGTTGACGTTTGCATGTAAATTAGTCTACTAGTCATGAATATTCATAGATGGTTAGTCGGTGCCTGATTGCAAGATGTGTAGTGTGATGATGATTTTAAAGCAAAGCTAATAATGAAAAAGGCAAAACTCTGGCTAGAAAAAAGCCACTTTCCTTTGAACACAGACATTCTTTGCTGAAAACACTTTTCAAAGACAAAGGCTGATCGGTGGCATTCATTTTATGCAAACTTGCAATTAATGATGTCATTTTATGCAATTATTCTTGGTGAGGCCAACTTGAAGAGTTATAAATCATATGGTACACGAACAAAGTTACAAATAAATAGAACCAACGAGCTATGGCAACACCTGACAAAAGAGTCATCTTGTTGAGATGGTTCAAAAGATTGAATCCACCGTCTAAACTAGAAACAAGAGGAAAACATTCATTGGAGGGCTGAATACAAGGAGCGTGACTGAGCAATGAGGCATGGACTGTGCCTTCATATCAAAGGACTTTCTCAATCCCCCCCCCCCCCACACCATATTGAAGAAATACTATGAGTTTAATAAGTAATAGGTACATGTGCGAAATGGTCACTTCAACAGATTTTAATTATTTCTTGCACCGAGCCATTAACTCTGAGTGCATATTTGTCGAATGTCTGTCACTACGTTTGACACTAGTTCTCTTACCGAAAGCCGTATGTCTCGATTGATTTTATGGAGAGATGCGGTCATTAGAAAATTACTTCTTTGACGTATTTCAACAGTTTCCCACTGAAATACGCCTGTGAACATATGACGTCATAGCATTTATTTAACTGAACCTATTTTGAGATATTAAACCAAATACTGGTAGTAGTTCACTTTAATGTAGCAAATGAGAAGATGGGTTACTGGCTGCGTCTCTAAGCTATCTTTTTTTCTTTGTCTTCTTTTCTTTTATAGACATTTCTGCTCGAATATTGACAAATAGGCCAATAGTTACTTGTGAAGTACTGATGTTGTAGTCTATGTTGTAATGATGTACACAGGTTCACGACTATGCGTGTTTTCGGTGAAAATGGAAAAGTCGAATAAAATGAGAAATTAAATGTCGTATTTTGAAAGTGACAAACAGAAACTGATTTACACAAGACCCCCCTCCCCTAACCGATCTTGGAGTGTAAACGATATGATTTTAAGTGATACATATATATTTGTTTCCATTTTCTGCGGTAATGCCGTTTTATATAATATACATTGCATGTTTTAAAACATGCTTTCACTGAAAAAGGACCGTCTTTAAGTATCGTCTCTTATAGAAGCAATTCCGTATTTTTCGTTACGAGATCTTATTTTTATTTGATTGATTTATTTATTTTCGTTTTTGAACAAATAAGGCTCTAAAAATTGACACAAAAATACTTTAGTAGTACCTAGCGTTTAATGGGATGTATTATTTTTCCTGCTATCAACCTTTGCTCCTTGTTTTTTGCCAGGTTCATTTGACTTGTTGTAATTGCGTCGGGAACACGTCTGATTTGTTGTCTCGTCCCCTGCTCCTGCACGTTTGTACTGTATAAGGCAATACACAAAGCTGAACTAAAGGATCATGTTTTACACTGCCAAGGTCTCATTCGAGGTGACACCAGTAAAGGAGCAGACGTTTTTTGACGTTTTTCATGTAACTGATCTACCAGACTCTTACTAATTAGAATGTTTCGAATACATTTGACACTGACTAGGAGAACGTCCACTCACGTTACAGTGGTAACCAAATCTATGACGCAGAATATATCATTTTCATAAGTAGTAAGTGTCAATTGTCTAGTTTTTTTTCCAAGATTCCCCCTTTTTAGTAGTCGTCCAAAAATATTCCATTAGTACTAGAACATTAATCAAAGTTTAACTTATGATCTTTGACCCTTACTTTCAGCTTCGGGGTCTGTTAGAGACACGCTTCTCTTTTCGAGAACATGAAAAGCCGTTTTTGTTGACGTAGTATAGATTTTGGCAGGGGAGACAAAGAAAATTCGGTCTTTCTGTCGTATACTATAATACTTTTGCAAGTAGTTTTGCTGAAATTTAGCAAAGAAAAAAAAAACGATTTTCAGTTCATTCGACCTTAACACTTCACCTTTGACTTTACTTCCGTAATTCCCCAAGACTAAAAAAAAACAGTCCTTCTATGCATTTGACCTAGCTATCCTGAAGCAAATCGACCTACTCTGGTGTACAGCATGGATTGTGAGTCTTAACTTCAGATATATTTTTCATCTAGCCCTGTAAGATATAAGAACCTTTCTTAACACCCATGCACTTGCAAATTTCAACATCCTGGCCGTAATGTAAACTATGAGCTGCAAGGTGTTAATGTCCAAATAAACAATCTCGCAACTTCCTCCAAAGTTCTCCTCAGAGAGAAATTTCAACATTTCCTCTTTACCTTTTTCCTTAAATCATCCTGACTTGAGTATCGTCAATACTTTCAATTTGAGTTGACAGACACCAAAGTAGCAAAACCAACGATGACATTTGAAAATCAGTTTTTTTTTTTTTGGGGGGGGGGGCTTTTTTCACCTGAATGTTTCTACTCAGACGTGAGTGTAAATTCTTTGACGTGGTTTAAAACACGTGATTAGTGACTGTCCCATTAACAGCAAAGGAAGACAACTTGGTCCTTAAGTCATATCGTGACAGAGTTTTTCGAACTCGGAAAATGTCTGGTGAGCCCGTCATCCCCTCCACTTCTCCCCACCTCCACACATCACTTTGCCTTCAGTGCCTTCTCCTCATCTGTTGGCTATTAGCCAAGTAACATAAATTTTATCTTCCCAGAAACCAAAGCTTAGGCCTGGCTTTGTCCGTTAAACTCGTACAAGCACAAATGCCTGTGTAGTATTTATCTCTCCGGAATTACCTTTAAAGCCTTCTCTATGTCTGCGTCCTCTCTTCTTACCTCATCCCCTTTTCCGTTTCTGTCAATCCCCCCACACCCCCACTTTTCCCCTTTAAAGCAGAACAGGAAAAAAAGAGTCGCGGCTCGTTTGGCAACTGATAAATTACGCTTACAAGAGAACTTTCGATATGCAAGTTGCTAAATTTAAACATGACAGCATTTCAAAGACTTCTTTCAACCAAGTCTCGTTCTTGCCTCAACCACCGTTTCGTTACCAGGTTATTCCCGTTACCAAGGATACATTTTTGTAAAACAAACGTCTCTCACGCTCAAGATAAAAAAAAAAATCAATTTTACGCTCAGAGGGCAAAATCACGCCGCCAACCTATTTCTTAGTCAACGTTGTTTGTTGCACAAACTCGGACCTACGTGCTGTTCGTATCGATCACTGAATTAAGTAAGATCTTTGCTGATTCAATTATTTGACATGAATAAACAATTGGGATTAAGTTAATTCATGATGTGTGCCCTCAGTCCCTCATCATGTGTGATGTTTATATTAGTAACATTTTTCTATTTTTTCTATACCACAGTGGGAACAAAGACAAAATAACTAGGTGTAAATGTACCACTTTCGATTCAAAAAGTGTGAGTAATTCTTTCACATATCAAATCATCCCAGAAAAGAACTATATATATGTACATATATATATATAGGCTGTATAGGCTGTATCTCAGGCCACCGTTATAATTTTCTGTTATTTTCCCCTCCTCCAGAAAATTAATCTTCATAACAGTATTTTAAGACACCAGTCCTCCAAAAGTCAATTACTATTCTAGCGCATTGACTGAAATTATTGAATGTTCAAGGTTCCATGGAAAAGAAGAAAATTTCTAAGTCCATAATATTTTGGATCAGTAAAACTAATCTCACGGAGAGTGAGTAATTGAATACTGAAGGATAACATCACTGGAGGGAAGATGCCCGGAAGACAAATGATGACAACATAAACACACATTTTGATTGCCAGATATCTTTTTAATCAATATTTTGCTTCCATAAAGTCCTACTTGAACTATAGGGAAGGCTAAACGAATACAAAATGATAATAAAACCCGCAGAGTTCAAGAGATGTCGTTCTCAAGGTATAGCGTGTCCTTGTATATATAGCTTACATAGCAATACGATTTGTCTGCGTTTTGTGGATACCTCACTATAGTGATTGAAATATTTTCCATAAATAACAAATATGCCGACCGTTTTGAAAACTCAGAGTGTTGCTGATCCTTTTGAAAAACCTGCTATCCTTTTGCAAGAATTATAGCGGCTTCTTGATAAAATTGCTCCTTCATATATAAACAATTAATCTTAATTTCTACGCCCTGTTTTGAGGAAATGCCACAGGAATGTATTCTTACTGACGATCGAATTCTAGAGTAGGGACGGATGATGGAAGTGGTGCAGCTATAGTATACAAAGATATACCATTTCCACGTAGGCCTGATAGAGACAAGGAACAGACCATCTGTTCGCTAAGCCTGCTTGATCCAAAGATCCATCGGCGTTCTCCAGAAAACAAACAACAGTTGTTGCGCTTTAATTTATTTTCTCATCTGGCTTTGCCGGTATCGAATTAATCGTTCATGCGAATTACAATCAGCGAACGCATTTGACAAGTTAACGACGTAGACATTACTCTGTATTAATAAACCATATAGATCAACTATGTTCATTGTTTCCTGTAGAAAGAGCTCACTTGTAACCATATACAGGTCTGTGTGATTTTATTTCTTTTCTTTTTGCTTTACTAACACAGCGGATCAATTCAATGGCAGACGCAAGAAGATCTCGATGAGAATTTCTTGTCCAGTTTACATCTTGTAACTTAAAGGGGCTTATTGAGTTGATATCAGTAAAGATAGCGGTGATTTTGAAGTATACAAACACACGACAATACTCACAATTAGCATAATTAATCAAGTTTCACATCCAATAGTTATATGAAAACTGTCAATTTTTTTCGAATTTTTGACCGTTATTTGCTCTGATTGTGTGCATGTGAATGTAGTAATGTGAAAATGTCTGGTCACAAAGTTTCAAAAACCAAATTTAATCGTTGGTTACTCACTCATTAATGTTCCAACGTATGTAAAACTTTGGGATCCTTTTAGTTAGACTGTTTGTCATTAGTATGTGAAGGAAACTTGACCGGTTTAGAAAAATTGAGTGAATTTCACAAAACAACTCAATGAGCCTCTTTAAACATGTTCAACATAACCGCTGCATTTATTACGAAGTTTTCTTATGGTGTCAAATTTCTGGAGTGATCTATAGTTTATTTTTTATTTTACTTCACGAAACGAGTCTATTCAGTACAGTTTCACTTGTTAAGAATGGTCTGAAGAATGTCCCCTCCCCCCCCCCCCCCTCATGACTCTGCCCCTATAGAGGGCCCCATCTTGAGGCAATAATTACTGATTAGTAGCCTATACCTGCATCCGAGATCCATGCATACTTCCTTCTTTTTTTTCGTTAGAATTGTTTTGAAGATGACATCGCATTATAAAAGGATTAATGAAAAGAAAGATTATAGCTTGCGTCGTCTGATCCATTAAACCTGATCTATGCCGTCTCGTAGATAGGGGCCACTAAATTTAAGGATGAGAAAACGTTTTCTTTAAATTCCTAATGACTCCGTCTACCCTTTTATGTCTCCCTTTGAAATCAACGCTTCTAACGTACGTTGAACTAAATCTAATCAGAGTTCATTTTGTGAAATTGCCCAGAAAAGAGAGGTTATTATTTGCTCCTTTTTTTTTCTTAGAGAGAATACACAAAATTGCGAAAAGAAGATGGCATAAATGGATATCTTATTTGATATTTGTGGCAATCAATCAAAAGCAAGAGCAGCACGATTGCCCTCGCTGATGGGATAAGGTAAGTTGTAACATTGTTACTTGTGATTGATTTCAGACTGTTCATACATAACATCATTTTGAAAATATTTAACATTAAACTACATCACTGTACCTTTTACTTTAAAGGAAAGAAGTTGTTACGAGGGCATCAAGAGACTCAAAAACTTCCCCCCCCCCCCCTCTTTCACACTCACTCCGTCACCCACCACCTTTCCTTATTCAGTGTCATATTTCAAAACACTGCAGTTTAACCTTATCAACAGTAAATTATTACGTTTTTTTGCATATCTTTAACAGTATCTCTTGATACCCAACAGACGTGTAAGGTCCTGAAAGCTAATCGAAATGGACAGCCTAGCAGCGAACATCAAGAACTGCAACAAAACCAAATTGTTGTAGCTGTATGGAATACATTGACAGTATCTGCAAAGAGACCACTACTCTTATTACACCAGAGATGACTTTGCTATTCCTTAAAGGAAGGATGCGTCTTTGTACTTTTAAACACGTTAACAAAATGACTCAATACGCACTGTACTATTAGAGTTTACATATGATGACGTCACTCACTTATCATATGGACATTTTCTTGAAACAGAACTACAATCAAAATAGTTGAGTTTTCTCTTAAACTTCAAAGTCATAAATGCCATGTCGATCCCAGACGCTCGAACATTTTGAAGAGGATGGTCTATGTGTTTTATCTTTCTTCTTTTTCGTAGTCTTGCTATTTTGAAAAATTTGCTAACATGCAAATACAACAAAATAGAGTAAAAAGGAAAACAAAAAGTATAGGTATGAATCATGGCTATTAAAATGACAGCTGTAAAGACATCTGTGTGGGTAAATAATTACAGAATGTCTTATTTAACATTCTATCCATCAAAGTAACTCTTTGTCATCATCACGCTAATAATTATCTGTACATATTTCTCTCCACTCCCAATCCAGTGTTTTGCTATTTTTTATGAAGAGAGACGCGCCTGAATTCTTTCCCCAAATTACCAGAATCATAAATTTTATGGTGAAGGCTACAGACAGTTAATCACCGAAATAGCTTTGAAATTCACCACCTAAGTCGACTAGTAAGCAAAGATTTATGTCAGAAGTTGCTGCCGATGGTTCCGTTCCTGCGAATTTATCTGAATAATGAAAAAAAAAGAAGAGTATAATGACGTATGAGTTATTGCTTCGCCTCTTGCGCATCAGGATTTGCCATGATTTGTAAACTGATACAAAACACATGAAAACCAATGCGTTCGAAGACTAGAACAGAGTATATTGGCAGGGAAATAAATGGATTATCACTACAATGAATGAAAAAAAAAATGGGTTTAATGACAAAATAAACAGATGCAAAACAAAAATGCGACGACGGTTGTCTCCTTTTGGCGGGGTGTATCCTGTTTTGTTTTAGTTAGTTTAAAAAATCTTTTTATCTTTTTAATCTTTAAATCTTTTAAAAAATCTTTACTGAAATCATTTCGCATCAGCTTTATAATACATTGTTGCAAAACGCTTTAAAATAAGAAAGAAAAGAATTCACGTACAACCGGTCAAACTTAAACAGTGCCTTTTCTGGGTCTTTGCAATATGTGTTTTACCATTTCCCATGTTAATGGGCTGCTGATACATTAGCTTCCTTTCGGTTCTATTCTTTTAAGAGGCCGCATGTTTATATTTCTCCCCGAAGTAATGATATGCTTAGATTAATATGAAGACAACTTGTAGAGGCAAATATATTGTCTCTGCTATCAAAACAATTGATTTGTTGTTGTTACTGATACTGCAAAAACTTTGAACGAAATGAAATATATTACTAACACACATACTATTCATGTTTGTAGCTGCGTAACAACACCGTATTAAACATTCTGTTAAAAAAAACATTGAAAAAATATCAATCTTCAGACGCGTTCTAGATATAAGGCTCTTTGGTGTAAACATTCCGCGTTGACATGCGTACAAGACATCTCTCCCTCTCTCTCTATGTTGTATTTTAGTTAACTGTATCTCGAAAAAGTTTCAACAGTGGAAAGGTATGATTGTGATCTTAAAACAATATGACAAGCATATGCATTTTTTTCACACGTTATGAAATTTCAGGGATCTTCCAAATTCCGCACCACTTGGATAGTAAGAAACAGGCGTAACGTGTTTAAAGTTACATTGTTTCAGCGTAATTACACTTTCATGTTAAATGACATATGTTGCTCTTGTCTTATCTGCACGAACTCAGCTAGTAAAGAGAAAAACAAGATTGACCATAAAATTGATTGAGGTTTATCTAGCAGGTGTTAAATATAGGTCATAATTACGATTACTGGTGTTCTTTACGTCATTGTGCAAAAAGGTAAAGCAAGAAGTGCATTTGATAAATGGATCTTGGTACTCTGTTTTGCTGGAATTCTGCACAACAAGTCAGCTAGTAATTTTGTGTTTATGGACCTATGTCACAATCAACCAATCTTAAATTAGGTATCTTGTGCCGTATTGTGCATTAGAGAAGAACGTTCTTTAATTTGTCTCTCCTATTTTCCTCTTCACCATTCACGCAAGTATGGAGCATGTCCTTCACATTGGAGATCGGCTATTTACTCCGAGATATCTGGAATTAATAGCAGATTATCTCGAAATAAATTAAAGGCATCGAGAAACGTGGAATAAAGGTTTAAATGGCGTTCCATACGTACGTTCCATATGCAACCGTTTTTCTTTGGACATTACATAGTGAATGAGTCTGCAGCAAGCGAATTGACATGCGCAGTTTAAGTAGATAAGCTCTGTAACATGAATTAATTAATCAACAAAGGAAGCAGCAACCAAGTGGAAAAAGCGAAATATAGTTAATTAAATGACACCATGATATGAATTCTGTTGCACAGACTTTATTGAGCATAAGGTTTGTACAAAGATTTTTACCTCGAGGTTTCAGAATGATCGTAGATGCTGCTTCTTCACTCACAGAACACAGAAAACCAAGAGGAAATAAATGTTACGGCTTGCGGAGAATTTCTGATTCAAAATAAAGACTGGCCGCATTCTTCTCTGTTTCCTGGTTTCGTAAATGTCAAATAAGCTTGAAGATTTTTCTCTCATATCCTTTTTCTCAGTTCCCATAGATATATATCGGCATGTGAATGAACCTATACATTTTGATGGTAGATGATGGGGTCATCATGGGGTGATTTGAATGAATTCCGTTCATGTGATTCCCAAGGTATCTCTCGCAAGCGTATCTGGGTTATTGTACGATACCCGTGAGTTATATCACAAGTGTAACGGCTCAACGGGTTGTGACTTCAGGTGTACTAAAAGCTAGATGCAAAGGAGATTAGTCTATAATAAAATGATTATAAAAAAAATTTGGCCTAGCTTCTGACATATTCTTACAAACATGCTTGAAGGCATCAAATTGTACCGTGACGTGGTGTTTCTGTTTCTGCTTAATTCAAATGAGTTCTCATCTGGGTTGTTACTCTCATAATATCGTATACATTACACCCCACCCCAACCACAGTGACTCATTAGCTTATAGCTACGACTTTGCTAAGTACTACTGCGGTTGTATCCCTAGACAACATGAACCACCTCCCCAATTTCCATTCTCTTTTTTCGTCCTTCCCTCCTGAAACAAACCAAATTACCTGAAACTGTAGAATCACTCTCATTCAAGAACGAAGATAACATCGCGAACTGAGCATTAAGGATTACTCGAAAGTATTAAAAAGTGCATGGTCCCATACACTTTTGTTTAGGCCATAAAAAAACAAACACATCAAATGGAGAGTGGTTACATTTCCTGTGAATTCATCCATCTAACTTAGTCTTTTTCAGACGAAAGAAGAAGGCAACCCTACTCTGGGGTAAAAAACGAAACGTTTGGAATGAGGCTGAAGCGTGCAACAAAGAATAGAGAGCCCATTGAAAGAGTTAAAACAATACTGGAAATGATTAATCGTTAATTTGTTGATGATTCTGTTCAACACGTCATTATTGTTAGATGACGTACGAAGCCACCGCCACGGTGTTCTGTTTTCTTTTCTCGCCTCGTCTCTCCCGTTTATTTTTCAAATTCATTGTTTGTATTCATATTATTGTTTATTTCTCTGATTCTCTTTTATAAACACCTCTTTATTTATATTACGATACACCTCTGAATGATGTCTTTTAAGTATCAACATCTATAGGCCCATGGTCATCCATAAGTCTTGTTGACTTTCGAAGTTAACAGAAAAGAAAAGATAGATTGCCCATGTCGATATGTTTATAAAACGAATAATACATGGTTAAAAAAAATGATTATCATCACTTTTCAAAGATAAAATACGAGAAGAGGAGAAGAAAAAACCTAACAAACAAACAGGATGTCAAAAAGTTAGATGTCTTCTTTTTTGTTTGTTTAATTGTTCAAAGCGCAAACATGCAGGTCTCTTAGTTTGCCATATTTACACCAAGCAATCAGGAATATCACTGTAATCAGTAATGTCACTTTTGAAAGTTAGAGTCATTTCTTTCCAAATTGCTAAACAAAAGAGTTTTTGTTGGCTTTTGTACAAACAAAATCCATGAACAAAAGTTCATTAGAAAAGAGAAAAAGTTGTTTGCAATAAGAAGGATGAGTTCCAAGATGATATTAATGATGGTGATGATGATGATGATGGCGATGATGATATTGAAAAAGTATTAGAAACGTCCGAAGGGTATTGAACATAATACTCACCGTAAAAATAATGATTTAAATGAAACAAACTTTCGTAAGGATATGGTGCCCGTGTACCGACAATTAACATAGATTTATTCAAACAAAAACATGTGTATATAGAAGGCTGGTAAGCCCACAACAATTAACATGCAGTTTTCCTTGCTCTTTTTTAAACAGTTTTGTTTCTTTAAACGTTGTTATTCTTTACGTTTCTTCTTTCCTTGCCCTAATAATGATGATGATGATGATGGTGATGCTCCAGTGGTGGCTGATGTAATAGTGGTGATGACGATAATGTGAAACAATTCATCGTACTATTAATCTCGCGACATGACAATATTTTCAAAACTCATACGTAGATCAATGTCATATTATGATAGGAGACCGTGCACTCTCTGGACATTCACTTAATATGTAGATTTCGAAATCGGAGAAAGATACTTTACTTTCAGGTTTTTGCCATGCTTACCCTTTTTTTCAGACTCACTGATTCAGTACAGTTCGGGCGAAGACAATGGATCCTTAAATAGGCCGGTCAATAACAATTCATTTTCGAACGATTTTAACTTTATTGGAGCAGATCCATGACGTAACTCATTGGCAGATTCAGGATTTTTGTTGGGGGGCGGGGGTCACCAGATTCATGTATTGTGTGAGGGCGTCATCCAACTGAATAATTTTCATATACATAATACATAGTGTTTTCGATACGCTATACGATCTTCTATATCAAAGAGGTTACAAGTAGAGCAACGGTCACATGCCCGAGATGTAATATTAATGAAACAATTGATCAATTTTGGATTTTTTGTGGCGGGTCACTTGCACCCACGGCACCCCTGAATCCGCACTGTAAAACATAATGATGTAACTCATATAACGATCAAGAACAAATACAGCTGCAATGAAGCCGAGTAGCCTGGTCTTAAAATAAACCAGCACGTTCCGACACCACTTCAAGTCCGGACTAATTATTCCTTGAGTTTACTGGAATCTCTCTTCTCGGCCATGTTCATGCCTTTTCTTCTTGAAACAAGGCTACATGGAACAAACTTATCAATCTCCAAACATCAAAACGGACAGACCATGAAGTTATACAAAAGGGGCGGAGTTCAATCAATTTTAAGTTAATATAACTTAAGTTGCGTTATATTAAGAGTAGACTTAATCACCCTTTCCAAAGAGCAGACTGAAAAAAGTGAAAGCAACAAGACATATTTCGATCTCGTACCTTGAAGTTGAAATATCACGTTTAAAATGAACCAACATAGCACACAGAAAAAATAGCTTTAATCAACATCGTTGAACCATTCAGTCTCATCAATAAACATCAGTAACTGTTTAATCTCCTCAAAATATTATGCATGAGTAACGGAATAGAGTATCATTTGAACTTTTAAAAGTTTGGGTGAAGAAATTATTCCTGAGCAAACAAACGACTGAATTTTTTATCTGTCAGAAACTTATTGATAAGAAAACTAGTATTCTGCCTTATTTTGACTATCTATCATTCTCTTTCCATAAATATTGGTTTGAAAATATGATGTTTTTTTTCTGTGAAGCAAATACAATCTTTCCCTTTACAGTAGGGTGAACGATAAAAACATGGTCTAGGCCACAAGTGGTTGCTATTGATCGTATGTGTATGTCAATGTATGCGGTAACTGAATACGATGCTGATGTACAGTGCAAACGTGTCCTGTACTTTTACCCTACGTCATTTGGCACTGCGATAGTCATTACTGCGCAGACATGTGGCGCCTAGCATGTAACAAGGAATTACAATTACCGAAACGATACGTCAAACTTGACTCCATTTGTCCAAAAGGCCATTAGATTGTGATGTCAAGGGGATATATTAAAATTTAATATGTAATGATTTATATTCACAGATAGTTGATTAGTCATGATACGTCAACACGTGTGCCTCAGTAAGAGAGGGGTTCGAATTAGTGTAGCCGTGGTATCTGCACGGTCATAACCCCCCCCTTCCTCACTACAACCACCCCCCCCCCATATCCCTTTGTCATTTTCTCATTTACATGTAAACCTAATCAATGCATTTCGATGCTTTAAAAGGCAGAATACTAAAAGAGATACTCAAATGAAAACAAAAATTTCCTTTTTTTTTTCATCCGAAGTGACCAGAGTTACGTTCCTGATGGGGCTGTATACCATTATGTGTGTGTACAGTGTTACAGTGGATTGTCCCCTACCGTTTTTATTACCTAGACAAGATCAAATGTACACAGCCAGCAGATGTTTCCTCGATCGTTATTAAATTTTTCATGTACAATCCAAGTTGCCCCACTTCAATAATAGTCAGAGAAAAGATGACGAGACTTTTCAAATTAGACCGGTGCTTTGGTCAAGTAGGTAACGGTGATGACGTTGGAACACTGAAGCCTATCAGCCAAGAGATTAGCGGGTCGGTCCTTGGCCGGATCACAGTAACACCGGTGTTTCATCCTCGAGCAATCCAAGGTTTCCCATCTAAATTGACTTTCAGTGTGACAAAAGATCCCAGATTTGATCTAAAACTGATGCCGTAAGTTGATAGTCTCAGGACGTGAAGTTGTAAAATACAAGCCATTGTCTTCCGTCACACTTTTGCTGGTGGCTTAGCGCGGAAAAATAACTGACCTGCAAGGAATGAATTATTATTATTATCAAATATAAGTCTAATAGTCGTTAAAGGTTGCATAACTGTTGCAAGGGCTTAATGCTACAATTCTCCCTGACAGTCTTCTATTCTGTGAGTTAAGATAATAAATACTTTGAAACAGCCTGAAAGATTGTGTAATTGTAGCTCAATAAGCTCATGTGAAATCCATAATTAATCCCTGCATAGAACCGTCTGTCTGCTATAATTTCCGTTGCAAAACGATTTTCCAAAGGGAACTGAGAAAATGAAGTGATTACATTTAGAAAGGCCCTCAAAATCTTAAATACGTCATATAGCAACGAACATTAAAAACTGTGACACTTAATCTTTGGCTGCCGGGTAGGGTTTGAGAAAGGGAAGTGTTCGTACTGCTATCTGTGAATATTTTGTTTATTATCTTTCTTTTTGGCTTTTTCCTGTATTACTTAGGAATCGAAGCACGATAGCGATAGATAATGTATATCCATCTCCCTGGTAAAGTATATCTTCCGGCAAAAGTTCACCGTGCTTGGAAGAAGATGCCTAAGATAATCAAAGAAGACAGTTTTTTCTATTTTCTATTACTATTGTTATTATTATTGATGTGTTTATTTTACGTGAATACGTCAACGTATGTATCATCGTCGTTTGAAGATCATTGAAGTACAACAGATATGTATAGGTTAATGGCAGGCTAACGGCAGTTTGACTGGTTATCACGTCTCACAAAGGATCAATAAGGTCGTACAGTTTGGAGACAAAGTATTGTCAAATAACCAATTATCGCAATCATCTTAACATAGGAATCCCCATAAGGACTACCTAAGCTGGGCGCCAACATCAGAGGGTGCGAAGCGTACAAGAAATTTTGGCTTTTCAAACTCTCCAGAGACACTTCTTGAGTGTTAAAAGCCTCATGCATAGTCTTGAAACAGGGATCTCATGTTTGACATCTCAAAGTAGTAAGCGCTAAAGTAAATCTATATGAAAATGTTAATACATATCAGATGGGTTGAGCTGATGCAAGAATCATAAATTCTGCATCCTCTCCCATATATTCTTGAATCACTCGGCAAATATTTGGATGGTGACGAACATATCTTTAGTCTCACTCTTCATCGGGCAGTGGAATCATAGTGTTTGTTTGCAGGGTTTCAAGAGGCTCTAATGGTGCCGCTATGTGTGTGGCTAGATTTGTTTCCTTACTGAGCCTAGGACATGAATGAGGGGGACATCAAACGAGTGTGATACAGTACTAGTGTGATATGGAAATACAGTATGCCCCTGTTGCATGGGCACTGCCCGGAATATTTGATTGGGGGTGAACTGTAAATTGTTTGAACACTAATCTAAAAGGGCGCTAGCATCGTTTGAAGCGGGGCGTACCAGAAAAAATACGTAACCCCCCAGTTTGCTTCCCAGGCCCAGCAAGTAAGCTCCAGAAAATGGTATTGCCAAAATTTCTTGGATGAAAAATTAATCTCATTTGGGAGTTTTCCAGTGAAAAGTCTGAGACAAATTTGCAAATCATTTCATGATTAATTCTGTACTTGCTTGAATTTGAAGGCAGAAAGTTGGCAACACCACCATCATTCCCGGGATACGGACGGAGGGCGCTGAAGTACTCAAAACTACATTATTTTTACCTTCTCTTTCATTTTTCCCCATTCTTATATTTTCCTATTTACTTTACTTATTTTGTGAAAAGCTGAAAAGGGCACCGGCAATCTTTTTAGGTAGGTCGGGGGGGGGGGCCCTTGACCATATGGTTGCTCCGCCACTGATCATTGCTAACATGGTGATCACAAAAATACCCCTGAGGGGCAAATGATGAATGAAGCGGGTCGGTCATCACGGGCGGTTCCAAGCCCATAGTTGGAGGAAGATTGACGTGCGGGGAAGGGGGGGGGGGTAATGGAAGGTGTATGCCATAACTGTATGTCCACAGATGCGATTTGGTACAGAAAGTGTAAAATTGTGAAGTTAATTTTCTTATTTTTTATTTACTATTTCTCACTTTTCCTAGGTTTAATTTTTTAATATTAATGTTTTGGTCCACATATGGGTAGGGCCATGGACCCTGTTGACCACCCCGGCTCCCCTCTCTTAACGGCAAGTGATTTCATTAGTTTTCATTAGATGCATTTCATCGTCTGTAATAACATCATGGAAGTTATCTTCATTTGGCAGTAGGTCACTTCAGTGATATTCAGAGCAAGTCCGCTGAGATTACACATTTTGATTATCATCTTGCGCTATTCGTCTTTACATCGCGCGCGGACACCAAGTATTACTATATGTCACAGAGACCAAAATGTCAAGACAATTCCAAATTCGGCAACAGTCCTTCCTCGCTTCATTAAACATCTTATCTGGCAAAATCCCAGCTTGAAAAAGTCAAATCAATAATATACTGACTTTAGATGTAGCAAACAGTATAAGAAATGAGAGATTGAAATCTACGTATGAGTCGAGGAAAAACAGAAACATGACAAAATAACATGATACTCAAATTGATGATTTTATGCCCAAGGGTTCTGATAAAAGATCAGCACACAAGAAGCTTGGCAAGAACTTAGTTCCAGGGATATTCAGTCTAGCAAATAAAAAAAGATGGCGAATGTCCTTGGCCAAGTTCTTTGATACAATATTATATTGCTAGTATGAAGTTCCTTCATGACTAGTATATGATTATATTTCGTACACCTCTCTCTCTCCACCTCTCTCTGTTGTTCTTTCGAAGAGAATATAGTGAACAGATGGAAGGACGAGTATGCAGAAGCAGAGAAGCAGAGCAAGTTAGAACATGCCTCAAACTCTCCCCCCCCCCCCCCCTTCCCACGTATTGTTACGGCCGTTGAAAAATACTACCCGCTGGACTTGTATTACTCTGTTGTGATCCCAACTTGGGGATCGGGGAGGGATTCTGTTTGTCATGGGGAGGCGAGTGGCCAGTGGCGGCGCTACGGGAGGGGGAATGAGTCAGCATTTGCCCCTCCAGACTGTTTCCTTTCCCCCAGTTGCCCCCCCCCCCAGTTGCCCCCCCAGTTGCTCTCACCCTTCCCAATCAGTTCTTGTACTCATCCAAAATTAATTTAATCACAAAACTACGTGTTGGCATTGGACTGAATAAGAACAGCTTCCGGGGAACCATGATTGATAAATGCCTAATTTATGTTACACAGGCTGCCAGTTTCCATATCATGCTTATAGATGCAGTGTATTTCGTAAGGAAATCCGACGCTCTAACAGCCGTATACTACGTATAGCGCTTAACCTCTCAACATTCTCCAAACCTACTCTGTCCAGCTCTGTACGTCTAGTCACTGTCTGTTGTTACTTGGGCCTATACTACCAAACCATGCTCACAATTAAAGTAACTAGTCAAAGAGCAACTTTTTTGGCGGAGAAATCGCAAACATTGATACACACAAAAAATACCAATGAAGTTTTGGTTCCATTTCCAACAAACCCTCGAATAAGCACCGATGTGGAGGAATGTTTTAAAGTTCAACATGCGAGACAATCCTATGGAATGGTCTTAGACACGCTGTGACAACGTGCGAAAGCAAATGTGAAATGAAATATTTTAGGGAAAAGCTTACTACTGAGACGATTCTGGTCTACAGCTATAGGACAGAATACACAAGGGTATACCGTCATTGGTTTTCGTTACTTCCCCTTTGCCTAAAGTCTCAACAACTACCACGATTTTATAGAAACCATCAGTTGCACGTTTTTCTTAACAGATTTCCCCCAACACCGTAATCTTTCGTCAAGACATTCTCCAACGGTTAGTCTCTGCCGTACAGATCTCAATTTTTTCATCCCAATCTCGATACGATACCGCTACGTTGAAAGAGACTATTTAAGAAAACAAAAGATACAGAAACGATAAATTTTCTACAGATCTATGCAGTAATATTTAAGCGTTTCTGTAGAGTTTAATTCATATGAACTCTCTTGTGAGAAAAATCCGTTTATGATCGTTTTTTCATTGATTTCTGGTTCCTCCCAGAGCTTTCTTTCGTCATATCTTCCCTAGTCACTACCAGTATTAGTGTTGCAGGGATTTCCCACGGGTAGAGTTTACTGCGATTCATTTTATCAAGGCGTAAAATGCCAGGTATGAGATCTATCACGAATGGCAGTGGCCTAAAAATCTAGGGAATTTTTGCAAGGTGTGCGACCAGTCAGACAGAAAGTTTGATAATAGCGAGCAAAGCCGTGCATTATCAATTTAGGAGCTAGTCTTCTTTTTTTTTTTTTTTTTGGAGGGGGTATTTCAAGTCAACATATGAGGTAACTGACGGACAGGCGGGTTTGATGGATGAACGAGGGGGTACTAACAATCCTCTGGTTACACCTGCGCATGCTCAAGATTACACATACCTGACTTGCACAGTCTAAATCAGAAATATTCTGTATTATAATATATGTATGTATATGTGTGGGTTAGAAAAAAAACTGGATTACTGACCACACACAGGCTTCAGAGTAGCATGGAAAAAAAATCACATAAGCACGCACGAAGAAAGCAGAATAATATAAAGAACAAAAGACTTGCTAGTCTGGACGGAATAGATGGTAGTTTATTGTACAATGTGACTGTATGTTATGAGCGCTCTTTATATCAAATATATGAACCTATATAAGAAACAACGATATCAACTCTGGAAGTTCAAAATAAGAAGACGTAAAAGTCATGCTACGGTAGGAACCCCATAAAAACTGGCTACAAACAAACAAATAAACAAATGGATATACTTAGGTTTCATAAATGAATGTGAACTTAACAACAAACTTCAGATGTGTCACATGCGTTTCCCTGTTGCCACTTATCACTTCTAATGTACGTCCTGGCTGCTGTAATTGTATAGCTGCATTACTTGGACTTCACTCTCAAAAATGTAGGCAGCTTTGTGAAAGCTTGAATGTAGAATAAACGTAATAGATGCTTACAAACCAGTTCTCATACATGAAAGCCATATTGACATTTCTGGAAGGTACAAAAAGGGCTCTAAGCACTCAGTTTGAAAATGACAAAAACTCAGCTGCTACCATTACTTCTGCATCCTAAATTTATCACTATGGAGAGAAATTCAACAAGTTGCAAAGGGGGAGCACCCTGTAGGGGAGGGTCGGTCCAAGGCTATCTATTAAACAACAATGAATGATAACAGTTGGCTTCTTGAGTGCCTTTGTCTCCACATCCAAAACACACAAGTTATGTGGTGTAGATTAAAAAAAAATGTGAAAATGAATCAGTGACGAGCAAAATGCTCCCGATGTTTTCCTTTTCTCCCAAAGGTGGAAAATAAATAGAATCAAGGATTAGGTGACTCAACAGCCTCAAACAGTGAATTTGAACACAACCTCAATGAGGTGTGCAACAGTGAAAATAATGGATCAGGGTAAGATGAAGGATCATGCAATGAATTTGGGCACAACCTTAATGGTGTCCACAACAGTGAAAATAATGGATCAGGGTGAAATACAGGGCCATACACTGGATTTGAGCACAACCTCAATGGTGTATACAACAGTGAAAACAAAGCATCAGGGTATGAAAAAAAGACCATACAGTCGATTTGCGGGAAGCCTCAATGGTGTCTGCAACAGGGAAAGCGATCATGCACTGAATTTAAGCACATCCTCAATGGTGTCTACAACAATGAAAATAATGGATCAGGGTAACATGAAGGATCACAATAAAATGGTGCCTACAGCAGTGAGGACAATGGATCAGGATTTAGGTGTAGGATCATACAGTGAATTTGAGCACAATATCAATGGTGTCTACACTGGTAGTAAAGAAATGAAGCAGGTTACGATACAGGATCATGTGTAATCACAATGTCAATCATGTCTAAACAAAGTGAACAAATTGATCAAGTTAAGATGATCAAGTTAAGAGGTCATACACTGACTTTGATCATAACTTCACTGCTGTCTACAGCAGTGAACATATGGATCTATTTAAGATGTAGGATCAGGCAGTGATTTTTATCATAACCTCACTGTTGTCTACAATAGTGGCCAAATGGATCAGTTTAACATACAAAAAAAAAAGTAAAAAATATACAGTGAATTTAGTCACAACTTCAATAGTGTCTACAACAGTGAAAAACTTGATCATCAGATTAAGATAAAGGATCAAACATTGAATTGGATCACAAACTTGATGATATCTACTACAGTTAACAACTGGATCAAATTAAGATGAAGGATCATGCAGTGTACTGGATCACGACTTCAATGGTGAGTCCATCAATGAGTTTAAACACAATCTCAGTTCTTGTCCTCAACAGTGACCAAATGGATCTGTTTAGGGCACAGAAGTAACACTACAGATATTTTAGAGAAATCTTAACACAAGCTAATCAAAAACAACTATTGTAGACTCAAAGAGGAAAGATGAAAGATGTCAAAAGCTGTACAGCTTTCAAACTTCTGTAAAGTTGTCTTTGGGAAGGTGTCTTTGGAAAGATAGCAATAGCACTAAACTTACTGGGAAACTTATGCTGACATTGTTCACACTTGTATTCGTGAAACTCATTTACTTTTAACCCATTTTGCAAATTATTTTGTACAAATCTGAAAAAAAAAGCTGCCCTTCTACAGATGGACACAAAATTGGCATAGGTATGCTTATGTCCCACATCATGGTTTGAGTATTTCCTGAACTTTGCTTGGTTAGTGTACCAGAACCAATCAGGCGATGATTGTCAACATCTCAGAACCAACTGAGTGGAGAATTAACGGTGGCCTCACCCTCAATAATCAGTCTCACAAAGCTCAATACTTTGAGCACTGGGCAAAATTATTTGGAACTTGTTTTCAAGATTGAGGGAGGATGGAGACTCGGGAGAAATATTCTTCTATGCAGTCTCCCTTCAAATAAGCCATACCCATGGATCCTGCCAAAATTTATGCGCAGAAAGCAGATTTGACAGCAGAAATTCTGACCAACAAGTCCTTCAGTTCTGAGAACACACACTTTCAAGTGACTAACCTCATGTTTCCCTTAATGGTGGGACATGTACTGTATATAATTAAGAGAAACTGACTAATTGGGGTGCGTTTGCTGCTGACCTAGGGAATTGCTTTGCCGAAATGCTGGCTGCTACATATGATTCTATTTTTTACAAGAAGACATATTCATAGTTCATTTGAGGGGGAACTGCATAGATATAGTAAAGTATAGTTCTTGCAACTACCATGTATCATACTTTATATTATTGTGCATTCCCTCATATTTGCAAATTTTGTTGCTGACAAAGGTATGTGCATAATGGGTCAGTGTTGCTGCTGAAGCCAGGTACAAGCATAATGCTTTGATGTTGTTGCAAAACTGATGTGCATGATGCATTGGTGTGGCTATAAAAGGTATGTGCATAATGTGTTGGTGTAGCTACTAAAGGTAGGTGCATGATGTATTGGTGTTGCTGCAGAAAGCATGTGCACACTGCACTAGTGTTGTCACATGAAATACAAGCAGGTGGACTATGTCCAAGGGCCAGAGGGTTCAGGGGGTACCTAACAAAATGTGCCAAAATTGCTCACACAAGAGAACCAATGGTGCAGAAGCTCATACCAGGAAAACCTGAAGGTACCACTAACATATCATTATGAAAAAATCATAGGAACCACTATGAGATCACAATTATAACAATTCATCAACACTGTCAAAGGGAATCTGTAGGACTACCAAATTTGCTGAATTTCTAAAAAGGGGGCATAAGGCCCACATGGGACCTTGGACCAAAATGACCCCAGGAATGATAACCAGATCACTTAATTACCAGAGACTCATATGGCAGGCCTTCAATTCTGTGTAACATCAACTGGAGGAACCACCCTTTTGCAAAATTTCACAAAATGGGCCCCACAGCACACTTTTGGCCTTGAACCCAAAGTTCAGTGGGTACCCTAAAGGTACCACTAAGCTGGTATAATTAGGATGAATCATCAACATTGCACAAGAGAAATCTGTGAGAGGAAAAACACTGACAAACCATCAACATTGTACAAAAGAAAATGAAATGGTTAAGCATTTTGCAGAATTTCACAAAATGGGTCATAGGGTCCACATGGAGCCTTGAACCAACAATTGCACACCTTACAATGGCCCACCTCCAAAGAAACAATGCTTTCAAGTTTGATGTAAACTCATGAAAGCATGTGGGAAAAACAACATTTTGGACAGAATTTCATAACATGGGCCATAGGGCCCCATGAGAACTTTAAATCCGTGGAAGCATGTGGGAGAAGCATTTTGAACAATAGTAGACAGATAGAAAGACTCTGTATTCATCATAATAGCTCACACTAGCTAGCTGGTATCAGCTAAAATAGGTTATGATACCTTTAGCTGGGGGCTTCTTGCCGTCATTGGTATACTCCATAGTTCCCCAAGGATCTTGCTACACTGATGGGTGTTGCTGAAAAGAGTATGGTCACAATGTATCAGTGAAGCTACAGAGTGTATGTGCACAATGTTTTGGTGCTGCTGCAGAGGGTATGTGCATACAATGTGTTGATATTGCTGCAGAAGGTATGTGCATACACTTTGTTGATGCAGAAGGTATATGCATACAATGTGTTGGTATTGCTGCAGAAGGTAGGTACATACAACATGTTGATGTTGCTGCAGAAGGTAGGTACATACAATGTGTTGGTGTTGCTACAGAAGGTATTTGCATACAATGTGTTGGTGTTGCTGCAGAAGGTAGGTACATACAACATGTTGATGTTGCTGCAGAAGGTAGGTACATACAATGTGTTGGTGTTGCTACAGAAGGTATGCGAATACAATGTGTTGATGTTGCTGGCTGCAGAAGGTAGGTACATAGAACATGTTGGTATTGCTGCAGAGGGTATGAGCATCCAATGTGTTGGTCTTGCTGTAGAACACACATGTATACAATGTGTTGGTGATACTGCAGGTTTAAACTCCACTATCATTGAGAACAACGAACTGTTGAGTCAATAAATCTCAAAAAGACTAAATTTCATAATCCATTACTGTAGACACATTCATAAGATTCACAATATGACTGCATGTTACTGGGGGAAAAAAGGTCAATAAAACATTATTCTGTCACATACTGTGTAGCATACTGTACAGTATATCTTGGAAAGAGAGTTCACATATTACTGTATGTACAGCACTCTTGGCAACATGTGGCTTTCTTCAGTTGGAAAGAAAAAAAAACATGAACAGAGCTCCATCTACTTGTTATTTTAAATATATCGCACACAAACTTTAAAAATACAAACAACAAAAAGTGAACCTTCAAACTTCATGGGCAAATGCTTTTATGGAACTTCACATTACATATCAGCGGCATGGACATTTTACTGACATTAGCACTTTTGTAGTTCAAGGTGACGATTGAGTAATCTACTCATTAAAATTCTTTAAGCCCTTCTTCATCCATCCTCTTGGCTCTTCTTCTTCTTCCCCCGCCGTCTCTTGCCGTACATCTTATCCCAAGTGACTGCATCATTTCTGTCGGCTTTGGTCACCACACTGAAGTCCAAGTTCTTTAACCCCGGCAGCTTCGACAGGACGTACTGCCGGTATCCTCTCTCCTCGACCATGGGGTTGCCGTGCAGCGTCAAGTCTTGCAGGTTTCCCAGATTGCACAGTTTGTCGACCTCCTGCACTTGGTAGATACCGTTCCCGTGAAGGTAGAGAAACTTGATGCTGGGATAACCGCAGATCTCCTGCGGGCGATGAATAGAAAACAAACAGAGCTTGAAAAGGAGATGGCGATTATGGCAAGATAGTCTCCTGCGAACCAAGCTGAATGACATCAACACAGGGATAATGTATCAGCATTACCGTGACAGATGGAAAGACGGAGAGACAGACACACAAACACACAAAAAAGCAAAGACCACATGATATTTGAACTCTACAGCATTCACGGTGAAGGACTCAGTGAAAAATTGATCGATGATCTGAATGGGTAAAAGCTGAGAAGAAAGATGAAAACTGGAATACAGCAAATGAGCATGCAGAATATTTGGACAAATTGATAACTTGAAGATGACTTTGGGAACAAATTGAACAACTTTGATGTGTAAACAACACCCATCTTTGTGTGTGGAGAAGGAAGACAAAAGGAAACCTAGAGTGCTGTACAGTGAAACAAGATGCAGCTACATTTATACACTTTTCAGTCATAAATGTAAATGGCAAACCTCTACGCATCATGACATGATTGCAAATTGAGGCAGGATTCTCCATCCATCATCAGCGAGAAACTTAAAAGGGTAGCCTGACGGAGACGTCCCAGCTGGTGTTAAATTGTCAGCACATGAAACCAAACAACTGATTCCAAGCAGCAAAGGAATTAACAGCACGGTAAACAGCCAGAGTGATAGAAAACAGCTACATGTTTGCCAAAGAAAATTGAAAATAAACTCATCCACTGTCTTTTATCCATTTCCTTGCGGAGACGCAAGTAACTCGGAAAATGAATGTCACATCACTGTGTATTTTTTTTCCCCGTTGGCCCGTGGATTTGAATTGATTGTAAAAATGCAGCTTGCTGCCAAAAAGTAAATCGATAGTGCAAGCTGAACGTGTGCAGTGTCAAATTGCTTTACATTAACAAGGACAGATTTCCCTAACGTTGACAGCTGCAATTATATTAAAAAATGAGGTTTCTATGGTATCGTGGACTTGTTACTTCCAGCATACGTGTACATCTTCTTTTCTTTGTCTCAAACCATGAACCACTTAAAAACAGCTGAATTTGATCTGATGATTTAACACATGCTCTTCCCTTTCAAAATGGTTCTGTCTTTTATGATCAATTTGAAATGCAATTAGCTGCTGGCATCTTATACTGTAGACATTTACTCAGGTAATTACTAAGTTCGGAGTTGAGTAACAACTAACAAGTATTTCTGTACACAGGTTGTCATGCGCACTGTGCCAACAAACCCAGGAAGTGGCAGTGTTGCATTTATTAGCAAATGCTAGGGTACTGTCAGTGAGAAGATGGGTGCAATCTGTCACTCAGGTACAGGCACTCATTATCGCACAGAAGCAACACTTAACCATGGTGCAAACACTTACAGCACACTAAACATGGCATTCATTTAAAGACTCACTATTTCAAAACAATGTAGTTCATGTAACCTCATGCTGGGCAAAGTCAACTTTGGCGCACAGAGCTATTTCAGGTCAATTTTCCTCGTTAATTTAAACACTCACCCTGGAACAGTACATTAATTCACTCACAATTCACCAGAGGTAACATCACTGTGTCCACCAGGGTACCCTCATAATGTAGGCTACTGCATAAGGGTAGAAGCCAATAGCTTCATTTACCCCTAGTTTACCAACCACACTTTCACATATTACAGAGTGTATATCACACATGCACAGATTAGTAGCACAATGTAATTTGTACATACGCCAAGCACTAACAACCCCATACAATGTACTCTTTTTCATAAGTGACTGGCTTCGTGGTTTTGTCATATAATTGTCATACAATGGATGCAACAGAACATGATGAGATGCCGATGCTCTACATTTCACCCGACAATTCAGCAATTTCCCAGGGAACATGCGCCCAATTGTTTCGAGTGGTATGGTACAACAGATACTCTATTCACCAGGGGTACCATCAAGGTGTCCAACAGGGCACTTTACCTTCACACATATGGTACTGTATACCAGGTAACTCCAGACAAATGAGATATATACAGCACTGTAGCACACCCTGTTGTACAGTATATTATTTGATACAGTACAACCTGTCTTTGAAATACAACCTTTTAGTTAATTTAAAGTAGTATTAAATCCGTACACTTTCTTGAGAACAGCACTCTGTAGGCAACTGGTCATACTGAATGCCTACTTGACATCAAGCACATTATATATTGTGTAGATACAGATACAGTAAGATGTACTGTAGAATGAAGCTGGCCATTACATTTTACATCAAAGCAGAATCAACAATTTACATCAAGAAATAGCCAACTCTAAATGACAGAACACTGTTACAGTGTAACCCTTTAACAGCTAGAGTATCAAATCCATTTTGACATAAGGGTGGCTGGAATCAGTAATGTAAGTTAACACTCTTACAGGCCTAATTAATGGAACACACCCGTAATGTTCCAGTGAGTTTAATATCCTCACTTAATTAATCAAGGTGGAGAGGTGCTGTCCGCAACTCTGTCAGAGCAATACCTCTCAGGTGACGTCTGCCGCGACGGTTTCACGACAATCACTCTGTTTGACTTCCTCTCCAAGATGAGACAGCTCAAGGCAGACGTATCGTACAAGCTAGATTAATCAAAACTTCCTTTTTCTAATATTTTGTCTGTAGAATGCAAGAAATGGCACACTGCATTGGCCAGAAGAAATTCTCAGACTATTTAAAGCAGTATATAATACATATTTTCAACTGGAGTGAAATTGTTGGTCTTACCTGCTGTGCACGGATATTTGTGGGTGACGATACTTACCTGTTACCACATAACTACTGCAATTCTCACTACCATGCCAAAGAGTCTTGGCAATCTTTAGCACTTCCTATATAGATACAAAACCTTTATACATAGATACAAAGGTTTGACCTTGGCTAGTATCCGTTTCTCAAACCACTGCACCATCCTATAGTGCTGGTATATACAAAGAACTTGCTCTTCCATTTTTTTTGAATTATCTTGCTCAAACTTTCAAGACAGTCCTAATCCTCATGACTATTGTTCAACATTATGAGGTATATTGAGCTGCAATACTGCTACACTGTTGGACCCACAACAGTACAGTCTGTGATGCAATAACAGCAACGTGCTTTTACAAAAGTCCTTCCTTTCTTGTATCAACGAACAAAGGAATGGGTACAATGGACATATTTCTAAGGTCTAAACTTTACAACACTATACTTAAATTCAGCTATTTCTTCTGGCCACTGGCATTTTTACTGAGACACCAAGCTCAATCTGGAATTTAATTGTATCTCAACAATGAATCTTTCTTGTGCAAAGTTTTTTTTCAGATCTGTACAGAAGTTTACAGGTGAGATGAAGAGCATATCTAAGCTACTGTAACTTATTCTATATTTACTGTATAAGAAGACTATAAGGGGTCCTATGAAAAGAGAGGAATGTAGGTTTCTTGTTGTTTTCACTACAAAAAGGCATCCAATTTGGTTTGTGTAACCGTTCCTATTTACCTATATATCAACTGCATGCATTTCCTAGAACATTTATATCCACGGGCAGAGGAGCTCTATTATAGACAGTGCTTTCATTGTAAACATACAGGCACAGTAATTCAGCTTATCTTTAGTTTGCATGAAAAACTTTGCAGTTTAATAGTCAATCAATAGGTGTTACAAAAAGGCTTTTAGCACCGCCTGCAGCGAAAGAACTGTAAAAAATTCACCAGTAAAATGCAATGATCAAATTTTCACAATATATCATAGTCAACCTGAGACAAGCAAGCGGCAAGAGAAAAAAGGAAATCACATTCTGTAAAAGCACGCAGGTGCAACTTGAAAAAGCAAAAACTGCTCTGCTTACATTGCCAATCTTGGAGATATCGTTGAACGACAGATCGATAGATGACAGCACCTCTGGTTGAAACAGAAGGTTAGCTAGGACATCATTCATGCCATTAAAGTCTGTTAAGGTGTTGTTATTAAACTTGACTGCTGTGGTACATATCTTTCCTTCTTCCGTCTTCTTCACCTTTTTCTTCCCTTCTCTTGGATTCTCATCTTGCACATCTGTTTGTGACGGAAAGATCGAAACGTGAAACGTTTTGATGATTTCATTAAGATGAGTTTTTTTTTTTTTTTATGAATCTGACATCATAACTGACATGTGCCATGTCTCAACAGGCACGACTGCAGGCATGTGTCCGAGAGCTTCCTGTCTTGAAATGTCAAAATATGGTTTTTCACAAATGGACCTTTGTTGCCCAAAATGGACTCTACCAGGTAAAATAGGATTTCGTGGTCAATATGGTAGGCCTACATCACCGCACCTACATAGCAATGTGGGATCAATGTAACCTTTCCTTTAAAAGATAGGATTTTTCACTACTGTAGGTTCGACTCCTGTTGAACCTAAATGACATGTGACCTCCACTAAAATGAATAGGGGTCTTGTATGTAATGGGTTCACCTACATACTAAATACAACGTCTGTCCAAGCTTCAATTCTTGAGATATTGTGTTCACAAAGTATTCACAATTGACCTGTGTACCCCAAATGATGTTTGAACTCCACCAAAAGCAATATGGTGCAACTGCAAACAAAATATGAAATCAGTCCATGCTTCCTTTCTTGAGATGTATATGTTTACAAGGTTTTCTCAATTTGACCCCTGTTGACCCCAAATGACCACTGACCTTCACCACAAACAATAGGCTTCTTGTACTCAATGAGGTACACCTACATAGCACAAATGAGATTTATGCATGCTTCCCTTCTTGAGATATTGCATTTTCAAGTTTTTCACAATTGGACCCCTTTTGAAACCAAATGATCTTTGGCCTACATAAAAAACAATACCATTCTTGCACTCCATGCAGTACACTATAAACATATGTACCAAATATGAGAAACATGTTACATCCACATACCAAATATGAGATCAGCACAAACTCTCCTCGAAATAACAGGGTAACAAGTAAGCATCACAAACATACACCCTCACATCATGTATATACACACCCACACATACAAGTCAGCACGGCTACATACATACGATGATCATCAAAATAAAAAAAATATTCAGGAGGGAAGAACAGGTCATTGGCAACTTTAGAATCCTTAATTATTCACTTTTCATTTTGGGGAAGAGCAACAGTATACAGAATAATGAAAATGTGGAGCTACATCATGTATCTATCTCTCCACCAGAGATGTGATCAATTGGGGCTGGAAAGGACGATTTTTAGAAAATGAAGATTGGAAGTGGTTACTGTGTGAGTTGACAGTGATTACTGTGTAGATTGGCAGCGGTTAGACCATTGAGTGAGTTGGCAGTGGTTAATCTATGTGAGTTGGCAGTCGTTAGTTCAATTCAATATAGTTAGCCCACTTTGTGAGTTGGCAGTAGCAACTGTGTGAATTGACACAGTACCAGTTGTCATTGGATATAGCCTACTGTGTGTGTTGGCAGTAGTAAATAACCTCGGTGCAAGTTGACAGTGGTTTAATAGCCTATGTGAGTGGTTAGCCTACAGTAACTGTGTGAGTTGCGGACAGTGGCTACTGTCCTAGTTGGCAGTGGTTAATGTCCCAGTGGCAGTGCGTGGTTACTATTCTCAGTTTGTGGTTACTGAGTGAGTTGGCAGTGGTTAGCCTCCTGTGTGACTTGGTGATGGTTACTGTGAGTTGACAGTGGTTACTATGCCAGTTTGCTGTGTGTGGTTGCTGAGTGAATTGGTTGTAGTTACTATGCCAGTTGGCAGTCACGGTGGTTACTGTGCAAGTTTTCAGTGGTTACTGGTGAGTTGACATTAGTTACTCTCATGCTTTGTCCGTTGGCAACATTTGGTTACTAAGTTATTGAACATGTCATGCATACAAGCACTTTAAAAGACTGGTCATAAACTATCTGCTACACTGTAGGCCTACAGTCAATCTATTAGCAACTAGCTTTGTTATCTGTAGACAGCTTAAACAGTTTGTTTCTATCTCATGGTCGCTATTAATAGAACAAAGACTAACCTTCACATACGATATTCTGCAGTGAAGTAGAGTAATGTAGTGGTGCAATAACTAAATTCTCTGAAAAATGGCAGGTGTCACCAGACTCTAATTAAACATTTACAACACCTGCAATCATAAATCTGGTGACTTCTTAAAATATGGATCACAAAGAAGGATGTAATAGAGTTGCTGGTAGTATAAACAACACTATGTAATTTACACTGTTCATAGATGCAAACTGCACTGTTACAGTACAGTATGCCCCACTGCAAATTTGATAAAAATGATGTACAGTACCGTATATAGTTAAGCTATATGGAAAGTGTGAAATAAATCCAATACAAGAATTCATTCCACATTGCAAATTCCCCACAACTTAGTGGTGTGGGTATTCACGATCGAGTGACTGTACTTACCCCTTGCTTACATATGCATTAGTTTTACCCAGCTGAAATCACCATTGAAGCAATTTTGACACAGCGTCCTCTAGTCCTAGGCTTGCCCTTGTATGGCTGAGCGAGGCAGGAGTATTACGAAAACAAAAAAACCTTGAACACTCACCTGAGGCCTGGGATGTGCCTGCCACTGTTCATAGGCATCCGCCTTTTGTGGCCACTCCCCGCCCAACCCGTCAGATCTAACAAACTGAAAGGCCAAGAGTTTGACTCCTTTTTGGGTGGACTTTCCAAAGTTTTTATACTTGTTTCGTTTTTGCTTTCTTGAAGAGAATATGCACAAAAGATGAAGGCCCTCAAAAAAGTCCCTCACTCCTTTGAGGTAACAGGGGGGTCCTATGTACAGTCCAATGAAAACAATAGATGGCCCCTATCTCCATGGGGAGAAGAGGGAGGCAGCAAGGGTTAAGTATAGTCACTCATGAATACCCACAACAGTAAGTTGTGAGGAACTCGCATCGTAGACATATACTCACCCCTTGCTTAGATATGCATTAGAATGACATCGAATGGAAAACGGTGGGAGATCATCAGGAGGTATCAAGGATGGCACTGCTAAACACCGCTTCTGCGCTTAAGGTGTCCGTAATGTAACAAGTGACAAACTTGGTTGGTGTTTTCCAGGCTGCTGCCCTGAGGATGTCCTCAACAGGCACCCCGTAACAACACCTTTGCCGTCGCCTGCCCCCGGACATCATGAGCCCTGACTTGTCGCTGTGCAAGAGGCGCAATGACCTTAGTCAGCCCACGCAAAATGGCATCCCTGGATGCCGCGGAATGGAGGGGCCTGGGGAGAATGAGAAGGCAATCGGACGAACGAATGTCCTTTGTCTGATGACCAGACACCACTTTCTATCCTCACTGATGGAGGATGCTACGGAAATCTCCGGGATGAAGATATCCCCCGGCACGAAAGCGAGTGTCTGGATCTTGGTCAAGTACAAAGGGCCAGGGACCATGCAAACCTAAGGTGGCCCGGCTTAACGGACAAGACCTGAGGGCAGCTTCTGTGTCTTGTCGACATGACTTTAACCAAGATCAACGTCTTACGAGTCAAGTACTCCAGGGGGCAAGTGTGCATAGGTTCAAACAGGGCCTGAGCGAGCACTCGCAAGACCCCGTTGATAGACCAAGACGGCGCTAGGCAACAAACGATGGACCTAGAGTTGGCCATTCCCCGTAGTGGCTGTGCAAGGACCTCACTCAACCCCACTGTCAACCCAACCGGGAACCCCCAGTGGATCGCCATGATGGCCGAACGGTAGTTCTTGATGGTACTGACCTCTTTGAACTTCATCCTGTACCTGAGAAGGGGTGGGATGTGACTTCTCCCAATTGATCACCCGCCCCATTGCTTGAGAAGTGTGATCCTTGCCCTGACATTTGCTTCGGCTAGCAGCCGAGTCCCGAGGATTAGCTAATCGTCCAGGTACCTGAAAATCAGTTCACTGCGGCGCCGAAGCTCCGCGATGACCATCTCCGCGACCCAGGTGAATACCCTCAGGGAGGTGGAGAAACCGAATGGAAGAGCTGCAAATTTGTACCTCTTAATTTGGTGCTCAAACGCAAGACATTTTTGCGGCGTCACAGCTATTGGGAAGGGCAAGTGCACATCCTTCATGTCCAACGACGCTGCCCACATTCCCCTCTAAAGAGTGGGGACAATGAAGGCCAGGATTTCCATGCCGAACCTTGGCCTATGTAGGTGGCGTTCAGTGGCCTGAGATTGAGGATCTGCCTCCAGGAGCCATTCTTCTTGGGGGCCAGGAAAAAGGACAACTGGATGAGGAGTTCGTCCTCTTCCAACGCCTTTACCACTGCCTCCTTTTGGACGAGGTCATGGAGCTCCATCTTCAGAATTTGCTGGGGGAATGGGCGTTTGTCACCCGCAACCAAAGGGGGGGGGCTTGCCGTGAACTCGATGTTGGTACCGTTGGTTACCACTTTTAGAACCCATATGTCTAGGCAGAACGACTCCCAGAAACTCCAAAATTTTCTCAATCTCTCCCCTACTGTTGGAAACTGTATAGTAGAAAAGGCACCCCTAGGGGCAGGAAGGAAACTGAGCCGAACTCTGCTGACCGAACTTGGGTCAGTCACCAGAATCGGCAGTTTCCTTGCCTCACCCCCAAACAGGCTGAGAACCCCCGCCCTTGACTGGCTTCCAGAGGAACCGCCACGACTTGGGCTTTTCGCCTTAATACTCCCGCGAGACTGCGCTTTCCCGCGGGAAGGTGCAGCGGCAGAGGGGCTTTGGGGGCTGGGTGAGTACTGATGCCAGCGATGGTACGAATAACACAGCAGCCGTTGCCTCGTGCCGTTTGACTTCTTCAACCAACTTGTCAATGAACTGCCCGTTGAACAAATCATGCCCAACAAACAGTGGGTTCTATAACCTGCCCCTGGCTTCACAAGGCAGCCAAGCAAACACGTCCAGGATGTTACCTTGGCACACTTGCATTGACTTAAGCGCCACACGAACGAACTGATCAAAGACGAGCCAGGAAAGAGGTCCCAGCAAGTAGATCAGCCTCCCCAAATCTGCCCATGAGAATTGGACTTCATCCTCTGGCAGCTGCATGTGAGATGGAAGACTGAGAAGAACTTAAGGCAGGCTCTGGCTATAGCTAGATCAGCCTGATACCAGTCTTCCTCAGCTATCCCTGAACATCCCCAAAGCCAGGCCCTGTTCCTACCTCACCTTGTTCCGAGTTTTGTCTGAAATGGAGGAAGGTCTGAACAGAGCCTCCCAGTGACCCTCCAGCACTCTGACTGCATGTTCCTAAGGGCAGGAAACACAGCCCAGGGCTGCTTCCCGGTGAGAGTTTCCAGTCGTTTGAGACAATGCTCGTCGACCGGAAACTCAGGCGGGCCCGAGACCACTTCATTGTTCCTGGCCCACAGGCACGAAAACAAAGGTCATGCCCCGCTACGAACGGGAGCCTCATAGAACAGCTTGGAGATAAAAATTTCCACAACTGAAGGTACAGTAAGAGGGACAGGGAAGATCTTTACCCCTTGGGGAACTATTCTCTTCTGCTGCTTCAGGAGGTGCGATCTCCTGCACCGGCGCCTCCATCTCCTCGAGCTCCTCATCGAACTCGTTGCTAGCCAGAAGGCTCGCCCTCAATTGTTAGTGAAGCACGGGGTAAGTATGTATCTATAATGTGAATGTTAAAAGGTAAGAGGAAACAGTGCAAGCAAGTTTGTGGCACAATACTGTATGTCCTGGAATTTTATGAATGTGGCATAAATGTTATCAAAAAATTCTAACTACCATACCAGTGACTTAATTACAACACACAATGACCCAAAGTTTAACTATACAGTACACATAAGATGAAATATTCAGAGCTTCTGAGCGCATAAAGGCCTACTGTGCAATTTCCTGCAAAGTATTGGTGCCATTTTCTTCCTGATACTATGGAAAGCCTATTGTACCTCTACAGTATAATAAGGGAATCTCAAGGTTAAATTGTCAGAAAGGAATCATGCTTTATGTACAGCACTATTGACATATCTCAATGCATTGTACAGGCAATGCTCTCATGAGTTGCTCATTTGCAATTCATTGCAGTCAATTATTCTGTGTACTGACTACATTTACTTGACCACAACTGAAAAAGATGGGCACAGCTAGGGGGGTGAAAGGGGAGAAAGATGGCTACATACAGGACTCCAAATCATCATCGATTTAGAAATCATTGATTCAAATTTACAAAACTATAATTTGACAAGGTGAAGCACCCTCTGCATTCAGAGTGCCTCTTTTGAAGACCACCCAAATACCAGATGCATGGTGCAGGGTCCCTGATGAGTCTTCAGACTTTCTGATCCTCAAATTCTACAATAGGATGGAGAGTTAGTTCCATGGTTAGGGTGTCCATTTTGCAATCACTACACTACAGTAGGTCCATGGATTGAACTTACGTGTTCAGTAAAGCTGTTTACAGTGGTGCTGAGAGGGTTATTTGGTGATTTCAATTTAGGTTCATCTTGTCCAATTCAGGTATCGTCCGATTCAGGTTGCTCAGCACAGCTAATGGGCTTCTGAACTGGGCAGGTCCTCCAGCCCTCCTAGCCTTGGGAAACTAGCTAAAGACTGGGGGAAACACTCTCGTCCGTCGAACATAGGTATGGTGGTACCAGGAGCAGGTTTGGGTTTGTATGGGATTTTTGCTTCACCCCTGACTTGCAACCCCGTGGGCACTGACCGAAAAGAGAAGATGATTTTCTCTTGAGTTCATCCACAATCAACATGGTACGGGATCCTTGATGAGCCTTCAGACTTTCTGATCCTCAAATTCTAAACTACCCAGTGACAATTACAAAGTACTACCACACACAAAATTACTAGTGTCTGATGTTACCAAATAACAATGCACTTAAAAACAAATCCTAGCTACTACTGTACGTGCAGTTTCAGCATTTAACTGATAACCACTGAGCTTTCAATTATATCATCACATACTAGAATCTGGGATTTAATTGAATATGAGTATGGAAAAGTTCGAGCAGCGTTTTTTTGAGTATCTTGGTGAAAGCATGTTCACTCAAGCAGCGAGGGTGTCCATGAGGGCTCTTGAAGGCAATGCACAAACCATTATCATGCCTAACACTAGTCAACGAGTAGGCGGTAGAAAACCATTGACATGCCTGCCGTTGCTTGGGTCAGTGCTATAATTTCAGCTGAAGTCTACGATCCGTGTAGACACAACTATGAGAATGAAGAAGCTGAGCTGTTTTTGCAGGGGTGAGCTTGAAAAGAAGAGCAGCTTTATGTACTTCTAAAATCAAGTACCTCTCTGTTTTTATATAAAAGATCAAACTTCACAATAATATAAGAGACATGGGCAAAAACAAAAGGAAAAAAACAACAAGTGATCAAAAGGGGAAAAAAATCATCATCTCTGGAGCTGGATTTGCTGGACGGAGGTCAGATCTTGTAAATGCCATGAGCTGTCCTGAGACGATCAGCTTCTGATGTTGCAAGAAGTGCCCGGCAAATCAAATTGATGACGTTTTACACGAAGAGACATGTACTCATGCCATGAAGAAATGTCTCCTTGAAAATGCTGAAATTGAGATAAGGAAACCCCCCGAGCATGAAACAAGAAACTCGATTGCTCCTCCAGAATTTGTACATTCGACAGCGTGGATAAATGTCATAATTTTCTGTGTTTACCTTCAGACTATACAGTAAATATATAAATTTCTACACGAACAGTACTTGAAAAATACAATCCAGCATGTAAAAGTTAGATTGATTGAGTAGAGGATGAAGCACTTAATTCAGTGTGCATGTAACTTAGCATGTACACAGTAGTCTTTGTCTTGAATAAGTGCAACATTCATGTGCAGTACAGTACAAAATTTGGTGAAAGAAGTACAGTTCGTTCAGTGGACATAACTGTGTATAACTGAAGAACAAGTCAACAATGCCTCGCATTCTATGTTGACTTTAGTGGCTCTCATTACAAACAGTTGTGTGTGTACCTGGGGAAGTGCAAGACAAAACTTGAAAGGCGATGTTTTCTCCAAAAATAAGAAAGAGGTAAAACATCACACTTCCATGAATCTATAGCTCTAATATGTTTATCCATGCTTTAACTTTTAAACAAAAATGTTTGGCAGTTTAATGCATCCACAATTTAAGGAAAGGATCTACATTAATAAACTTCACCAAAAGAGATGATCCAGTAAGAAAACTAATCCTCCTAATGAAATTTCCTCGTTCTGAGAATGCATGTCACCTGCGGCGTGGCTACTAGCACAGTAACATTAGACTGCCTAGGTAACTAAAGTCAGTAAGAATAACACTTGGAGATAAAGTAAATTGGCCGACGTAATTTCGTCAACTTTTCACAATCAGCTTGATACACACTGAACATCAATATTTTGCTAAAATTTGTGTCTCAGGATTTCTATGCTTTCATGAGTCAACATTCACAGGACTTGCAGAAATGCAAGCATGCATATAAGAAATAAGACCAAGTTCAACAACATGAATAATTTTACTTCAACTTTCGCTTAAGAATGAAGGAGGATGGGTGACTTAGGTTCATGTTGGTTGGATCAATTTATGACTTATTTTCCAAGTTAACATTTCAGGAATGTACGTGTGCGCAGAGGCTGATACCGATACTAGTACCAATACTGGCACTGAGATGGGGAAAAGTACCGGTATTGGTTGATACTGGCACTGCCCAACCCTAGCTATTACCCACCCACCTACTGTACTTTATCCACCATTAGGCCTGCAGCCTCCCTGTGCCTCCCAAATTATATGTGAGGCACATCAATGTTGGAGTTTTTCTGGTCTGGGAGAATGATCTAAGGTGGGATGTGTTGCCCATACCCTTTGAAAATCTTTGCCCTTTTCAAGGTTTTTACCCTGTAGATGTATTCCAAAACAGTTGGAACTTTTTACTGAAGATTGTGGGGGGACACATGTCCCCACCCCAGCCTTCCCATGCCTGTCCACTATTACCCCTCTCCTTCAACTGTGGACAACTTCTTGAGATATACATGTGGACAATTTTAAGAAAACGACATGCATGGGTAATTGCATGCAATGCTGTAAATTTAATTACTGCACAAGTGCATAGTATGCCAGGTCAATGACTATCCTCAAATCCTGAATAACACACCAGAGATCTCATTCCACAATGAACATATTGACTGAGGGGCTACTGTACAATAATGTTATCGACGCTACTGCAGCTGTCAGATTCATTTCACGCATGGTTCAAGGTATCTGTACACCTGACCGAATACTGTACGTGCAATATTGTAGCTGCATGCTGTAAAGGAACGGGTTGACGAAAGGTTAATGTACAAAATATAGGGTCCCCTGTGTGAAATGTTATTTGACTCCAGCTGTAAGCAATCACCCATAATGAGGTAACTCCAACTGTAAGCAATCACCCATAATGAGGTGTACTGTCCAATAAATAATTCAGCATGTGACTAAATACACTGCACTGTACCACTGTATAGTTCTTAGGCTGTAAGATGGCCTGTACGCTGGAGTTTATCTGGTCCATACACTGCATGCTTATCAGCCCTACAGTAAGCCCAGATCATTGCATTACTGAGTGGCAACTTCTGAAAACACACTCTAAGAGAATTGTAGAGTACTGATGAATCAGACCTCAGTAATAATAATAATAATATAGTACTACTACAATAACAAAATGGGATACCCTGCATGTCCATGAGTCAGTAAATGTACAGAATCTAACCTGTTTGTCCCACTGTTTAACATATTACCTCTATTTCTAGATTTTATGGTAACCTGTGCAATATGTCGATGGCATTTTGATACTTCTCATCTTGATATGCAGACTAAAGCCACCATCCAAGAATCAATCAAAGCAGTTTTGAGATTAAGTCAAAAGTTTTCAGCTGGCAAAATATTTCACTCTTTGTCTGAATCAGAGCTGAATTTGAAAAATAATTGACAAAAAATAATTGACAAAAATCAGAAGAAAAAATTGATATTCTCAGCAAAAGAATTGAGCTTAGAACTGCTTGAACATTTAAATCAGTACACAATGCCTTATCTGAGGATTAACATTGATCAAACAGCTGCAACCTTCAACAGCTCACTACTTCTTATTATATTGCAGAGTGCAAAGTGCCATGAAAGTCAAAATAAAGATTAAAAATGGAGAGAAAGTTGGATCCAACTTCATGCCACCAACTCAGTGCCTGTACATGTGCTTGTCTCCAATCAAGAATATTTACAGTATGTTATATTTAGTACACTTTATCACCAACCCACATTCTCCCCCTCCCTCCCTCCCTCCCTTCCTCCATTGCTTTCTTCAATCAATTCCACTTGATGGAGGATAGGCAGTTATGTTACAGAACTTCAAGTCAGGTACAGGTAGTTGCATCTCCCTCCGAGATTTGTGGTGAAAAACGATCCGCCAATGACAAATTCTGTCATCAGAAAGTGTCACAGTTGAAAGGAAAAAAAAAACAGTTATTTTTTTTTAATTTGTGTTATGCTGACATCCCATAGATAATATTCGTGAACATGTGTTTTCCGTCTGTCCCTAGCTTCGGATTCCCCAGATGGAAGGTTGTTGGTTAAAATAACATCAATGTGCACAGTTAAAGTGAACACTGGTGGCTTTTAACCAATCAACATTCCATGTATAAGCTGTATGGGAGAGACAAAGCACATGCTCGTGAATATTATCTATGGGATGTCAACATAAGAAAAATGAAAAAAAAAAAAACAACAGCAGTGTTTTTCTCTACTGGGGCACTTTCTGACTGAATGTCCCATTGGCAGATCATTTTTGTCATAAAACTGTTAAGGAGATAGACCACATACCCGATTTGGAGAAAAAAAATGTAAAACGATTATTTTAAGATGTTTATCAAAACTATATCTACAGATACTCCTTTAAATAAATGTGGGAATTTACAAAAATTTCAAAATATTAGCCACTTGTTACAACTTTTATGGCACTGATGCATATTTTAACACAGCACTTATGCTGCACTCTGCTGACCGTATTAATACTGTAAGTTCAATCACCCTTCAGTGGACATTCATCACACGCTGCATGCTGCAGTTAACCGAGTTCCTCGTCCCTTCATTTTTCAATCTAAGACCACCTCTGGGACACGAGACAAGACACCTTGTGACGCTCATGAGACTTCCCACATTCAAATCGAAACAAGGTAACAGGGTGCCAATTTGACTGAATGCTTTAATACATTTTGCACAAAGATGTAATTAAGAGCTTGATAAAGGAATTTGCTAGGGACGGGGGCCAATCTGGGAAATTGGTGCACAAGTAATTTTCATTCATTGGAGAATGATGACCAACTTCTCTATACTAATGATTTTTTCAGAGCTAGTGGTTGCAACAGAGTGCACTGCATGCAACAAAGTAACTGAAGGATGAACTCCAAGCTATATGGAATATACATTAAGTGTAATGCTATGAATTTGGGGAAATATGAGATCATATTGCAGCACTATGTACAGTTTATATATCTCAGGTTTTAGGTCAAAGATTTTAAGTTTCACATGTATTCATTCAGTGACAGTACTGACTGGCTCACTGGTGTCACTGTCACACTAGATTTCACTGAGATGCTTAATCCATTGTAGTTACTTACAAATTGCATGGGATGGCTTTTAGTACTGATGTTTAAGTGATTATCCAAGCATACCTGTACATGTGTTCGAAAATCATAGAAACATTAAAATTTCATGTACAAAACTTCAGTATTTGCATTCTTATAACAACCAAAGGTGTAGTATTCAATAATGTAGTGGCCGTTGACGGCATTCACTCAACTGTCTCAGCTATCAGGTAGCACGGTACTATAACAGTATTGCTCATTGCATGATTACCGATACCTATCAACGAGCTACATTTGACTTGAGCACTACATCTGTGATATATTAAGGAGACGTGCACTGTTGTATATTCATCTTATTGGCGCAGTTTACCTCGAAGAACCGTTCTATTTTTTTTTTCAAAACGATCTGTTTTTCCTGTTTTTATGTCATTCACATTGCTTTTCAACATCCTCATTCATTTTTCAGTGACATGATGCTCCAAAAACAAAGAAAACCTTGAAATTAAACATGACCACAGTTTCCAAGTGCTTTTTTTCCCCATACACACACAATCACTTTAGAGCCAACATGTACACATACACTACAGTGAGACCACACAGAGCGACAATTCAGTTTATAGGCAATCTCAGCTACAGAAGATTGAACTCTAGACTGTACTAAAACTGCAAATATCCAAAAAAAAAAGGGGGGCAGAGTGTTAAGAAAGTTATCCGCATTGCAATACAAATCAGCATTTCTCATAATTCGTCATACACATGGATGAGGAACACTTTACAGAGAGGGAGACAATTGTTTACATCTAATATTTTTTAGTATATTTATATTTTATAGTATTGAGTATTGTACTCAATCTGTACGAACGCACGCACACACGCATACACATATATACACAAATACACACACGCATACATGCACACAGGACAGCACATGCACACTCTATGGTACTTTACTATGCTACTGCTCTTAAATTGTCCAGACACTACGAGTCGAGGGTTGAGGGAAAAAAATAGCCGAACATGCATCTATCAACAAACTGACCAATTAACACTCCGTTTCTGTACCCTCGAAGAATCAACTCTTTAGACATCATTCATGAATTGCCATCCTACTGTATAACAAGCAACAAAGAAGGAAGTTCTGTTAAAGCACAGCACCTGAAAGAAACAAATAAGTCTGAAAACAGCCCTCAGCTATACCCTGGGCCAACATCTGCAAATTCTGTAAATCTCTTCATAATTAGTAAAGTAGTACTTCACTTCCGCATCTGCAATTTTATGAATAGTAATGACTGTATATATCTATCAGGCCCGTAGCCAGCCCATGTGGAGGGGTGGGTCTTTTTTCCAAGATGTGGACCTTTTTTCCAAGTACATAAGCGGCTGGCGCGTGCCGTAAGCATGCAGTTGCTGGGGGTCTGGGGGGATTTCCCTGGGACAATTTTGAAATCTGCAGATTTACCACAATCTGGAGCATTTTAGAAGACTACAAAAGACCTTCTGTCGTAGACAATTTACATAAATAGTAGACACAGGGCCGTAGCCAGGAATATGTCAAGGTGGGGGCGAACTCGTGAAGACTATCTAAGCTGAGCGCCACCACCGGTTGGCGTGGAGCGTACAAGAAAATTTTGAGCTTTACAAGCCCCCAGATGGCCGGAAATAGCCCTTCCCAAGTCTTTTCAGTTGCATGAGCCCAGCCTTCAAATATAGATTTCATGTCTACAATTTCTCAATTACTGAGAAAACAATTAGTCTGTGAAAAATGATGCAATGCCAAGATGAGCATTCAAAGAAACGTTTGGCTCTACAAACCACTCAGATAGTAGAAAACGGCCCTTCGTAGGTGTTTTACATGCATACATACATTCTCCCAACCCTGCATTCCACCCCTACCTTATTAGGCCTGCTGCATACACTGAGGGAATTACTATTTAGCGATATTGCGGGAAAAAGCGAAAATGAGATCAAGCAGGGTCGGATATTCGCCCTCCTTTCCCTGGCTATGCCTTTGCTCCTGGGTATTTCTGGCGTAAGTTCTCATTAAAAAAATACCACAATATGGCAAAGGGGGGCAGTCGCCTCTTTCGCCCCCTTCTTGGCTACGCGCCAGAGTAGACACTCTCTGGTAGTCATGGCGGTTTGAACTGGGCCTCAAATGTACCGACTGCACCCGACTACAATTGCACATATTTAATCCCGCCAGGCAACGCCTTAGGACACAACTGAACTCTAGTTGTAGAACCGGTCACACCGCCACGGCCACAGCAGACGCAGTGGGTCGCCATCGTGTCGTTGTCGTGGTCACCGTCGTGTCGCAGGTTGTCATGGCAGTGTGTCCCGAGCTTTGTATTGTATCTAGTTCAATGATATCCATGGCCACAATGACATAATCATGCATGCGCGTTTTTGAGCTCATTATCTCATCACCCCACATAGTGTATGTATGTGGTGATGAGATATTGTGGTCAGTTTGGGCCTGTATACATTTTATGACATAAGTGGAAAGGTTTTATCTTCCTGCTAAAAGTGAATGGAAACTCGGCCTCAATATGTCAAAATAAAAAGTATTTCACAGCTGACCCTTCAAACACAGGGCTGGAAAAAAAGACCTCCCTCAAGTTTGGGTGGGTCGTTTGAACGCTTCGACCCCCCTGGCTATGGGCCTGTCTGTAGACACTTTAAGCTTATCTAGCCAATTCTTATTTAAAATGGTAAAAAAGGTGGTGAAAAAGAGGTGGAGAAAAGACAACTTTCTGCTTTGCATTCTTGGAAGCTCCTTTCCATTGCAAAGTCACGATAAACTCTGCCATACATTATGAATATTTAAACAAAGCCAGGTCATTCATAATGGAGCTTGCTTCTAAGGTTCTGAGTACGGTGCAATTGGATTTTTGCTCATTTCACTTACAGTGTGCTGTATACACATGTGTGTAATACCAATGCTACTCGTGGAAGGATTATCTGTAAATGAATGTATTTTCACTGTTGCACATAAACATCACATCAGTGATTAGTTGAATTTGAAACAATGGTTGCATGTAATTAATTTCAAAGAAGTACAGTAAATTGTCCACGGACATTTGTTTGAGAATCAAGTAGGCTACAGTATATCCCTTATTTACTCACTTTAATGGGAACAAAAGTAAACAAATGCAGTAGTTTGACAGTTTTTGTCAGCATTTTACGGCAAACTAGACATGGCAAAATGACATGAAATAAATATTGCAACACAATATGTTGCTTTCAGAAAATCCAAACATTTATGAAAACTTTAAATGTTTCTAAGAACTAAAACTGCTATAAATTCAATTGCTGACAATCTAAGTTACCTTTGTCTTGTAGTAACCCATTTTTGAAAACTGCATCAGAGATCAGACCCTTACAGGGCCTTAAAGGACAAAGGACACATATCATCGTCATTATAAACATTTTCATGAAAACTGACGTAAATTTCCTTTGCAGGATTTCGAGTCTATTCCACGACCCCATTGCAGAAAAAGTGCTAGGACTGGAGAACCATTAAATTAGAGGCTAAAGCTGACAGGTATTAATTGAATTTGACAAGCCAGTTTGGCGAGTTGCACAGCCTGCCAGAGGCACCAATAATGACAATGTCTCATACAGTCCTGTACAGGAGTAAATGGGGGGGAGGAAAGGAGTGCTCCAACTTATTGAGCATTGCAGTCATCCCTTGTTAAGTCCAATAAAAATCCCCAGAGGACTCATTAATTTTCACTTGAAAACACTCTTGAGATACTACCATTATTAGGTCATCAGAGCAAGAAACACTGAAGTAGCAAAAGGGCAACTCAAGAGCTTTGCTCTGGCAGATGTTCCATTTCTAGAAGCACGTCAATCAATGCAGGGAGTTAAACATCGAAAAGAAATTGTGGAATGCGGAGACATGTACTTTATACTTTGCACCCTTTGACATTTCAGGCGAATCCCCAATCTACAGTGTATGGTATGACTTTCAAGGAGTTACTTCCAGTTTTTTTGCAGGAGAAAGATAATTTGATATTTTTCTTCCATAGGCTATATTCTCTACCTTGAACCCAACCTAGATCATAACATTTGTAAGGCATGCACCGTGCTACATCTTTTCAAGAGGTGGCACTGTAAGTTTCAACATGCACAATGCACAAAGGGAAGTCCTTAGTCGTGAAGAGTCCAACTTGCGAAGTCCTTGGTTCAACAGGCCAACTTGTGAACAGATAATGTGTTGGCAACTAAATTAAACTAAAAAAAATGATGAATACATCATTATCACACATTACAAGCATCCAACTTTAAAAACTGAATGAAAACAAAAAGGAACAAAGGGCCAAATTATGACAACATATTTGGTCTGAGTCAAATCTGATTCAAAGAAAGAAAGTCATCATTCTGTACTTGTGCAGTATAGGCCTTATAGTGAAAAGCCACAGGTAGTAATATTCAGAGGAAGTTCCTTTGAACTATGGCAGTGTCTGCTATGCACAGATTGTGGAAATGCACAATATTGTAAATACAGTACCTTATCCAGGGAAGAGACCATTAAATAGAAATGTACTGTATCTACTGTACAGTAATATCAAACGAGAAGGGCCACTGCCCATTGTCTTTGTTTACGAGTGGCAGAGAAAAGAATTGGTTAACCCACAGCAGAGCTCTGTTGTAATATTCATGTTAATACAGAATGATGAGATTAATACGTGATTAAGCCAGAGAAAAATGTTTGTAAACTTTAAAATGGTACACCAAGTGCACCTTACAGCCTGAAGAAATATAGTACTAAAAACAGTACAGAAACAAACCACTGACAGATGTTAGGAGCTGTTTGTTTATGCAAATACAATATGAACCTACATCTGCGTAACTAAACAGGACAGGTCTTTAAGCTTCATTGGATTGATTAGTAATGCATGTTGGACAGGGTCTGTTTTTTTTGCAGACTGACCTACAATATTTTCTTTTTCTCTCTAGACATATTGTACCATTCAAAATGAACAAGCTGCTACAAATTTTGCAATCTTTTCCAAGTTTCCCCAGGCACTACATTTATCTTCATAATTCAGATACCAAAGCTACAGTATCTCCCCAAGTATTGAGTAGCCGTCTGATGCTGTTCAAAAACAATGACTGGTTAACGTTAAGATCAGTCTAATGCTCTATACAAAACACTGTACAGTATTTGAATGGTTTCATTGAGTTACCTCACAAAATTCATGACATTTTGTCGAACCTGTTGAGCTAGTGCTACTAATATGCTGAAGGTAGATGCAAAAACTAAGAGATTCTGAACATCTGACAAACAACTGAAGTAACAACAAGGTAATTAACAATCAAAATCAAACGTTGCAAATCTGCAACCAGACACTTTCAACCATGAGGTTCTGAGCATACTTAGGTAACACTTGTTAATAAGAACCTACAATTTCTCACATTTTCAGTAAATGTAAGGGTAGATACATGACTACTGAGTGTGATCAAGTATTGGCAGGTACCGGCTTCCTTCAAACACGTCACAACGTGTATCAACTCAATGAACCTCTGTACAGTAAATGATGCCTTTCCACAAATTGAGTATCTTATCTCACTCCAGCATTGTTAAATATTAAAACTTTGATGAATAAGTATGATGCTCTACCAACTGTTTACTGAGTATTCACGTAAGTCTAGATCTGATCATCTTCCAAGTGTTGTACGTAAGTCAGGCTTTAATTATCAAATATTAGATATTTTGTAAAAACGCCGATGCCCTACGGTGCAAATTACTCTGATGATCTACTAAATAGTCCATGATGCTCAAACATGTAAATGTAATAGTACCGTGCAAACAGTACCTGAGCTCTACCAAGTACGGCATGCAATTTGCCAGGTTCTTTATCCATGTATTCAAGGTACTTTACAGTGCTCTTTCAACTTGGATGTCATCAAAGTCAATCATATTTCTTCATGGTTGATAACCATCGTAGTTCAAACGGAAGCTGCAAACCCGTCCTCCATTGTGTACCCTGTGGTGCACATGCAGCTCAGGCCTAATTTACTGTAAGTCCCATGAATATTTTCACTTGAACATGGTAAAACGGAGCTTAACGGTATCACAGAGTCAGTGGAAACAGCCCCTTCTTCACCCCGGACTGAAGCTAATAAAACTCAATGCAATCCAATCAGTCCTTTGTATCTACAGGTACGAGTCAATAAAATGTGAAGAATGAAGGTGGAGGTTGGATTGTATTTCTGTAAACTTGCAATTGCTAAAACTCATTTCTAAGACAAGAAAGATTTGGAGGACCTGCAAGACTGCCTGTGCAGCTGATGCATGGCCCACTGGAATTATATCCACCAAAACAAAATGTGATTGTGGAACAAAACATGATTGAGGCAGGGATGTTCAACCAAACTGACAAGCACAGGTACTGTAGTTTTGAAATGTCAGAGAGAAAGATCAGGAACCAATAAATTATTTACTGTTGAACAGCAAAAGAGTCGATAAAACCCCTTCCTTTTAAAAGCATTTTGACGTGTAGCACGGCACACCAATGTCAAACCTTGCCTGGTAATGCCTCATTAAGATGCCTGAGTAAACAGAGAGACTCAAGAGTATAGTTGCCTCTTCACAAAACATGAAGAGGGGACTTGTTCCTTTAAGTGTCTGGGCTAAAAATAAAGGCAAAATGATTCTTTGAAGCATGTGAAAAGTGTACACAAAGAACTCTCTCACTGGTATTAAATGTACTCTTTTTCCATTCTCCCAACAGCAAGTTGTCAGTCCCTTGTCAAGCATACACTCATTTTCTTTCCTCCTTCCTACTTACAATGCATCTACAGTAGTTGTTGAAGTTAAATGCACAGATTTCAACTGCCAAATCCTTCTCTTAGCTTGGTCACAAACTCAATTAATGGTAAATGAATCTTTTTTTCAAGCATATTTCACAAGACAAGACTCACTGATAAAAAAAAAAAAACAACAGCTTAAAACAGAAATTTAATCTCTTCCTTGTGAGTATCAAGGGATTCTTACGTGTGTTGTGTAAGGTATATAGTAGGTTCAAAGACCCTCCAACATGGAAAAAGTCTGACTGAAACAAGTACACACACACACACACACACAAAGAAGTTCATGTTTAGTATTATTCTTTAAATTTCTCACACCAATGGGTCATCATTCCTTTAGGATTTGTACATCAATAAGAAGAACTTTTCTTTTAAGGAGGACGGGTAGTTGTGACATACATTATATATTACTTTTCGCCCTTTCTTCCTCCATATTGGGTATAATCATATCTCCTTCACAGATTTCAAAAAATGGTCTATCACTTGCACATTCTGTCATAAAGTGCCCCGGTAAACAGTAAAAATTGTTAATTTTTAATTTTTCTTATTTTGACATCCCCCTAGACAATATTCATGATTAAGTGTTCCACCCATATTCCTACCTTGACTAAGGAATGTTGTTGGTCAAAGGCCATCATTATCTTAACTCTGCAGGTAAACTCTGATGACCTCCAACTACAGTAGCAACACTTCATGTACAAAACTAGGGAGAGGTATAAAACACTAATGAGTATCATCAAGGGGGACATCAACATAATAATAATTAAAAATAAAAAAATTTTCCTGTCTGCTGGGACATTTTCTGACAGAATTTGCCATGTACTGTCCTTAAGACAAACCTGTAAAGGATATTCCTATATCTGATTTTGAGAAACAAAGAACCAAACGGTATACCTGTAATTTGTGTGTCACAACTCCCTTTTCTCCTTTTTAAGTCAAACTTTCAAAGGGATTAGTAAGTAAAGAAATTTTAAGTTGCAAAATTTTGGAAAACTTTTCTCCTCATATTGCAAAACACCACATCAACAACAAGCACATTCTGTTTGGAAGCTACTGACTTCACAGCAAACGTTTATTTCATTGCACTTCATGGAACTATACACGGAAATCTGTTATACAACGCCATTCCAGCTTCTTGAACACCTTAGCAATCTTGACTGCCTTAAGAGAAACATTACAATACTTCAAGAATTGTGACAGCCTCTATTATCTAAACCATGTTTTTAAGTTCAATTTAGAACAAATCCCATGCAGCTTTTCACTGCTGTTAGATTTCAAGGTAAATAAATACTTCAACGTCGAAGCTGGCAAAGACTTAGCGCACAAATCTGCTAGTGGTACATAACATCTATCAACGTTGAGACACTTGAAAATCTTTCCTTGACCAGAGCTGTTGATGTGGGGTTTTGGTGATATTAATTGAGAGGTATTGGTGTAGGGTTTGAAGTGTCTGCCATGACAAAAATATAAATAAATGATTGAACAAACAAACGAATAAACAAATAAATGAATAAAAGTTTTTGAAATTCACAGAGATGGGCAACATACTGTAGATCTATAAGTTACAGTAGCAGTAGGCTAGGCTAGAGTCCATAATGCAATTTCCAACAGGGCCTGTGGGTTATGCACTGATTAAACAGTACTGTAATCATATTTTATACAAAGGTACTGTTCAACTACCATGAAACATAGATATACAAAAAAATGACCATATACATCATACTGTTTTTAAGATAAACAAGAGGCAGGTACAAGATCATGTAAAGCACCTGAAAGATAGTCCATCATCAATTGGTACAGTAGCTCACTACCATGCAATATGGAGATTGCACTATCCTGCAATTCTGCATGTATAATTTATGCATACATGACTAACAACAGATTGACTGAAAACAACCCAAAATCAGAAACTTCATTGCATGCTGATAAAAGATGTACAGTAGAATAACAGTAATTAAACGATGTACAGTGCTCTGAAAATTCTGGCTAATTATAAAAAGTATAAATTCAACAACTTTCAGGAATAATCAGAATGCAAAAAAATGCATTGTGATTATGATGATGAACCACATGCAGAGTTTTAATTTAAGCACCACCTGGCTGCAAGTAGTCACATTACTTAAAGAATAAAAAGCAAAGCCTCTGAATTACATTAATGCAAACATTAAAACAATTATCTGTGAATACTCGTGCTTGATGTATTGATCATAGATATTACAAAGCTTCCAAATATTGGCCCCATGATGACCTTTGACCTTTACAGGAAACAAAGGATTCCTTAAACCTTCTGAAGGGGACTTTCTTTAAATTAACTTTTTTAACCCTTTGAGGTCTTGCAAAGCAGACGAATATGGATGAGAAAGGTACTGTACAGACGAGAGAACTACAGTTCACCATGTGGAGAGTAATGTACAGTAGGACATATGTTAATAATGAAAATCTTGGTATACATCAATTTACTGTTTTTATAGTGTCCTGTTTATTCCACTACATTGTATGACTGCATGTATACATGTATGTATAAACAAAATACTGTAAATAAATGAAAATGATATTTTGTGGGTCAAAACTATTTTCAACCTACTTGATACATACTATGTAATATCTTCTGATAAGTGTATTTGACACTTAGTCATCTTTTTGAAAGTTAGTTATACTAGTAGCAAGTTTTTAAGTAGGGAACTGATAAAATGCCTCGATTAAAAGGCATAGTTCTACTAACCATATGAAATTCCCCTTGGTGTAATGAAATTGTTGGAAGGCAACTAATATACAGAAACTTTCTGATTCAACTACAGTGCAGATAGAATAACATCAGGCATTTAAAAATTCACCACCTCATATGTACAGTACAGGTTGCACGATTATTACTAGATTATATGTGAAGACCACAAATATTTTTGCAGCACTGAAACAAGTACATGCACTGCACATCATTTAGTTTTCCATGCACCATTGTACATTACAGGACAGTGCAACATGTTACATTAGTTCTGTCATGAACAATAAGTGCATACAGTACACAAAAAACTCTAACGACTCTAATTGAATCTTGAAAATAAATTGCAAGCTGCTGCCTGAAATTTGGCACACTTATGATAAAGATACAATAAATCAACAGCCAGTAAACTGCCAAATTTGTGACCCCGCAGTACCTGTGAAGGATGTGAGGGCTTTGAATGAGAAATCGAGAGGCGGTCCGTACTCGTTTCGGGCATCGATGCTGGGACACGTGTCCTCCTCTGTTGGTTTTGTGGTCATGATGTTACTGTCACAACAACTGGGCTGTACACCTGAATCTGTAGCAAAGACAAAATTGGAAATGTCAAACTGTAGTGCGCCTTAGAATACGTTAAAATGATAATTCGTTCAAAAATGCAATTTATTTTCATCAATGCTATGAGCAGATTTCATTTAACATCATGAATTTTCAACGATGTCACTTCCTCCTCAATAGCTTTGCCTTTCACCTAATGAGAAAATTCAGTTATTTCATCAAAACATTGATCAATTTACCCATTGCTTTGTTTAAACAGGGCAAAGCAAAGTGTTGTCCCCCCTTCGGTAGATGGGCACAGGGATTATAACAACAATGACCTTTGTCCTCCTAAAACTAGATAATCATAAGAAACTCTCTAGTCTACTAAAAGAAACAAAATGAATCCATATAAGTTTGTACTTGAAGTTACCAGTACAAACTATGAAAGTTAACCATAAATTTCATGAGTTCTCTTTCTTTTTTTTTTTTGGAAACCATTTACACCTGTAACAAGTGAAAAAACTCTGTTATTTGCACAATCTTAATCCGAGCCGTAAACATAACCCTACTAACAATCACTGATTGGCCTAAATCTCGTTCAGACCAACAATTTTTTTATTCACACAAATTTGTTAGGGTGAATAGCCACAACCTTTTTTTTTTTTAGTTTTAGTGGGTGCAAAGCACTCTAGATCGTAACTTGGAGTGCGTCCAACCAGATACCATATACATCATCAAAGTGTAAATGCACCGTAACCTGGACTTTTTTTCAATTTTCAGTCTGCCTAAGTTGTTCTTTGATTTGCTGCTAATTAAATCACAAGTTACATACTGAAATACGTACATGCCAAGCTGTATCAACCCGTCTCTATCTTAGTCACAACTTTGCAAATTTATGCGTACATATCAATGAGCACAGTTTTCATGTTACTGTACTTTAAATACTTGGTAGACTCCTGAAAATTGTAAGTCACAAATGTTTGGAATTAATTATGTTTGGAATTGCAAATAATATGCTAAGCCATGTTGGTGGTCAAAAAGATCAATACTTGTATACAAAGGGAGAAATTTTGAGCAAATGGAAACATGAAATTAATGCGCATCAGGAATAGTATCGCTACATAATTCACATGCATGCACCTGTTTAAAGCACCATAGGCCCACATATTTACAATATTTTGGACAAAGACAATACTTCGAGGGAATAAGCAGTCTGCTTTACTTTATTTTAAAAATCATCAGAATCTTGCAATTTTCTTCTTAATTCTCTTAAAAGTAGTTGACTTGTTGCTGAATATCGGTACTCCATAGGCAAGGTGTTATGCCGCAAAATTAGGCAATTCAACAACAAAAATGATATCACACAATTAAAAAGAGCCATTTATGAATTAGCATAGCAGGCTATACTAAATCAGTTTGGAGTGACTGCATTTAAATTTCAAATTTAACTTGTTAAGCGATTATGGACGATTACAAATTTCTTCAGTTCTGACTAAAATTCAGTATAATGTACATCTTATAATGTATTACCTACAATTCACAGTTGTGAGGATATTGTCTCTCAAGTTGTAGAACTAGGCCCAATCAGAAATATGACATACTGTTAGTCACAAATTATCTACCACTTACGGTTAAAGTTGTATCCTACCAGTTGAATCATTTATGATTATAAAACCAACTCATCACAATTCTCAAATGTTCAGGGTTGAACGTTAGTTTTTAAAACAACTTGCCCAGGAGGGCAAGTACAGCAGCTTTCCAAATTCACTTGCCCTGATAATTTTTACTTGCCATGAAATGGCAGAATAAGAGTTACAGTAGAAAACTGAGATGTCACTGGTAACATGATGATTATAGCAACATACTTTTGCCATTGGATGACTGCCAAGTCACGACATACTATAATTTAAGTTAATTACATTGTGAACTTGTGAAGAACATACTGTATGGACATACTGCACGTACTGTTAAAACACCTTCATTGAAACTCAGCTGAATTGGCAGACAGCGGTACCGGCACCAAGGGGGGCATTTCCCCCCGTCAGAATCTTTGTCCCCACAGTTCCTCCCTCCCCACTCAGCTGATGTGACCTGAAAAAATATGCATATATCTATTCTCTGTACTCATAAATTTGACTTTCTGTTCGAGGAAGTCCATGAGACTCACCCAGAGATACGCTAAAACCTCAAAGCTTCCACAGGCGCTTTACCCCCTGAACACCCACCAGGGCTTTGTCCATTGGCCACACACCACTCACTACAAAGCTCTTGCTTGATTTCATGCTAAGCACAATTTTTTTTTTGCACCCCGCCCAGATTTGTTTTTGCCCTCCACTTTCCCTCAAAAATCTAAAATCCTGGTGCTGCCACTGGCTGATGGCACGGTGTTTTTTGTGGGTAAATATGTCTCCCTAATGCACACAGATGGGGAGACTAGAAAATTGTTGGATACCAAATATAAGGCAGTGAACTATTTTTAGCAAAAGACAGTGGTGGTACTTTACATTTAGCGGTGTGTTTGAGTATGTGATAACTGCTTGTGTGCAACATGTATGCTGCACAGGAACTTCTACTTGCCCAATCGGTAAGTTGAGGTAAGAAACAACTTGCTAAAACATGATTTCCACTTGCCCCAGGCAATCAGCATTGTTATGACAAGTAGCAAAACAAAACATTAGCAGTAGATTTAAGCCATCATTGTTTAGAAGAGGTAAGCACAACCTGTAGAATGCACATCCCCATTTTGACTGAATGCAAGGGTTTTAAGTTGCACAAGAAATAGCACTAAAATGATCAAAATTTAACACTCATTTTTAAAATAATGGGAATAGAACTGTAAAGACTAAAACACCACGATGCTCAAGTGAAATAACACTTCATTACATATATATATCGGTACACACCGTTCATTGCAATTGATGTTTACTCAACAAAACCATCTGAATATTACAATACTGTACATACTACTGTATGTACTTGGTGCCAACATACGTAACAGTTCAATATCACTTTATAACAGTTTGTGAACTATCCTACTGCAAAATCACAACACCTTCAATACCAATTGAAAAATCATTAATGGGATATGATTACTAAAAATTTAGTATGGATCATGCAATATTCCTAAAGAACAGAACTTTTGAGATAAACTTTAGAGATACAGGGTATACCAATTTTGACAAAAATGTAGCGAGTGGGAGTGAAAAGGTACAAGATATGCACTAAACCATAACCAAATGTATAAAAGTGTTTACAATGTCAAACTGGTGGAAAATACTATCCCTTGCATCCAAAGGCATAACTCAAGGGGGGGTGTGGGAACGGTTCACTGCCAACGCTCTTGCCAGCGCTCGCAAAGTTGTCAGTGACAGGTTGAGAACACCAAATGACGAATTGACATATCTTTAATCATAAAAATAGAAGCAACAAAAAAAATCATGTCATTAAATTTTTCCACATTGTGACAGACAATCTTCTTGTTGAGAACTTCTCTTTTTGTATCTTATTTTCCCGAGACGTAATTTCATACCTGTGAAGGCTCCTTCGCCCAATTAAACCAATTTGTCAGAATCAGCCCCATGCAATCTGTTCTTAAAACCACAGACTGCTGGAAAAGGCTAAACAGCAGTTAGTATTTGTGCTACTGCACCTGGCCTAACCTACTGTACTGATACTATACATTCGGTGTGACAATCATCAACTTGTGATAGGCAAATGGCAATGATGATGTCGTACATAAAGTATGAACAGTGCCTGCTTTCATTTTGTCCCACTGATAGGGACTATGAAGGAAGTGCTCTGTAAACATTTCCTACTGCCATTTTTAACCAATCACAGTGAATTTGAAGGCTCGCTAACAGTATCTCAGGAAGTGAATTTTAACTTTCAAGTTTCTGTGATTTCATGTGTACATGCGCATGTGCGGGGAAGTCGTCTGTATGAACCTACAATCTTGGACAAAATTGTTGGGACACTTTGTCGTATGTTGCAAATATAATACTGAATTTTAGGTGACAGGATAACATGAAACCCCAGGCCCCTTTCCAATGTTGCGCTATAGAAGTGAATGTACCCTTTGAACAGCAATCCTACAGCCAACATTGAACGGGGGCACGGGGTGTCCCAAGGTTTTTTGTCCAAGATTGTCTGAGTTTTTTGGGAGCAATTTTGGAGCGAAATTTCGAAAGAACATTGAACATTTTTGGACAAGGTGCATTATAAAAAAATAGTTATCGGGGCCTATGGGACTGGGGATTTTCACATGAAAGTATTCTGAATTTCGACTATGAACGAAACAAGTTTAATCTTAATTTGGGGGTTCATTTGTATATATTTTTGTTGAAAAGGAGTGATCATAAATGAACAGATTGTTTCATGGTATTGTATATGCGGACAGAATTAGTTGCGATTAGAAATAACATTTATGGGGAGCTGTTGCATTGCGTTGCAACAGGAATGTTACTGCAATTGTTGAATGCTGGTAGGAATCCCAGTTATAAGGTATTCTGAAGTAGCCCCACGTTCTACCAAAATGCATTAAAGTCAGAAGTGTAGATTCAGCTTAATATTAAAATAATGGTAGAACGTTAGTAAAGGCTGGTTTTTTTACATTTTTGGCCGCTAAATCAAGAGTTGTGACTGCAATTTTTACATTGCTTGCAGCTGGTAACGTAAGTAATTTCCAGACTTGTAATCTACGCAATTTTCCCACGGGTTGCTTAAATTTTCCTGTCAAAACATTTGGTAGAATGTGGGTTTCCTTAACCTATACTGTCGGACGCTGTTGTTAGGAATAAGTCAGCTTGGATGGGGAGGCCGGGGTTCGATTCACGGTATGACCATAGTGTTTTTCACTGCTCAATTATCCACTTACAAAATAAAATCTCTGTCAACTTCTCATTTTTCATTCATTCATATATACATAAGGTAATATATATATGCATATTAATATAATGATACAGCTCTAACAACAAATATGTACTATGAAGTACGTTGAAACTTCTTAAAATGACTTACATATTACAGTGCACCATGTACGGTACAATGGAATGGGTGCCACAATGTCACTGTTAGGTGAATATGAGCAAACGTCACATTTATTAAATTTGCATTTTAGGGGTTTATTTTGTATAATGATAGTACACTTTTTTCCCCAGATTAACCTCCAAGTCAGTCCTAATAATCATTAAGCGTAGTTACTTTAATACCAGACACTGTGAACAATTTGAATAAATAACACATATACATCAATCTTCTTCAACGGACCACTAATATGTTAGTTTTTTGGGTGGGGTTTGTTTTTGTTTGTTTTTTTCTCTTCGGTACCTGTCTCATTATCAGAGTTTGAGCCGAAAGTACGTCATTTGTATCATACAAAATGTTTTAAAGTAGTTTCCTGGTCGACAAGATGCATTGGAGTTATGATGGTACCTCCCAAATGACTGCATTTTATTTAGCGCATTAAGAGCAAATACAAGGATTTGACTGACTTATTCCTTCCTTTACTCCGTAATAACATTGACAACATTCACACAATAATATTATTACAGTAAACCAATTTCACTATAGGCCCCAAACATGCCGAACATGCACTGCTGATGTTTCTTGTTGCAAGGAATATCACCCCCCATTTTACCTATTTACTTGTTTCAAATTGATGATTTTTCCTGTGACCCGCGCATGCTTCTAACCCCTCGAAATTCTCAGACAATCTTGGACAAAATTGTTGGGACACTTTGTCGTATGTTGCAAATATAATACTGAATTTTAGGTGACAGGATAACATGAAACCCCGGGCCCCTTTCCAATGTTGCGCTATAGAAGTGAATGTACCCTTTGAACAGCAATCCTACAGCCAACATTGAACGGGGGCACGGGGTGTCCCAAGGTTTTTTGTCCAAGATTGTAGCAACTATGTAGAGCATGTTACATGGTTCAAGTTTTGCGACTGCCCTAATGTTAACTGCCTAACAAGCTGTCAAGCTTATCAGTTCACAGTAAATGCTCGTTCAATCCCCTTAACCTCCAACCCCCATGATGAGTTCGGCAGTATCGCTGGTGCAAGTGTTGTTCACTCCCCAACTCTGTAAACATGTGACATTGGACAGGGCAAAAATATCGATTTTGAAGGGTAAAAAAAAAATTACAAAAACGTTTTACATATTATTTTGATCAAACGTGTCAATATTTTTTTTAAGTTTGATAATAAGTTTCAAACTAAAATAAAACAATAGAAAAGAGATAAATACAATTTTTTATATCCAAAATGTGGGACCCTCCCTTCCATCCAAATCTTAGTTCTTTCAAAAGGTGGCGCACTTCATAGTCATGAAGCTACCATCAGAAAGTTGCAACAGATATTACCTGTAATGTGCAAGTGGGCTATGTCGGGAAGCGAAAAACATCTTTCCTTACCTTCTTCTGTTCAGGTGAGTTGATGACATTTTATTGACACATGGTAAACTACACACTACGTTAACCTAGAATGTTTAACGATTACATTGGTTCATACACGCACTGATGGCCAAGATTTCGCATGTTCCGGATCTCATAACATTTGAACGAAGCACATCAAATAAGATTGTTAGGTTCTCACAGGTAAAAATAATGTGGAGCCTAGAGAGATGATCTCCGGCAATATCTGAGGCATATTTCTATTCAAAAACTTTCTGTAATACTACGTGCTAATCAATGATGGCGCTCAGCTTAGATTGTCTTTCCACAAATCTAGTGAGTATGTGCTGTATGTGATGACGCCACTTGAGCTTGCCCCACGGATGCTCCACTCCTAAAACCAGTTGAGGAGGAACAAAATGGGGCTGAGCCTTAGTGATAAGGCCTAACAAAAAGTGGGGGCTGCAAATCAAGGAGGATGCATAATTCCTTTGGATTCTTACATCATTCCAACCAATCTAATACTGTACGTCTTATCATTTTTCAGATAATGATTTTTTCATTAATTGAGAAATTTCAGACATGATATCTCTTTGTCAAGGTACAGGTATTTACATGCAGCTTAAAATGCTTGAAAAGTGCCGTTTCCAGCCTTGAAGGGGGGGAGGGCTTGTAAAGCCAAACTTTTTCTTAGGATGCTCTGCACCAACCAATGGTAACACTCCACTTAGATAGTACTCAATATGCCCTTCTTAGACCCCCCACTTTAAAAAAAAACCTAGATCCACCCCTGAACTCCACAGTAGTCAGTGAACAAAATCAGCATGAAGTGACATGAAGTCACATGACACTGACTGATTTCGCATGGCACAAACACCCTCACCCCCCTATCAATAAATCAATAAATGCATCCAGTTTCTAGCATACTGCAGTACTTCACGGTATGGAATAACTTTCTTATGCATGGAAGTTATGAAAGGCATGATTAACTTGATGCTAGATGAAGGAGGCTCAGCAAAGTACAGTATAAACTGTAAGGTACGGTAGTCTCTCAAGTCAAACTTTTGCTACCCATGACAAGCCTTAGGGGCACAAAATTGACTGAGATTGACGGCTTTAGGTTGGGTCTAACCTACTGTCAATCACCACAACAGTGATTGGTACAACTACATACAGAACTTTATCCTGCCATCAGCTAAGTCCTCAGTGTACTGTAGCTTGCTGCAGCATCACATGGTCACAATACAACACAAAAAGCTGTAAATCTAACAATTCAACACAGAGCAAGCTTTGTAAAAGTGATCAAATTTATCCACGATGGAGCTGATGTAGCCGGTGTAGCCACGAAGGTACTAGAAACATTTAGACTTTGAAAATGTGTAACTATTAACATTAATTTTTCAATTTCAAAGGTAGAGTCTGGAAAGACTTCTTCACCATGGAGGAGGCGGAGCGAGTGTAGCCACTCAGTCATGGGAAAGCCTTTGCAACTCCTATTGTTGTGGTAGAATTTTGAAAGATTCCTTCATAATGGCCGCTGCAGCCACTCATCAGTGGAAAGTCTTTCCAATTTCTAACATTAAGGTAGCGTTTTGAAACATTTCTCTATAATTGGAGCCGACAGAGCCAATGTATATACATGTCATAAGAGAGCCCATTAGCCATATGCTGCATCTCTGCAGCTTCATCTACCCCAGACTATCTGTAATTTAATCACTTGAGCAAGATCCCAATGCACAATAGACCACAACTTCCAAATCAACAAGTTGTTGGCACTACAACTAAACAGCTAAACTCAGTTTATTGTTCGAGATTAGACAAGCACCACTGCACTGAAGGGCAAAGTGGGAGAAGATGACTCATGCTCTGATGTACCAAGTCCAAAAACCAGTCAAGACAGGCACAGGGCAGGTTAATCAGTTTTGAGATGGTGCAGCATAACAGTAATAGGGAAATTAAGGGAAATGACTGCAGTCACTCAAGGGAAAGTCTTTGGACTTAAACATTTTTTTCAACTCTTAACATTAAAGTATTGTTTAAAAGATTTTTTCACAATGGAACTGCTGGAACCAATGTAGTACCAGTAATGCACTCAGGGGGAAGTCGTTGGACTTGATTTTTTCGACACAGGCCTACTGTAGCTTCACACTTCATGATAAGTCATTCTCAAAATAATTCTGTAGAAGATGTTGCCAATGCCAAGAGGTCAGTAAATTTATTGGTGTAGTCATCGCAGGCCCGGGTATTCTATACTAGGCCTAGTTTTTTCCAGTGATCACATCCTCAGAACTAAGGTCCTTCACACTTGTGTATCTAGGCTATTGCCAGTACTGTAGATAGATTGTAATTACTAGTACTTCTCATTCCATGACCAAATTTACAGGACTTACACAGTTTATGGAATGCTGGATTAACACAGCACATAACCTTCTTCAGACTCACTTAGACCAATTATGTACCATCAATGCACGTGCTATTGTTACATTGTTCCACTGGTGACTGACAAACAAGAATAGATCTACTTCAGTACTTGGTAAGTTAATAATAGGTAGGCCACAGCCTGAAGGTTACATGTAATCCTGCAAGGTACGGTAGGTGTTACTGTACTGTAGCCTGACTTACGCTTGGCTGAGTTCAAAGTTACGAGGAAGTTTGTAAAAAACTGAGGTAAATTAATTTAGCGATCGGTAATGATGCATTCAAGCCTTCCAATAAAGTCGTGATATTTTACTATAATTTGATAAAGGCCTATGTCATTCATTGACAAACAATTTCTCTTCTTTTTTCTCGCTTGCACTTACTTTTTGCTCTACGTCTCGCACCTTGTGTACACGGCCATTTTTATTGTTGTTGTTGGAAACAATATGAATATGTATTAGCAAGGCGGAGTATCTTCATTCTGATTGGTGTATTTGTTAACACAACTTTATCAACCGCAAAATTTGGAAATTGAATTGAAACCGGCCTTGGGGAACGTTGTGTACGACACTGAGAAGAATGTCAACCTTTCGAGTAAAAAATTAAAGGCCACATTTTTCAAAGAAGTGATCCTCGTCAACTGTAATCTCGAAAAATGATACAGTGAGGTATAAATTGTTAGCCATAAGTTGTTGCTTTTCAAACTTGCTGAATAACACCCCAAACCGGTCTCACTCAGCTGTTAACGTACTGTAGTGTAGGCTAAGTCAAGTGTAAACCTAACTTGTACTTTAGTGTAACATTAGGACAGCCACAAATTTTACGTGGTTAACGACTAACGTTAGTGGCAAAACCTGTACTGTAGCCTATGGATAATGTACTGTAGGCTGTAGGTGTCTTTGCACTTACTGGCGAGGCCATAATAAAAATACTAAATGCGAGTGAACTGAAGGTTTCTGAGGCATGATCAATGCAAGCACATTCAATAATAAAAGTTTGCTTTCTTTTGGTCAGCTTTACTTAGTTACTGTTTAGCCTGTTGTGAATGTTGGTCTAGGCTAGGCCCTAATTATACAGTAGTATTGACTATTGCTGATTATATTGACATTAACTAGTACTATAAACTAGTGGGGGTACCATGAGTAGTCGATCATCTAACAAACATTGTAATCCTAAAAATATGAAAACATTATAATATTTCACTTGCTAGAAGTATTCATAAATTTGCCCTTATCATTCTATTTCTAATACCTCAATCATTCAATGAGTAATTACTTGGAAATACTGCAGGTCTTGAATTTAACGTGGCTGTACATAACACTAGGACTATGATGAAACCTTCAGTCGATCATGTCACAATAGGATCTATCAAAATAGGTTAGGGTCTCATGTAATAATGATATGTCACACAGTAGTACTAGGCCTTACAAGTTGTAAGGCTTGCATAGTGTTCACCTGTGTAGGCCTAGCCTAGCTTAATATACATTAATGTTAGTCCACTTGCGTAATTGTGTATTTAAGTTCAAGTGTTACTCATAAAAGAGCTTCTTCCAAGATATGCCTACCCCAAGTCACAGGTCATCCTAGTGAATTGTTAGGTATACACATTACGTACCCCAGTAAAGTAAGAAGGCAAGACACATCACTGATCGCTACGCAGAGGTTTTGAACAAAGTGCTCATGATTTCTTCCCTTATAATTTTACCTCTTTTCACTACCCAGGAACGTTCCAATAACCTTTCCTGATCGGTTGAATAGTACAATGGCCCATTTGACACACAAACTAAGTCAATTTTCAGAAAATAATCTCAGAGTAAAGCACTGCTTCTACACAAATGAGATTGTTTGCCACCTTATCCACATGCTTTTCTGGATCCACATCTTTTTTGGATGCCAAACTATCCAATGGAAGAAGTGGGTTTAGAAAGGGGAACTCCCTTTATGTAATGTAACATCATTACTGTACTTATTCCTAGCATCATGCACCTGACTCATGATGTCGAGATCCAAGTTCTGAAGTTGCTACCTAGATCCAGAGTTTGAACATACACTGTACAGTACTTGTACTAAATTCTTGCAGCTAAAAACACTTCTTTGCCGTGCCTGTAGGACAAACTGTATATACTGTGTATGGTTTTTCATTATGTAAGAAAATGCAAAGCAAAATGTCCTATCATGATATCACAACAAACTGGTAGCTTGATGGAAGTTACAGGTATTTCAGGTACTTGACTGACTATGAACGAAGGGTTCGGTTTCAAATTTTGGATCTGTTCAAAACAGTGGTAGCAATATGGCATTCTACTGTACAGTAGTCATAATGCAGAGGCATCGAGGGAAAAGGTTTCAGAGTTTTACATGATTTGATTGTAAGCAGTAAATTATTTGATGTCATTACGTTTCTTTGGTACAGCCTACAGTACAGTGTGCTGCAAAAATATTGTACATACCAGTAAGTATTTTAAAGTTTCATGTTAGATCAAATCCTGTTCCGTGCACCGTTTAATGTATTTGATCTGAACCATACATGACCACACCTACAGTAGAACAATATAGCCAACCTGTTTCTGTCAGAAGCCCCACGGTACACTGACTTTGCAATACCTTAACTGTTCTAGTTTCTAGATCTTTGACAGTTTCACAAGTTTTGCTAACATACAGTATTTTCTCATTCAAGGACAACCTAAGTTTCTAAGCACTGTTAACTGGCAACAAGTACTAACCTGTACATACAGTAATGTGTCACAGTGCTGATATTAATTACAGTCATGCCACAGAACAAGTACAATCCTCATGCTTTCCAATATTTTCCTTTTATTTAAACCACAGAAAACAAAGGGATACAGAGCTGTAACTGTTTCACACCGCACAGTATCTGAGCGCCCTCTGTCTGTGACAAACGAGGTGCTTCCGAGAAGTTGAATTGTTACCACCAGACGGTCAGTACTCAGTAGCAATAATACTAATGCTGAACTTAAAGTGATTGTGTGTGTACTACTGAAATACCATAAGGATAAAGTTATGTTTGATCTTATATTTTCTTTATTTTTTAAATGTACATGCTTGGTTGTACAGGGACGGACTACAGTACACGTCTTTCAATGAACGAAAATGACAGGAACTACTTTGAAAGCAACTCAATTGGCATAAAAACAAAAAAAGTGGAAATCATATTTGAAAATTAATGGTTCTTACCATAAGCACCTACTGTACATAATGAACATGCAATAGCACAAGTCTCACTGGTGTATCAAAAACATTAGCTTATTAAATAAAGCACACGGTTGATTTTAGTGAAAACTCAATCACTACATTATCAAATTTTACACTTTTTGTTGTTATGTTAGAAAAATTTGAAATTGTCAGAATAAACCACCTGAAACCTATTTATTTTCCCAAATTGTCTGAATGGTGCACTTAAAACTTCTCTTTTGGACCTGAAATTTAAACATTTTTACTTTTTGCGTACGCATGTAATCATTTTAATATGATCTTCTGAACTCAAAAGAAAAGTCAACCAATGCCTTTAGAAGCAAGGCTAAAGATTTGTACTTACAGTACTTACTGCAATATGTTATGCTCAATATTGCATTTACAGTGCTGTGTACAGTAAAATGTCTCCTGGTGAAGAAAGAATACTACATTTTACAACCACTAACTGCAAACTTTGCCTCTTGCTTTCAGTGAATGTACAGTACCTGTGCCTGTAACATTATTATCATGTGTACTGTCAGTGCAACATGGAGAGATATAGTAAGCATTCACAGTTTCCCTGCTGGGTTGTTTTCAGTGTATATGCTCCAGTTTTACAGTATGCCATTTCCAGTAAGTACAGTAGCTACCGTAAGTACAAATGTGTTTGCTGCATGTGTAAAGCCATTCTTTGGAAGGTGAACTACTGTACAGTACTGAGGTCTGTTTATCTTACAGTACTTTCATGCTCAAACCACTGTTGTGTTTGTATATAGTTCAGACAACATTCAAAATAGGCCATTTATTCTGTAAAATCCATACTGTAGTATAAAGAAGACTTTGATCTTTTGAAACTGCCAACACTTCGGAAAAGTCCGACCAAGTAGCACAGAAGCAAGAGCAAACATAATCATTGTGTGACTTTTATGTGATCATGCTGTTGTTATGAATTATTTATGAGGTTTTCTTAAGTGTTATTTTGTCATTAAATGTCTTATTGTCTTTGTAGACCAAGGTAATGTTGCTTTTATGGGAAAATGCATCCTGTGATTGTTACGGAATGTTCCTCAAATTTGTGACAGGAGTTTCTTAGGTGGTCTGGATTAATACTGTGCACTTGGAAGAGCATTTTGTCTTTGACTCAGGTCTCTGGTTTTAAAGGTTGTGTGACATACTGTACTGTACATCTGGAAAAGAGCTACTGTAGCTTCATTCAGAAGTTGCAAAGTAAAATCCTGAGTAAAAATACATTGAAATTTTATTCAAATCTATAACCATTTTTGAGATAGGACTTTTCAAAGTTTGATAAAAATGCAAAACAGATGGCATTGAGCGTTGCATGTGCTAGTATTTCCTTTTGTTAACCATTTGTATATTGCCTCTTAGTTATTTAATTACTGTTTTTCACATTGGTACTGTAAGTGATATCAATGTTTTTGAAGAAGAAAATACATGCAAGTTCCAAAATAAGACCCTCTGGGTATATAAAATTTTCAAATGTCCTTGAAATGAAGGTTAAATAAATAAAGGATTAATATAATACATATCAAAGGAGTCCATCTCGTAATTTAACCTCACAAATTTGCATACTTAGCCAATGATTACTCATGATGCAGGTTTTAGACACTAATTTGCCTGTAAAATTGTCAATTATCTTCGATGGATTTTGTGGCTATTTTGAACATTTTCAAAGATCACTCCTCCAATACTCGGAAATGTCAGTTTTGTGTCACATAACCTTTAACGACAGTAGTGTTCATTGCTTACAGCGAGTGTTGCATTGACGAAGATAATCACTGACTGGTTATTCAATCCAGATTGTAACTTCAAGAAAAAAGTAGAAATGTAGCTGGTTTTGCAACATTTTAGGCCATTTTTTTATTTTTTTAGCAACTTGCAAAAATTGCATTACAACATGACATCATGTACTGTATGATAATCCCAAATCTACAGTATTGTAGTCTACAGGCCTAGATGGGAAGTTGACACAAAGTAATGTATTTTATTGCAATTTTCATTTGTGTTAAAATTACCAGTGTGAAGGCTACATTCATGTAGTTATGTATTAGATTACTGTTGTCTTAAGGTGTGACTGTAATTTTGTAACACTTACAGTACTGTACAAACTTCAAAGTTCTGTTTTCATTTGCTATAATGTGTGAGACTAGATAATATACTGTACAGTACTGTATGTTTAGTAGACACAGCACTCACATGATCTCCACTGTTTGAATACTGTACAGTAGGCCTACTTGGATCTGTCCACAATTTGCATTGCCAATTCAGTGAAGAAATTAATTTCGTCACAAAAACTAGAATAGACAAGCTAATTTTACAGTATGTAAGCCTACGTTGCAAAGTTTCTGTAATTTGGATTGATCAGGAAGATTCAAATTTGTAGCCATCTACCGTTCAGTAATATTACTGTATGCACTGAAAGTACTGTGGCATCCTATCAGCATGATCAGTCGAAAAAAAAAAAAAAGCAAAGTTTTGTAATTATTATACAGTAGCTTCTTGCTGTAACAGTGCTCACTTAATGTATTACAGTACTGTACTGCCAATGTTGTTTCAGTGGTTGCACTTATCATAAGCAGGGTTTCCCCTGGTACTGTACTGTACAGTACAGTGTACTTAATTGCGGAGGCGGCTGCCTCGCAACTTTTTAGGACCGCCTCGCCAAAAATACCGTAATTACCGCCTCACACGTTTATATCATGGTAAAAATCCTAGAAGGACCCATTCTTGAAGAACGAACCTAAGTATGGACTTGAACCCAAAATTCATGGCGGCATCAGGTAATTCGCCCTCACCCCCTCATACTCCCCAAAACACACGGGAAACCCTGATAAATATGTGCCTTAAGCTTTTATGTACAGTACTGTGTTGTAGTAACGTACATAGAACTGAAAGTCAGCAAAGTCTACTACTATACTAGTACGAAACACTTGCGGCTAGGTCAGTATACTGTACAGTAACAGGTTATGATCAACCTTTCATATGGTATGTCATTAGGTAACTGGTGAAATACTTTTTGCACCTACTGTACGGTAATTTAGACCCTGTGGACCCTATTCTCTACTCAACCAACACACTCAGTACAGTAATTACTGTGTGATTGACACAGGGGTTATATTACTGTATATGGTTACTGTATATGATTACAGCATATTTACGGTAAGGACTTCTACCAGAACTCCTCTCTATGGAACTACTGTATGTCAGTGGACATCATTTTACCAGCACCATTTTAAAGCATTCACTTTTAGGTGGCTGCAGTCATAAAGGGGTTGTTTTTTGGTTGTTTTTTTTTTTTTAATTCTAAGCCAACTGTTCTGAACAGCAGGCCTACAGTACAGTATCTGCAGTTACCAGCAGAGTATTTGTTCACTATACAGCATGATTGCATTCTTTATTCACCTTGCTGCTGGGTTAATAGGTGTGACATTTCAAACTGTCATTTGTGCAGCATACATCTGTGTAATGTTTTATTCAAATACTGTAAGTCTAACATTCAAAATTTATCTCCATTGCAGGCTTGAAATCATGGACGCGGGCAAACTCCGGGCTTTAACTAATTTTGTAAGTAAATTGCCTCATTATACAGGACATTTAAAATTTTGTTGACAGTCTGAATCCTGAAATGTGTAACAGACAGGCTGACAGCTGTACAGTACCTACAGTACTACAGTACAGTACTTGTGCTATCAGTAAACCACTTTCAGAAAGTGTCAGTTGCTGCATAATGTTACAGTAACAAAGGCAGTACACTGCTACACTTAAAAATAGCCCTGTAAGAATACTTACAGTACTTAGGTTACTAGTAAAGTACTGCATGTAGTTACTGTACAGGTACAAGTCAGGAGAGTGTGACTTGGCTAGTTTGGCCTTCATTTTTAATAGAGATGCAAGTCTTCGTGTGCACTCGACAGTTTGTTTCATGTGGAGAACTGTCCCAGTGCTCCCCTAACAGTGTGTGAGCTGGGCAGGATGATGCCAGTTGTGTGCTGAACAGATGAAGCAGAAAGACCCAGAAAAAGTCCTACCTGTAGATCCTACAAAGTCCTAAAGTCCTAGAATACTACAATTGGTACGTTTAGTGTTCAAAACAGAACAATTAAAATATGGACCTCTATTTCTGATGTTATAAAATCAACATTATCTGTTCATTCAGAAGAAGAAGATTGACTAACAACATTATTCAAACGTACCAGGGTACTGTACTAACTGTCATTTTATAAGTAAGCTAATTAACATAAAAGTCTGTAACAATTTCTGTACGTTTTCTCTCCCGTTTTCTTTTCTTTTTCAGGGAGTCCTCCACATTGTTAAGCCTCTTGTGTCTTTTGGGGGGGACTTCCTTTCACATTTGTACATATTCTCATGATAAAACAAATAAATTTCAAATTCAAACCCTACAGTAGATTAAGCTGGAATTTGGGACTATAGGGAGAGTCTGTGAAAAGTGTTTGCCATGTTACAAGTTTTCCCTATCAAGTCCCTTTAAAAGTTGTTTGATTGTTCCCCTTTTAGTTTACACAGTGGTTCATATTAATTATGGACTACTTGAATTGGAATGCATGTCTTATCCTCAGTGAACGCCTTTGGCGTAGTCAAGATTGCTGCAGTGCTTTTGTTAAAGGTTGTGTGACATGAAAATGACACTATGGAGTATTAGGAGCATTAAGCATTGAAAATAGCCACAAATTCCATCCAAATCCATCAAAGACTTTCAAATTTACAGGCAAATTAGTGTCTCACAGCTGTGTCATGAATAAACATTGGCTACTGTAAGTATGCAAATTTGTGACGTCGAGAGATTTACTCCTATGATATGTCTTATATTAATCCTTTGTTTATGTAAACTTTATTTCAAGGACATTTGAGAATTTTACATGCACACAGGGTTTTACTTTGGAGGCATGTATTTTTTCCCTCAAAAATATACACATCACTTACCAATGTGAAATTCAGTAATCAAGAGGCAAAATATAAAGGGTTAACAAAAGAAAAACTGACACTAGAACACTCTTCGTCATCTCTTGCATTTTTTTTTTTCAAATTTTGAAAAGTCACATCTCAAAAACGGTGAGAGATTCAGTGCTGTACAGTATAACAAAATTCCAATGGATTTTCACTCAGGAAAGTCAGGATTTTACTATGCAATTTTTGCATGAAGGGTGCTCTTTTCTAGAAGCATGTCACCCAACCTTGAACAAAATTCCTCTCGTCAAAAGCAAAGTTGATGTCTTCTGATGTGCAGCCTGTCACTGAGCAGTTCAGCACTAGCAATGTACATTACGGTATGACACCGAGATTTGTGAGCAGATAAACAAATTTCAATTAACCAAGTTCCTTAATCAAATTATACAAAATTGATTTAAACTGTATGGCAACTATGTATTCGGCTATGAAATTTCCCTCGTAAACAGCACAGTATGAGAATGTAATGTATACTGTAGGATAACTGTACAGTACTGCAGCAACCCATAAAATAAGTTAATTATATAATTGTAATAATGACATAAGTTATTATGATACATTTGGTAGAATGAGTAAGTTTGGAAAGTACAACCACAAATTTTAACTCTGATTCTGATTTTGCTCCCATGTGATAAATTGATTAAAACGGTGAGCTTGTGCAAAGAGGAGTGACTTACGTAGTGGAGCGCTGTATAATTTGTACCAATGTATATTACAGCTGGTGGAGACATTCCAATTTGCACAATATCACTATTTATAGATGACTTGAATTGCAATCCCCTCTCTATTTATAAGTTACACTCATGTATACAAAGTTTCAATTTTATACAAAAGCAGTAAATTTACTGACTTTATTTACATGCTGGAATAAATTTACCAACTATCTCCGAACATTCTCACCCCCTCGGTAGTATTTATGAATCTCAGGTTGCATTTTTAGAGAGGTGACACAGCAATCAAGGAGAGTGCAGCTGCGGAAGTACAGCATATATGAACATCAAATCCTCTGTGATTTATTCTGAGTTGACATTATAGTCTACTACAGTGCATATTTAGCATCATGTGCAGTGCTTCGCAGTAAAGTTCGAATGTGGTGTAACTCAAAGAATGTCTGTCTGTAGAACTTGTACAGTAATATTTTATCGTGCAGTGCAATGAATGGCCTAATTCATGCATTGCACTGAGTCAGTTTTAAATGACTGTACAGTATCTGACACACGTACTGTACAGTACAGTACATTCTTCAAAATAGGTAAAAATCACTTGAAGTGACCAATCACTTAAAATACAGTTGGTCAAGTTTTCCTCAGTTCTATTTCCTATTTTTTTTTTACTCCCTCAATTTACAACTGATGCATCCAGAAAGTGCTTGAGTTGTTTACAGGTACAGCACTAGTGCTGTTTACAGTACTGTATATGATTATAAATGGTAATTTCAGGTCATGCTTTGCTTCTTGCCTGGTTTCTTCAAGTGGCAGTTACTGTATGGTAAGCTACTGTAGATTCCTGAAAGTCCCTGAGGTGTACACAAACTGGGGAATTTAGTCCCGCAAGCAACTCAATTATGAAATATTTAGAAAGGAAACAACTGACTAAGAATGTGTCTCAGTTTTATTCCCTCTCCCCAAGTACAACAATTTAAGGAAATGGCAGGAGCAGGTCAATAACCCATCAAAACTTTTTTTCTCCTATTTTTCAAATGTCTGTAGTGAAGCCATCAGTATTGCGTTTACACTTATTTCACTTCTGGCGAAGCCAGGACGGAGCTTTTCAACTGAGGCCATATTTTATTCACATCTTGTGTAAATATTCTCCTCAGGTGAATGCTATCAACGTCGGGCCTTGCATAGAGTCCCTGAAGCAACTTCACGATGGCAGTCATTTCGTTGAGATGATGAAGATACTGTAAGTAAAGATGATGCAATATTACCGATGCAGCAATGAAAATAATGCATACATACATTTGATTGACTCTGATTTAAAGTATCACTCTGGAATGGTGTTGTTTGAATCAAATGTTTCATTCAACAATCAGAAGCGATTACATTATCCATTGTGCAAACAAGTAACAAAAGTTAATGTTACCAGTCAATCGTACATCCTACATGTTTCTGGTAGGGTCTCTTGGTCAGAAGTGCTGTACTGAACCTACAGTAATTGATGCAGACTCACTTTTACTGTGAGAACTCTTTCATCACAATACTGTAGTTACTGTGAACTACTGTACAGTACTGTGCAAGAGCTGATAATTGACAAATTATTTTAACTTGTTCAAGTGCAGAGGCAGCACTGGAGATAATAGTATGAATTCAGATAACACCAGTACTGCAGACACCAACGTACTGTACATCACATCAATTGTCCCCTTAAGTAATACAGTATGACCATTCACATGTACAGTACAGTATGTGTTTAAGGGATTAAAAATTGTTTCCTTTACATATCACGTTCAGCAATCTGTCACTGCCTCTCTTTAAATATAGCAGTGTTTTTCATAATACTGTATTTGGCTGACGTCTTTTTGTGAAACTGCAGCACAGTGTCATGGGATCTGTGCTGCAGGAAATTATTTGGAAACCAAGACAGTTTCTCAAAATTGTGCATTTTTGTTATCAGGATAAATGTATGGGTGTGTGACTGACCGTGCATTACGTACAGTCTTCAAAAGTTGATACATTCAACCGTTGCTTTACAAATTTTGGTAGAATACAAGAATGTCATTTTGTTAAACACAAGACCACATAGAATAACTTCAGTGTTACCAGGCTGACTTTAAAGGTCATAAATCTGAAGTTTAGAATTAAGGAAGGAACATCCATGAAGGGACTTGTTGGGAGGGGATTTATTAGGAAACATTCTCTCATAAATTTTAAGGGTATCAGTAATCATTAGCTTTGGGGATTTTATTCATACAGCAGGAGCCCACATTGCCATGTTATTTGTCAGGATCAGGTTTAACAGAACTTTAGATTGTGAAGGTCACCGAGATGAGAGAAGATGTTTTGCAATTCAATCCCATCAAAGGTATTTCTGGAGAGAAATGTTGTACAATGTCCAATGTTTTCTCAAGGTGACGATGATTATCTCATCACCTTGGCATTTTAACGGCAGGAAGCTGTGAATGGAGACGCTGTCCCTTGATTCAGACTTCAGCGCGTCTTTTTGATGAGTTGATATTATTTGCCCGTTGTTTCGGGGTGTTTTTGATAACATCTTCCATTTCTGTCGACGTGGGCGTTGTGGGAAAACGTCTTCCCAGAAACAGAAAACAGTCGTTGTCTTTTGTTACACAAGTCCATTTTTTTTTACACGTTTCTGGAGTCTTTTGTTTACACTGACAGATCTTGCAATTTAAGTTACTTTATCATGTACTGTATTTCATTGAGTGAAGTACTGTACAGGGGCTAAATGATAATAGGTTGTATCCTTTTCTTACATCAGTATAACTTTTTTTATTCTCTGATTCTGTTGTTAAACTCTCACCAAGTGAAAGCAAGTTGTTAAAAATGTCTAGTGCATTGTACGTGTATCACAAGAACTGTAATGCTCAGATAATTGGAAATTTTTCGAGAACAAAGAACAAGGGAGTGTAAGGTAACTCAGTTTGCCATTGTTGTAACTGCTTTTAAATCTCTGATGTACTGTAAACACACATGGTTCCTGTTTGGAAACATGAACCAGACAGTGGCAGTAAACTGTGCTCTTATGGAAACTGTATGCACAGTGCTAGTACAGTACTGGACAGTATGTGGTTGTGGGTGATAACAGTGTGTGATCTATACAGTCATTAATTGCAGAGAATGCACAGTACAGTATAGTTCTTAATTACATAAGCAATTAAGCATGCAGTACTGTACCATTTTAGCAACCCTTTGTTGCATAATTTACTTTCATTTCACAGTAACGGCTCACAGTCCTCACTCGATGCTGATCATCCAATTCAAAGATATCGATACATCCTCAACTTCCTAGAGGGTAAGAACTGTATGTACTGTAGGCCTATTTTACCTACAGTGTAAGTATTCAGTTACAAAGTGCTGCCAAGATGTGTCTCTGTATGGAACTATGTATGCATAACTACAGTAATTTGCCATTTTAATGTCTGTACTGTAAGTGTTGTATACATGTCTGCACCAAACAGTGAACAGGTTGTTGGCAATCACATAGAAAAAGTCATCAACCACATGGAAAAAGTCATCCACAAAGAAATTTCAGACAATCTTTTCTACACTGATGCTGAAGACTTATCTTGGATGTCCAGACTTACAGCAGTTACTGTATCGTTTTCATTACTGTACACACTGTACACCACTAAAGGTCTGCATTGTTCTGTAGTCTGTTCTTGTAACAGGTGTTCATGTAACATTTACCAAAGTAGAGCTACAGTACTGTACATATTGTAATAAACAGTATTAATTACAGTAGGCATGTTGCTCTTACTGCATCATTGAACACATACAGTAGCACAACACTATCTCTGAGAACTTCAGAGGCAATTTTATGTAAGAATTAGCATAAGGATTACAGAACAAAGTACCGTAGAGTACCCTATTTTGCAAAGTTAAAGGGTCAATGAAAAGTTGTCTTTATACATCTGCTATTGGATGGACTTAATTAATGCCTGCTTTTAACTTGCAGTTCAGAACTGTACAGTATGTGATGTGAATTACCACTAAAGGTCAAGTAATTCCCTTTTCATACAGGGCTGTTCCCTGTGCTTGAACATTGACAGTGTTCTCAGAGCTGAAATTGAAAAAGGGTCAGTTGGTCGTTCAACATTCAAAAGAGTGTGATAGTCCTTTTCAAAATTAAGTTCTCTCAAGAATTATATCATTAGCACAATTATATAACAAATCATGTTTTCCGACAGTACTTTGCTATGCCATGAACACACTTGAATTTTGCTGTCTACAATTCCCTTCCATTATTGTTTTGAATTTTCTTAAGAAAATCTGAAGTCACAAACTCAATCAGATGTTTGAGAGACAACCTTTTTGTAAAATCTGCAGGACTACCGATACTGTAGACTTTGTCACTGATTTTGTTACCCTATTTTCTGCCCACAGAGGCAGATACATGTTCAGCACTGTACACGATGACCTGAATGTGTTTGCACCCTATTGGCATCCATTTCACTGTTATTTCCAACAGAATTTTACAACACACACCTCAAATTCCACATTGACTGCTCCCGCATCATCAACACTGCCGATGAATTTGAATTAGCCAAGGTAGCCTCTCTGATGCTCTGTGCATCTGTGCAGGGCGACGAGGATAAGCGGAACTTGTTTGTGGAGCCAATCACCAAATTGGACATCACCTCTCAGCACGAAATCAAAGATATCATAGAATTTGTCCTAAATATGGAAAGCAACAGCAATCAGCTAAGACGAAATTTTGCTGACGTCCTCCACCGGCGTGGTGAGTAAAAGAGTTTGCGGTGTATCGGTTTTGATTCGTCAGATCAGATTCTGAGCTTTCAACTCCAATTCTAGAGTGTACTTACCTCATCTATTGCTTCATTGACCTAATCAGTAATCTCTGCCCTTGGGTGGATGAAGCTTTAAGTAGTTGAAGAGAAACGAAGGGAACGGGGAATGAAGAACAGACCGGAGGGGGTATTTGAGAAGTATGCCAGTTCTAGAGAAGTGCTCAGGGGAATTTCAGACATTTGCCAGCAATGAGAACTACACACAGGGTGACTTTTGTTTTTCTCAGTCTTCGAAGGGGTAAAAAGCAACCGCACTTGTCACTTGTGACGTAACATGAATTTGCTGTATTACTGCAGCCTTGAGCAGTGGCATTATTTGAAAAAAAAAAATACAGGTAGTTAGCTAGGTGCAAGGGTGCAGTGGATGTGCGGACATGTGTCAGTGTCATGTGACCTTAATTAAAACACAGAGAAACTTGTTATTTATCACGTTAGCATATTCATTACTGTATATGTAAGAATTAGTGGATGTGGGTATTGAACATTGTTAGCAGGATCCATAGCTTACAGTACAGTATGTGGAAGTCAGTCCAATTTAGTTCATTTTCTGGGAAACTGAAGGTCTCTAAAATTTCTTGGGAAGATATAAATTATTGATATAAAGCATGAACATATCCTAGTATTTCAGTTTTATACTCATTGTAATAATAACCCCCTTCCATATACAGTATCATGTATATATAATCAAAGAAAATAATACAATAACTGGGTCCCCACAATATACTGTACACTGTTGGCTATTTTGATGTACCCAAGGTTGACACACAGTACTGTACTGTTGGAGGGTGTTTTGCTAGTGGACTCAAATGGGTTGCATGTTGAAAAACATTAGCATGCCTGTACATGCAAAATATGTAACCAAGAATCAGGGACAGAAGTTGACATGGTACCAGAAACATTCATTTTCTTTGAACACTAACCTGGATAACATTCACTCTTGACTGAAGATCTTTGTAATACTTTGAAAGGATTTTGCAGAAGTTGGCCTTTCTCTCCTGTTGGGGATTAAATAGTTTGAGTTTATAGAGTAGAAAGTCTGCATTTTCATACAGTAGGTCAGAAGGCTGTTAACATAATTATCATAGAAAGGTTGTTTTGAAGAAACAGGTAATGTGTAGTTATGTTTAGCAAAAAGTTTTATGGTCTGAAATGAGAACCAGTGAACTTTTAATGCGTAGAAACTCTTCCAAAAGTTCCCCAGATACAGATCTGGTCTACTGTATAAAAACTGAATCTTTTTGTGGTCTATGATCATGAAAATTAAAATTTGATTCGTAGCTTGATAATTAGTATAAAATGGTTCTATCAGTGTATATGGATTAGACATACAGTAGACAGCTGAGCTTTTTATGTTTTTATCCAAGTGGTGCAAAGCATCAATTTTGCGTATGTATATCGACTTTCTTTGTGAAATATGAAGGGTACAGTACATCGCTTCCCCTTTCTCTTTTCATGTATGTTTACATCACGCAAAGAGTCTGTGATGTCACCAGTTTTTCTCACATCATCTCATTGATTTATATCTTCTGATTCAGTGTTCGGATTCAATGGGAGCTCTGACAGTCCAGTGACACGAAGTCTTTACCTTAGATATAGTAGAGGTAGTCATCCACTCAGTGTCATTGAATTTGTCTCATTTATTACTCACATTTCATAATCAATGGAACTGTAATGCATTAGTCACCTACTGACTGCACATACTTTGTATATATTGTACCTGTATAAACCACAATACCTATGGTGCATGCAGTACTAACAGCCAAAGGTGTCCTTTCTTTACCTAAAAATCACGTGTAACCAATTCATCTTGACGACCGTGCTACTTCTCATTAGCTTAGGTGGGCTAGGAAACCAACATCACCTGAAGCATGGGATGAACTACAGTATCTCAAACTATATCCATTTTAGCCCACGCCTTTCATGGAAATCACAACATTTGGAGAAAGTGGGTAAAAAAAAAAGGGCTATAAATGAACATCTGAGTGGTATGTTGATGAAATGCAGGGACTTTAAAGAGGTGGGATGCATGAAGACTTGACCCTGCATCCAGGTGGTTTGTATCTCTATATTGGGGAGTAACTTGAGTTTGGGACTATAAATGGATACAATAATACCCCAAATTACAGTATTGCATGCAAATTTACATGCATCTTTTTCAAAGGGTAAGCTGTCCAGTCTCTTGATTCTTGTTGCATCACCTGAGGAGTATTGAAATTTTCGTGCCATATTAGTACATACCTGTAATCTTCTATCTCAAGCATGATGAGGTTCATAATAATTTTTTCTTTTGTTATGTCCTGATCTGAAAAAAAAAAATCGTTCAAAATCCCTGTCCCCTAATCCCTTCAATATCCATCAAAACAGGTTCTGATTCCCTCGGTGTGAACAGTGCCACTTAACATTGAGCCAGCATCTCATGTCACGGAGCTGCTGACTGGGGCAACCGTGTTTGCTTCATGTGGCAGGAACTTGGCAATGATTTATGTGAGTTTTCTGATCTTGACAGGTAAGGCAAAGGAATTTAGACCCAAGATCATACTGGATGTGAGGATATTTCTACAGTATGTGCAGGATTTGTGATCTTAAAATTCTTGTGCAGTCGCAGTAAAGGGGACAGTGCAGTCGGTGCTTCAGTGGAACTCATCCATATTGTGCAGTACTTTAAATGTCACTTGCGAAAGGATGATTTGTCATAAATTGCTTGTAGAGCAAAACTATTGAGGGATTATACACTGAAACTGCATTAGTTTAAAAGGGACCTACATTTACAGAGCAACATGTGTCTTAGGCCAATATCTCAGACAGTGGGTACATTGTTCACATACAGTATTGAAGCAGGATGCTGTGCAGTTTTAGACTGTACTGTAATGTCCCTCTACCACATCCAATCCATCCTCATGATATATCCATTGTGGATATATTTACACTAACTGCATCAGTTACTGCATGGTGTTTGGGTCATTAGGTGTTGTAGCAGCAACCTTGTTTAAAACTTGTTGGGGCACAACACAATTTTACCTAAAATGAGACTTTCACCAGTAAGAATAGAGTAAATTTATGTTTCTTCCTGTCACATTCTTTCCCCAATGTTTGGAAGGGAAGAGCTGAGACGGTTGGTAACCTCAGAGATGAGAAACCCCCCCCCCCCCCCAAAATATTAAGCAAACTGTCAAAAAGAGTTTTGTCCAAGATTATGGATATCTTGTGTAACAGGTACTCAGATCTCAGAGAGTATGCATGAAACTTTATTGCTTGTCTCATGTATTGTACTCCTCAATTTCTTTTATTGCATTATCTCAATGCAGTACATTACAATTGTATAGAGATATTGTCATGCTAGCTGGACATTCTGGTATTCTTTTAAGGTAGAGTCAGGGTCTCAATCTTTTTTCAGTGTATATCAGACTTCATCATTATGCTTCGTTGTACAGTACTGTATGTACAGTAAGTAAAATATTTTACTAGTTTAGGTGTGAAGAAAATACGGTTCAATAGTAAGTCATTTTTGCAAATTATTGACCAAAAAGTTCCTGAAACCTGGTAAAGGTAGATCTCCCATAGTTTTGTACATGGTACAGTGCTTGTATAAATTATAGATGTTTTGATTGACTTTGTTTGGATTGGTGGGCTCTGGGCAGTAGTTTTGTAAGCTCCTCCTTCGATTTGCTGAGTTTGAAGTGTGTAATCTAGTAGTACCGAGGTGTCAGCTCAATTGTGTGTATTCTCAACTTCAATGTATGTACAAAAGAATAATGTCAGATGCCAGGTATGCATTTAATTTCTGTTAAATTAATACTCTAAGACCCACCAAATCAAGTGAATGTATGCTGTTCAATTAGCTCAAATGTACAGTACAGTACGGTACTTCATTCCTTTATTAGACTATTCCAATTCAATATCATTCACCTAGCAACATTATTTATATCAACTACTCATTACACAATTAGCTCGCTCGGAAAAATGCTTTGATCCCAGGTGTTGAGCCGCCCACATTTTCAGAGGAGATGCAAAACTTGAAACAACTGTTTACAGTAATTGACATAAATGGATTCATTTACCTTGTTAACAAGGGATGACATGCAAATGAACTGAAGAGACAAGAAGTCATATATTTTGACCACCAGAATCATCAACTAGGTAAATCAACCAGATCCAAACTTTTCTACATTTTGTTGTTAATCTTTCCAACTGCAACTGAAGTGATTCTAACATATTCAGAGCATCCTTACAAAGGAACATTAAACAACCAGAAGTGTTGCGAGTAACAATGAATTTGTGGAAAGCACTTTGTTGGAACTTTACTCAATGTAATGTATTATAGTACTCAATTGAGTTTGACTTCTCTTATTACTGTACTTTTCAGTATCATGCGTGCATACTGAACAGTACCTGTACTGTCCTAGATTTCTCAAATTAGTAACTGTCCTTTTGAACCCACCTCTTCCTTTTTAAATGCTTGCCAATGCCTAACCAAACAATGTCACTTGAAACTATTGATCTTAAGTAACAAATGTGTCATGTGCACCAGTTCAGGTACAGTACATGAAGACAATGTAAGTATATTTATCAAGAACACCCCGCAGCTCATTCCCAGATCTCCAAAATGCCAATAACCTGTGTAAAAACCTGCAATGAGCCCCCGCTTACTTGCTTGCTTACTTCACTCCTTAGACAAACAAAACTATTGATTAAGAATGTTTTGTTAGTAGTATTACCTGCACTTTACCTCTGATGGGAAATATATAGTTTATTCAATCCGTGTCTGTTTTGAAGGCTCTTGCAGCCTGGAGGAAGAAATTTGCTCTGACATCTATTGCTCAAGATGTAAATTCCTCCTGAGGCATGCATGCATGATACTGCACATGTATGCTTCACACACATGGCGCATGTGCATCGTAAAGAAGACCCTACGCCCACACAATGTATACATGTACTTTACTTTTATATTGAAAAGGTATGTTTTTTTTTTTTTTTTGTCAAATTTATCCCCTTTCAGGTGAGTGTCAAATACTGTACTGTACTACTGTATGGGAGGGATTGTAGCACTACAGTGTTTTCCCATTGTAACAACTTACAGTAGATACTTTTTATTCGTGCAAGTTCACGAAAAACAGATTTGTTTACCAGCATGGCTGTAGTTCATCAGCCTCATTAACCTGTAAGTCTATATTGTTCAATACGATCTTACACATTCTTGTGTAAAATCTGTTATGATGCTCTAGATCTAAGAGCTTAGTGTCTTACAGTAGTTCATTTGGTGCAGTACAGTATCTTACTCCAGTCTGCTTCTCTACATCTCCATTTGATAAATACTGTACAGTATAGAATCTTACTCCAGTTTTAGCTTCTTCACATCTCCATTTGGTTAATATAGTACAATATCTTACTCCAGTCTTAGCTTCTTTACATCTCCATTTGGTTAATATAGTACAGTATCTTACTCCTGTCTTACTGTACTGTAGCTTTTTTACATCTCCATTTGGTTAATGCAGTACAGTACCTTACTCCAGTCTTAGCTTCTCTACATTTCCATTTCGTTAATACAATACAGTACTGTACAGTATCTTACTCCAGTCTTAGCTTCTCTACATTTCCATTTGGTAAATATAGTACAGTATCTTACTCCAGTCTTAGCTTCTCTACTGTACATCTCCATTTGGTAAATACAGTACAGTACAGTATCTTACTCCAGTCTTAGCTTCTTTACATCTCCATTTGGTTAATGCAGTACAGTACCTTACTCCAGTCTTAGCTTCTCTACATTTCCATTTCGTTAATACAATACAGTACTGTACAGTATCTTACTCCAGTCTTAGCTTCTCTACATTTCCATTTGGTAAATATAGTACAGTATCTTACTCCAGTCTTAGCTTCTCTACTGTACATCTCCATTTGGTAAATACAGTACAGTACAGTATCTTACTTCAGTCTTAGCTTCTTTACATCACCATGTGGTTAATACAGTACAGTATCTTACTCCAGTCGTACAGCTTCTCTACATTTCCATTTGGTAAGTAGAATACAGTATCTTACTCCAGTCTTAGCTTCTTTACATCTCCATTTGGTTAAAACAGTACAGTACCTTACTCCAGTCTTAGCTTCTACATCTCCATTTGGTATACAGTACAGTATCTCTTATAATATTCTGAATCTTTTAAAATGTCTCCTACAGTACATGTATCTTCATAAAAATTATCTCTTTTCCATTTTATCGTTTCTATCTAATCAGAAATTCCTCAAGTTTGTCATGTGTCCAGTCTTACTGTATGTTAACTAGTGTGACAAAGTTTTTCCTTGTGTCTCGGTCGTGTCTGTTATTCTCCGACTTTGTCCCTTAAATTTGCATTTGGCCGACACTTTTCCCCTTCAGTTGCATTTCCGTAATCTTAGCTCCAATGTGCTGCTTTAGTAGATGTGGATTTGTTCTTGAGCATCAAGTCGACCTCTCCTACTCTACCATAGCTCACCGGCAATGGTTGCTTTTTGCCACGACCGAGTTCTGTTCATGAGTGTCTGCTTCATTTGCATACAGGTGACATTCATGTTAGAAAGCTCTCCAGTGCTTTCATCATTAAGTGGAGTTTTTATCTGCTATTTTTGTCATTTTATATCTCTTCAAAGTGTCTCTCTATTCTGCTGGCTCTCTTGGCCTCCATTCCCATTACACAAATTTTATTCTTCCCTTTATTTCTTTTAAACTCTTTCTTACTTGTGGCCTCCTTTAAATTTCATGTGATAGATCCTCAAGTTTGTCCAATCCATCACATAAATAAGTTTCATGATTTGCATTTTATGTGAGCAACCAACATACATTGACGTTCTGCCAGAGGGCAGTATGGACTCTCTCTAGTCTAGAGACAATGATACTTTACAGAATCTGCAGTGCTGTAACTGGGATTCAATTTTGAGTACTAAACCCAAAATCCATGAAAAACATTTGGATGGACTTTCAAAGAGAAGAGTAGGTTAGTACTAGTTGGCCTATGAGACATAATGGACTTGCCCAAAATAATTGTATGTAATTATCAATTGTAATTCCTTTTCATTTGCATGTAAGCAATGCTGGTAATTTTGTTAAAACCGGTACATAAAATTGATAAGGTAAACATAAAGTACTGTAAACATTATATATATATATACTGTATATATAAGTAATATGCAAACTGAAAGATAATAACATTCCTCAGTAAATACACTGAAAATAAAGCATAATTGCATCTTGAAAATAAAAATATTATGTTTTTTTTTTATTTTTATGGCATTTTGTGTCACAATGTAAATGGGACACCAAAGCTCATATTTTAGAATTTTATGCCATATATCATACAGTTTATGGGATACATGCCCATCTAAGCTAATATTTTGTTCCTCCCCATTCAATCAGATGCAAAAATTAGGTGCATTTGGGACATTGCAATTTTTACAGTCTTGTGTTAAAGGGACACCATTTTGGTTTCCCCAGGTAAAATATTTACATTGTGACATCAAGACTTTCCAAAAATTATTATGTTTAAGTTGTTCATTCTTTTCCAAATCCAGACACATAATACTGTAGGTATTGCAAAGGTTAAGTGTAGCAACACAATTTCATTTGCTACTTTTTTTTCAGTTGGCCGTAATTCACAACATGTCACAATGTAAACAATAAAAAGGGGACACCAAAATTTTGGTCGACATTTACACGTGAAACACATGAACTCTGCTCCAATGTACTTGCTCAGCTAAGCATTTTAACAGTCAATCTTAACACAAGAAAATGGCAAAATTTTCCTACTGTACATTATAATAATGCAGAACATTAACACAAGCATAATAAAGCTTTCCATTTACTTCAAAAGAAAAAACACAGTGCCGTTTGATTTTTTTTAAAGTGACGGCTTTGGTGTCCCCTTTACATGTGAAACATGACAGTCTATTATGACATAAAGTCCGAATGCAAGAAGTAAAAATGTTTTGTTGTATATTGTTTGAAATGTACAGCAGATAGATGTATCTGAAGTAATATTGGTAAGTAAACTGAGCAATTCCACGGTAACGCCGTGATGCTTTGGAAGCAAAATTCACATTTTAAGTGCAAATAACAGAAACAGCTTTAATGTTGGGAACAAACTTTCATTTCAATTCTACTCCTACTATCACAAAGTTAATTTAGAAAATTTTTTTACTTCAAAAAGTGCATTAAGTATGAAAATATGAATATTAATGACGGTGGTAATGCCGTGACACTGAAAAGGACATGCATTTTCTGGTCCCTCACAAACTGTTAAAACCCTGTGATGTTTAAGGACTTTCTGCCGTTTCTCTACATTAAATACACTTTATAGACTGTTACCTACAATAGTAGGGTGAAATACAAAATAAAAAATGATTATAGTAAATATGATAAGATATAAAAAAAAATAGGGTAAGGCCGTGACGGTAACGCCATGACCAAAGCCTGATTATATGGGAAATGCATGTTAAAAAAAAATAAATTAATAACTGGTAGGAAATGGTGATATTGATAGTCAAAATGTTTGTAATTCATCTAGATATCAATAATTTGGATGTTTCAAGAAACATTTTCTATGAATTTGTGTAAGAAAGTGGAAATTTCCACTTCGGACTGCATGTGAAAAATGAAGAACTATAATAAATCCACGCACAACTCCGGTCAAAATGAAATCAAGAAGAGTGCTATAGCTACTGTATGGTACTGTAGGCCTACTGCATAAGAAATGACATGAACTGTGAAAGCTTTATACAGTAATACAGTACAATAACACTTGAACAGCAAATATCCCCTTGATACAGGGTATTGAGTGATATTGCGTCTCAAGTTTAATACATTTAGTATTATTTTAAAAAAAATAAGTAAAAGTATGCCAGTTTGTATGGGTGCAATCACATAAATTGTTTTACTTACTGTAGGTCTTCAGTATCCAAAATAGAACATGGTGGCCAAACGTGTTGGGTCTCATCAGTCACAGTTTTATATTAACTTTGGTTTGTGTCCTCAACTTTGACAAACTGACCCTCTATTTGCCTTCTCCAATCTCCACAAAATATTTGGTAGTGTACTATACAGAGCTTCAAGTGTATTGTAGGGCACTTTGTAGATGATAAAGGACTGTTTCTACATTGTTTTAGCAAAACAATCTTGGAACAGAAAGAGGAAAATCTGTATAAAATGCTTCTTATGCTCAATGGTATACAGGGAGTGCACCATGGATTGATTGGATGCTACAGTATAAACAGGTGCTAGTCACTGCCCAATCTAGCAGACCACTATAGCTTCTGAGCATAATAGGGCATTACCGTAACAAAAAGGGTACAGTTGTGCATTTCCTGTTTGTACAGTACCTGTACTATCACAGAAGGAGGCCCAAAAATGTCAAACAAATCATTATCATACAGTAGGTGCTGTTACTTCAGTACCAGCAACCACAGTGACTACAATTGTCAGTCCCTATACAGTAAATCAGTGCCTGTCACGGCGTTACTTTCACAGCGTTACCAAAAAAGTAACGCCGTGACATTACAGTATTTCAAATTGGTATAATTAATTAACAATGAGAGATACTGTATTATAACTTTAGTGCATGGAAGTTGTAGGCCAGGGTGGGTGTGATTTGCATTATAAAAAATATTCCACTCCAATTTGTGTATCTGATATAATATTAAAAATTGCAATATTTAGGTAATTAGGTGACATAATGAGACAACTTTAATTAGTTGCTCGTTAGTACGGAAGACATTGCTGAAATCATTTTTGATTCCAACTGTTGTAAATACATGAAAATAACACCATGATAGAGTATAAATTCATAGAAAAACCTCAAGGCAGTTGTTGCTACTGTACATAGAAAGCTTTTTGTTATGCTGTATTTTGCAAAAATATTGACACTTTAATAGCTGCTAATTAATTATGCGTGCAAAATGAGTTAGTTTTGGTTTTTATGAACAATTTTTTTTTATCGAAAAATTCAACTTTTTAGCTTCAATTTGATACCAAATTTACTGATGTTGGAGAATTTTTAAAATTTGATGGTCATGCCCACTTTTGGGTGGAATAGCCCAACTGTAAATCTTCTTGCAAAATCTGATTGGAAGAAAATGTCACAATGTAAATGGGACACCAAACACGACTGGTACCCTTATTTATGAAATTTGTATATATATATATACACAAGAAAAATAGTGCCTGAACAATATTTGCACTCACAAGAAACAGCTTTCTTCCAGTTTCTTCCACAAAAATTGGAAAAACTGGAGGAAATTCAATCATTTTAATAAAAACATTTGATTTGCATAAAAACTATTATCATGTCTTAAACAATACCTAAACAAGAATCTGCCTACCTGTAGGACAAATGTTCAGTAGACTGAACGCGTACAGTATCATACTGTGTAGCCCTACACACATACAGGTACAGAAGTTGACACTCATACTAATAAAGTTACTAACCTCCATCTGACACTCAACTAAAGTACAGTAGGAGAAGCTGAATGAAGTCACACCTTTATAAAACATTTTGTGTTAAAAAGGCCTGGGTGAGTATTACTAGCCACAAACCTTTGTTTTTAAACATCTGTTGATCGTAGGAGCCCTGCTGCAAGTAGATCTGCCGTACTGTAGAGATTGATTGAATATTGAAGATCCAACGTACTGCTAGTGTTTGGACATCATGCTGTGGGTTTTTCTTGAGCGCAGTGAACTACCGCTTCTCAGTCATCACACATTCTGGACATTAAATTTGATAATTCTGTTGAAGTCTGTACTCTTTACTGTAGGACCATGACCAAAGGAGGCCTCCGAACCGATCCCATTTGGGAGTATTTTGAAAAAGTTAAAGAAGAGAACTGAGCCTGGAAAGCTATTTGTACAGTCGGTGTTGTTGACACACTAAAAAAGTATTGTACAAGAGAATGTCAAATGAATAAACACTGGAAGATGTGTGCTGGATCCAATTTGTGGGAAAAACATCATAATTTTCTGTTTTTTTCCGGTACTTTCATATTTCATCCACCATTGGAGGCCACTGTTTCAGTGTGTTTCTCCACTGTTTGCATTCATCTCTCAACAAAATTTTAGTTTTTTCTTGAAGAAATTGGTTTCTTCCATATTTTTGGAAGAAACCAAACACTGAAGTTTGCACACTTACGGTACGTGTACACCTGATCACTGCTATAATCACCGGTTAATACTGTAAAATGGCAAGCTTGTAAGTGTAAATTAATGTGCTGTTAAAAGTTTGAAACTGTTCAGTAAACTTGAAAGCAAAGTCCTAAGTTGTGCAATCCTTGATGTGGTCAGAAGAAATACGTACTGTACTTTGGCTCTAAACTGCATTTTACGATCAGAAACGATTCCTACTTTAGAGATAGCGAACCAGAGGCCTCAGCGTTCGCGTCATAGGGCACTGCTAATCTCCCCTTGAACTTGGATAAATACAGTACAGTAGTTTAGGATCATCTGAGGCGACTCATGATCAGCACAAAATATTTTTTCACGCCACAGTCCGATGTCTGTCGTTAAATTCATATCCTGACGACTGTAGATGCCAATCATTGAGGGATACAGTATGTTCTGTTCTAAACAATTTTCATCAAAGGTTTAAAATGCTAAGGCAACCTGCAGTACTCTTGTCGTATGGTCTCTGCTTAAGTTTTGTCCCACTCAAGAGACCTTAAAAAAGAGAGGCACTTTCGCATATAGTGTTTTCATCGATTCCCTTAGCTCAGAATCGGGTAACTTTTTCTCATACTTATCAGGTTCCCCGTACCCTACCAAAATGGCACATTTATTGTTAACATTGGTATTTCCACAGAGTACAGTACATCACATTTGTGTGTAGGAATCTTACCAGTACACTACTGTACATACACTAGCCTACGCCTTCTCATGAATAGGATCACCTATTTTCCTTGAGAAAAAGAAGAAACTTCCATTTTGAGCTATTTGCTGTGTACTGTATGGTAAGGTGAAGTTTGGCCATCTGACATACTGTACAGTAGTGTGTTCACACAGAGGTCATTTTTCACTTTATGAAGGAATAGGGTAGTAATTTTGAATCTGAGTAATAAATACCATTCAGGCATCCAGGTTACCTGTGAAAATACTAATGTCAAGTCTTTCCAACTCGTTGTCACTGTACCACTATACAGTACTGTATATTCCAATCTGCTAATGAGATAAATTTTTGAAGTACAGTAACTCATACTGCACAGTACTAGTACGTAATCCAGTTTATGCAACATACTGTATACAACAAATTTGAGATTACGTACCAAATATTAAGAATGTTCAAGAGTCCCCCCTGCCCAGCATGGACAGTTTATTAACATGTACAGTACTGTACTGTACGTACCGTACTGTACACTGTCGAACATGAAGTAAACTGCAGTGGCCTGGAGTTATTTTACATACCACAGTGAGTCTCAGTTTTGTTTTAGGGTACATTGATTGAACATACTGTTTATACTGTACCTGTGTAAAGTACTGTTTTGTTTTGGTATTCGAAAAATGCTAACTTCTATAAGTACAGCTACTGTACTTAAATGTCCTTACAAGTGCAGTACCACTGTCTAGTTGGAACAGTCTTGTTTCAAGTTCTGTTCATCGACATTAAAGCAGGTCTCCATTTATTTATCATGAATATAATTTTTATTATTTGTAATAAGAATAATGTTTTTTGTCAGAACAACAATTCATCAAAATACTGTACAATAGGACAATTTTTGGTCTGAAAGATTTTGCAGAGATGTTAAATCATATCCAACAAGACGAAGGAATGGCAATTAAGATGTAATTTTTTTGTGAAAAATTCATTCACAGGCCTACAGAAACCCTGAATACTGCTGTTAACTAACAATGATCATAACCACTGTGTTTATTTTGCAGCTGCAATGTTTTAACTTTATTTCACCTTAAATGGTTAACATTCATGAACCTCATAATTCACTAATTCAACCATTAATTAATATCATTCAGCTCATTGTCTTGTTACACTTTAACCACCTTGATGTACTGTAAAACATACTTCCATATACTCAGTCACACAGAACATTACTCTACTTAGCATTCAAGAATATATTGCAAGTTGTGCCAGTACCTGCACCTTAATTTCAAGCTGCAGTGTAAAATAGAAAGCAAAAACTTGAAAAAGGCAAAACTGACAAAACTCTGCGGTGATTGCAACTAAACAGGTACACTGTGCAACAGATCCATACAGTACTCCTTTCATAATACCCTTTCAGTAAAGTTTTTTCTTTGTTGGTTTTAAAATTTTCCACTTCTTTTTCATTCATAGGAGACAGTGTAAGCAGTGACTCTTCTTCGAGTAGCCCCGGTAGTGGTTGCTCCATTGGCAAAGCTAAACCCCCCATCGAACCAGCATCACCATTCCAGAGGGTCTATCAGGATTCACCCCTCTCTCCGGTGAAGATGCTTCTGACTTCTCCACATATGGCTAACAAGGTACTGTGGATCAGGGTTGGAAAACCTCGCTAAATGTCCGGAGAACATGATAGAAAATTTACCAATTTCCCGTTGACATTTGTGTAGAGGTAGAACCCTTTGTGGGGATCAGGGGCAAAGTCCCCGGAAGATTGGGGTTCCTAGCACATCGAAGGGGTAAAATCGTGCATCTTAGCACAAAAAATATAACTGAAAACTCGCACAATATTTGAAAGTAGTGTGTGAGTATTGTAAGCACTAACGATCAACGGAGCTTCTTTTCAATATTTTCTTTACATTTTCCCTGTTCTCCCTCATTTGTTTTGTTTCTCTGAAGATTTCCCATTTTTTTCCCCTTTTTTTTTTTATTTTAAAAAAAAAATGTGTCCCGACATGCAGGATTTCCCTCGAGCGTCGTGGATTTCCCGCGAACCAGGTTCGGAACGTTTGCAAGGTTTTCCAACCCTGCTGTGGATGCTTGTAGAAGGTTGCATTTGTTTTTCTTGCCAGTGGTACGATGACTATTGTACCTGTGTCTGTTTTGTCGCTTGCAGCATCCAGTGTGCGGTGCATCAAACTGTGTGGTCTTAATGGTTTGTTAGACACATGACCAAGAAAACTTCAGGATCTACATGGAAATATTGCATTTAAAACATTGTATACAAAGAGAATAGCCTTTAATCATTGTTAAACCATTCAGTCAAACCAATAAACATCAACAATAGTTTCATCTCTTCAAACCATTAGTTTTTGAAAGTGGAGGTAAACAAGTTTCTGTTCATGAGTCTTATTTCTTGAAAAGAAGGTTACCATCCACTTTCATTTTGAATGATCTATCATTTTGTGTCTATAAATATTGGTTTCAAAAATATGATTCATTTTCTGTGAAGCAAAATACAAAATTTCCCCGTAAACTATCTCAAAAATTTTTGACTGAATTGTCTTCATTACTAACTGCAACTGTTCAATATTAGAATGCCTGCACTCACTATCAGATGATCTCAGCTTAAAACAGTGATTCAGGATGTAAACAGGCACATATTCTGGCTGCAACAAACAGGACTGGCAGCAGTTTGCTCCACCGACTACAACTTCATACGTGATTTAATGAAAATGTGAAAAACACGATCATGGCTCGGTTTAAAAAAATTCATTCTTTCAGTTACACAAAATGGTTTAGTACTATTTAAAAATGATTATAAGAGGCTACTGTACTGTAACCTTTTGTTAAAAAAAAAACTGTAGAATGGGCTTTAATAGCTTAAAGCAATTAGCCTTAGAAGCTGGGGAAAAATGCAACATTTTCAGGACTACCATGAGTAATATACTGCAGGTCTTTACCGTGTCTGCAGGCCTTGCAGTCTTTTGTGATGTTATTTCTAATGCAGGTTATACCTTTAAAATGTCCACCCCAGTTTTAATCATTGTGACTAGAAATGAGTTGCCTCTGACTCAGTGTAATAACGAACAGCAAGCACTCATTACTCAACGTTGATCTGTGCTTTATTTCAGATCAACTTGAGGAAAATGCACCAGAAGATCCGTGAGCTGGAAACCAAACATGCCTCAGAGAGGGCCCTGAGGGACGACGCAGAAGCAGAGGTACTCGAGAAGAACAAGAAGGTTGCTTATTTAGGTAAGTCAAACGGTGAATGCAGAGAGTGTTCGTGAGTTAACAAAGGAGGGAGAAATTTATGGCCTCCGAAGTGAGACTGAGATGCACGGCTGTTAAATTGCAAGTGCTCAGCTGGCCTGAAACGTTGACTTTGATTCATTTTACCGCTTCGGAACCAGTTTGCAACACAATGAACTATTGTATCTAATGGAGTTTTGGAGGTTAATTCAGTGATGGTCGTTCTTAAGATTTCCAAAAAAACCCCATAACATCAGAGGTGGTGTGGGGTATACCTTGTTTCAGAATCCCGTTAACTGATCTGTGCCTCGAAGTTATATTCTGCTCACACTGTGTGAGAAACCAATTAGCCTGAGTATTTTTTTACCATAGACGTTATGCCAGACAGCTTACGTAACTTTCTTCCTTTAGCTCTGTTGCCATGGCATATAGATGCCAGATATTCAAGAAAGTAGATCTGGTACTGTTAATCAATTACTCAGAGGGGAAGTTGAGTGTAACAGTTTTCAGTGCACTGTGCTTCGTTTCCTACCTGGGGCAATGAGGTGTAATCAGGCAGATAGCCTTCTAGAAGTTTCATCATGTTGTTGGATTTGGTTTGATATGGATTTGATATGGAAGTACTCTTACTGTTCAGCTTTGTTATCAAGGTCATATGGGTGGTGTGACTGGTGTACATGTAACATTACACCCATTCGCTTAATGACAGAGCTGTACAGTTATGCACCTGTCAGATCATGCCCAATTTCTTCATAACACAGACCTTTTTTTTAACGTATTTTTCCTTAATCACTTAATCTTTCAGAACAACTGTGCTTCTCAAACTGTCTGCGTGTGATTTACCAGGATCAGTATTCCAATCCTTTTTATGGTTACTAACTTACTGTTTGAGGTTTCTTTACCGTCCTCTTCTTTCATACCTCGCCCAAGAAAAAAAACCTTGTTGTGAAAAGAACACTTACAAGTTGATGAAAGCCGGTTTATATCTCTTTGTTTGTTTTCTCTCTCTTGGTGTGGGTGGAGGTCAATTTTTAGGACAACTAAATGCCATTAGGTATTTCCAGATTTGGAGTAGTTCAGTGAGAGGATACCTTGAACCTCCCGGCTATGTGGTATATGTCAGCCTATATGTAAACAATGCACTGGAGATGGAGAATACACAGAAAGATGACTTTCACTCCCACCTCCATCTGCAGTGACTTTTTCATTTCCAGAATTTCATTTCAGTAGCAAGTTGGGTACCCTTGTTTGTTTACTGCTGTCAGATAAAAGGCCATTTCTTGCCATTTGAAATCATTGGTTAAAGGAGGATTTATGTACGCATGAAATACATCTTACATATTTGTGGTAAAAATATTTCTGCCAATGACAAATTCCGTTAGAAAGTGCCCCAGTAGAGAGAAAGAATCATTCATTTATAATTTTTCTGATGTTGACACCAGCAAGATAATATTTGTGGGTATGTGTTTTATGCCTCTCCTTAACTTTGCAGCAGGAATGTATTTGGTTGTTGGTAGACCATCAATAACCTTTGACCAAGCAGCATTCCATGTTCAAGCCAGGGGGATGCATAAAAAGATACTCATGAATATTATTTTGATGATGTCAGCATAAGAAAAATTCAAAATAAATGATTTTCCTCTCTACTGAGCCACTTCCTTACAGAATGTGTCATTGGCAGAACATTTTTTACCACAAATCTGTTAAATAGATATGCTTCTGCATGATTGGAGAGAGTGAAAAAAGTTATGTTAGATGTATTTTACAAGTACCTACTGTATGCTTCTTTAAAGCAGACCAGTGCCATGTAGTCATTGTGTATGCTTCTGTTGTTTTTTATGCAGTAAGTGTTAAATGTCAGTAGATATGAGTAGAGTATTTTCATATCAAAACAAAGTATTTAGCAACTCGCTTCTTTCTTCTTTTTTTTTACGATATGATTTGTCTCTAATTTTGTGAATTCAACAGGTATATTTCCACTGTTGCTTTAAAACTCTTGTACAACAGTTTCAGAGTTGCATTCTTTTCTTGATGCCGACATGTTTGTTTTCATGGTCAAGTTAGTTCTTATCTTAGGTTGGACCATCAGATTCAAATTGAGTTCATGTTAGTTGGAATCAGAGTACGCTATAAGTGGATGGAACACTCTACTCCATGCTGGATTCATACACAGCACTAGGGGGAAAAGGCCAGAGGCCAGCTCCACTCCATACATGTCGCTTTAAATGGTTGTTTCCACTGTGAATTTGTAACGGGTCATTTTTCAGTGCAAAAATGAATGTGGGCAATTTTAAGGTGATTTGTAAACTTTCTTTGGACAGAATCTCAGCTGCGAGACCTCAGTAATCAGCTGCAGGGCACCAAGGCTCTTCAAGACAAACTCGATGAGTTTCAGGCCAGGGAGGAAGAGTTTAACAAGGAATCTAGTCAACTACAAAAGTAAGTAACCATAGAAATAAAATCAGTAGCGTGATCCCATGTGACCTCCTGTGAAGGCACAGATTCATCTGTTGTCATGGCACAAAGGTAGCAGCACATACTGCATGCAGTGTACTACTTCCCACTGAATAGCCCAGATTTGAATGTTGGGTGCTGAACTTGTCCGTCATACTTGCCAATGATATAGTGATGCACAGTGCACCCAACTGACAATGTCAGGACCCAACTCTGCAATGATATAGTGATGCACAGTGCACCCAACTGACAATGTGACGACCCAACTCTGCAATGATATAGTGATGCACAGTGCACCCAACTGACAATGTGACGACCCAACTCTGCAATGATATAGTGATGCACAGTGCACCCAACTGACAATGTGACGACCCAACTCTGCAATGATATAGTGATGCACAGTGCACCCAACTGACAATGTGACGACCCAACTCTGCAATGATATAGTGATGCACAGTGCACCCAACTGACAATGTGACGACCCAACTCTGCAATGATATAGTGATGCACAGTGCACTCAACTGACAATGTGACGACCCAACTCTGAAATTTTTGTCTGGTCCATTGTACATGTCTCAGATTAACTTTATTGTAATGCATGTTTGTAAGATACACTATGTTATATTAACATGTTTGTAAGATACACTATGTTATATTAACATGTTTGTAAGATACACTATGTTGTATTAACATGTTTGTAAGATACACTATGTTATATTAACTTTCACAACAAACTGTTGTATTATGACTTCACAAAGAACTCAGCCTAATAGAACTTAAATATTGTGATACCAAACTGACCACGGACAGCAGGTATCCATATCTGAATTATGGACCTGTTATGGACCTGCTAATACTGTAGTGAGTACCCATATAGCTTTAAGAGTTGACGGTAGAAATCATCTTCAACACAAGTTATGTCTTCTTTACAATTGGATGCAAACCATTCTAAGTGCATCAAGGTAACACCATCTGCACGGTAGATAGCAATGCAGATGTTGTGTCGAGACAGGTAAGTGAGTCATTCATAAACAATTGAAACAGGTTAGTTTTGCAACATTTGTAGTCAAAAGTCTCATAAAAGTGACCCTCAAAGAAATTTTGATGGGTGGAACCCTGTGAATGCCATATATCCTTTTGAAAATCAGAACTATGACAACAGCATTCAAAGTATGTCCACAAAATGTTAATATTTCTTTAATCCTTTTTGTGGTACATGATACTGTACAGTGACAGTGTAGTCATTGGCCAGGTCACTGACTCAAACAGACGTAAACAGTGGCATGAATAAATAGGACATACTACATCAGATATATGCGACAAATAGTGCAGGGAGTTGCTATGAAGTTGCTAGCATCTTGCTTAAATATGTTGCAAAGGCAGTCAGCCTAAAATAATTTCATTGAGGAATTAATTGTATCACAATGTTTTTTACTGTCTTCCTTTCTTCATTGATGTCTGGATTTACTGTTGTACTGTACCAGGAGGCTAGCCACACTGTGACACAGCCATAGCTCCCTAAATTTTAGGAAGCTTCCTTCGTGATAAGTTGTGCCTCTCTGTGCAACCAAATTGAGCTTTTTGTTTTGTCACAGTCAAGAATTTACCTAGAGAAAGCACACCTCCATTCTCATGCTTTGAGTATTTGCAAATCATGTCTGCCTCTCATGTGTATTCTCTTCTCCTTAATTGCAAAAAAGAAAAGAAAAAAATGTTGTCTATGTTTTGTATTAGCATTTAATTTTAAACAAGGTAAAACATACATTTTATTCCTCCTCAGAAAAGAAGTGACTCATCGTTTTGCTGGATTTCTAGGCATTCATAATTTTTTTTTTTCTAGATGGTGTTCTATTGCTTATCCTAGCTTGTACCTATAACAGATGAAGCTATAAAATGTTGTATAGTAGAAGTCAAAGCCCAAAGTGGGTTGTGAAGTTAGTTCCTCAACCACTTTCTTAAATGGTATGTTAAATCAATATTCACATTAGTTGTATGGTGTCTTTGTACAAATAAAGAGCTTGGTGAACTTCATTTTATTCCCTTCAGTATAAATGAAAACTACTTATTAAAAGGTAGAAAAGGGAATAAAAATGCAAAATATGGAATACTGAAACAGTTAAACAATAAAACTGGTTTATGGAAAGAGAAAATGTAAGAAAAACTCCAGAGCAAATTACTGAGCTCCCCATTGGATAAAAAGTGCAGCTCTAGAGAAAAGGGAAAATTAAACAACTGTTGTCTATACTTTGGCAAAATATTTGTATTTTTTTACATGTCTGTCACTGTCATATTGCACAATAAGACCTCTGTGACAGCTTGTAATGGTGACTTGTAACAGAGGCCTGTAGTGGTGACTTTCGTCTGCATAGTTTTTTCGTGGCCAGTGGTAAAGATTCAAGGCTGGCTCATTGAGCTGGTCCATGCTCTTCACCATCCTCTGTGCCAAGACAGAGCCTCCATCCTCTTTTTCTTTTGTTTTTCAATCTTAAATTTTTTTTCTGTTATTCTCATCAGGATGAAGCTGAAGTTGTCAGAACTTGGAGATATGAAGGAGGAGAATTCTCGTCTTGACAAGGAAATGAAAGACTTAGCCTCAGAGAGGACAAAATTACATTCATCGGTGAGAACAATATATTTCTTTTTTTCTTTTAGGTTTCTTTTTTCTTCATTTTTTTCTCTTTCCCTCACATTGAAACATTACACAGATCCTAAAACCTGATGTATCCATGAATTTTTTAACATTAATTGAAGGAAACTTTGTTTTTCCATATGACATATGTGACACAAGGCAGCTAGGTTGTATCATATCCAAGTGCATGTATGGTTTGAAAGTTATCTGCTTTTTGTCTGAACTGTTATGAGAAGTGAAAGTATGTACTAGGTTAGAAAGAAAACCATTGCAGTAATTCACTTTATGTCCTTCTCTGGATTTTGCAACCCCTAGTGCTTCTTGCAGTTTGGTTACAAAGGGCTTTTTTGTGCATGAGTAAAGTGCACAACTATTGTTCCAAAAGTTATATAAACACCTAAAAAGTTACCCCACTTGTAGATGTTACAACTACTACTGCTTACATATTACTTTTACTGTTGAGGTTATTATTGAGTCCCTTTAAAGGGAAATAGGGCGTTTAGAATACACCAACATGACATATAAGAGAAATAGCTTTAGTAGTTGTTAAACCATTCAAACTCATCAATAAACATCTGCCAAAGCTTCATCTCCTCAAAACATTATGCATATGATGAGTAACGGAAGATGCATCATTTGAATTTTGAAAAGTTTGGGTGAACAAATTCGTGATGAACAACAAATAACTGAGTTTCTATCTGTGAGAAACTTATTTCTTGAAAAGAAGACTACTGTCCTTCCTTATTTTGAATAATCTATCATTCTCCGTCCACAAACATTGGTTTTAAAAATATGGATGTTTCCTGCAAAACAAACGCCCTATTTCCCTTTAAGTTACCTGAAGGGACATTGCAAATGTCAGTGACAGACAACTGGCCGAACTGGAAAGGCGAAAACAATTTACGCCTTACTTGCGATGTACCTTCCCTTACCCTTCTGAACCTGAGAGATCAATTTTTTAAAGACCAGTAAATGGAGTATTCTAAGTCAGCTAATTGTCCAATAAATTTTGAGGCCTGTTTGGAATACTTGACTCAAGTAATTTCTTATACCCTTTTAATGGAATGTTCACAAAAACATCCACAGAAGACCTACTTTGTGAAAATTAATGTACCCATCTGTTCTGCCTTTTCCCCTCTCTCCTGTCAATACTTGACTCCCAAGGTGCATCATCCTTCCTTTAAATATATCTTTCCAAAGTAATCTGGATGAATGCTTTGTTGACCTACTTTGCCTCCGTCTCGTCACTCAGAATAAACGCGACCGTCGAGAGATACGGAGTCATGAATATTTTTTTTTTTCCGGTCATTTTGCAGTTGGGCGGATACCAGAGGCTCAAAGCAGAACATGAGGAGGTTCAGAAGAGTCTACGGCAGGCAGACCGAGAGATTGCCCGACTCAAGGCGACGGTAGAGAAGCTCAGCGAGGACTTGGCGCTCTCTGAGAGCAAATTCACAGAGGCAGAGCAAATGATGCAACAATCTCAACAGATATGCAAAGAAAAGATTGAGCATCTTGAAGAACAGATCTCCTCAAGCAGTAAACTTTTCACCTTGCTTCTGACTTTGGCGTTTCTAATTTTACCATTTTTTTTCCTTCAGTATAGTTCTTGTTAACATTTTCGTTTTGATTTTATGCTTTTTGTCAGTGTGATGATGGCAGTAGACTTGCAATCAATATGCAGTCGCAACATTTTGTATGACTCATGCAGTGCATGCAATATCGTGTTAATGACATCTCGTTAGACTGGAAAATTGGGACTTGTTGAATATTAAGGTGAAGATTGGGAGGGAGGGTGGAGCATGGCCAACGAAACTCTGCTTTTATTTTGTAGACCAGAAGTGTCAGTGCAAGTGACATACTTACATCGCTTGCAGTTTAGATCTAAGTCACTGGAGAATATAGTCTGGCAAGAACCATGAGTTAGGTTACCTCAGAACTGTTGAAATGTTTAAATCTACAGGAAATAACTCTGTGGCATCTCTGTTTGTCAGAGACATACGGTTTATGTTGTGTTTAGAAGCAAACAGTCATAGTTTAATGAAGTTAGTAGCATGGTGGATTGGACATTAACTATAATTAGTATTACGCTGAGCTTCCAATGAAACAGGAAACAAAAAGAAAAAAAAAGAGAATGGAACACAGAGGGAAAAAAGAGAATGGAACACAGAGGGTTGCAAAGCTTATGTCTGTGATTTGTATTTCTGGTTGGAATGTGACGTCAAAACAAACTCACGACCATTTCCTACTGTGCAGTCATTCTGTTGTACAAAACTGCATGTAAATGTGCCACATCAAGCACACAAAGTACGCATCCCAACTGTACACATAGAGGTTACGGGTCACTTTCTTTAGTAGGCAGCATGTCATATCATGATAGATAACCTGGCAAAGATGTTGCAGTGTAACATATATTCCTTAGTATGAATATTCATGAAATTAACACAGAATACCCACATACAGTACACTGTACCAGATAGAGAACATGCAAAGAGGGCTCTCGTGCAGCAATGATTAAATATAAAAGTTAGAAGTCTTCTTATTTTGAACATATAATATCTTTAAATTGACTGTAGTCAACAATGTCTGCCTCAAAGACAGAAGGTAGGAAGTTATTGTTTGTTCATTTTGTCATCTCCCCCCCTGAACCCCACTCATTCCCTGCGCCTCCTCTCCCATCCCTGCCTCCCCCATCATGTCTCTTCTCTTTTGAACAAGCTCTTTCAAGTATTTTTATATTTGGTGCTCAAAACTTGTTGTCATTTGCTATTTGGTAGTCAGTTTGCCAGCTGCTGTAAATTTCCTGATTTAGGATAGTCTGGTATCCCTTCATTGGAACAATTGGTTGAAGACTGTACTTAGCTGAGTGATGTAATTTGTAACTCTAGCAGTACTGGCAGTCACTTACAGTCCCACTGACAATTTGGACTTGTTGGCACTCATTGGGGTCTTTGAATGTGGCTTCCAATTTTATTTTTTTTTTTCTCGTGTGTTTGTTCAGCAATATTGAAGTTGTGACAAAAACAAGTAGATCAGATAACACTAGGATACACAGGACAACACTCTCATGAAAAAACTAGCTGTCAATCACAAGATAATGAGGAGGAAAAACAAAGGAAAATTGTAGGTGTCTTTCCGATACAAACAGAATAATATTTTGTTTTTCTTATGCCTATAACCTTTCCACACTGCATTATATTTCAAAAATAATGTAGGCCGCTTCTCTCCTCAGGAAATAAGAAAATATTGGTTTCCTGATGATAAAAAAAATAATGAGTCATTTAGGATTCAATGTATGCTCTATTGAGAAATGTTGCTTAACATGTGACTCCATTTGGTAATTAAACAGATGCCGCATCCACAAATATGCTGGGAGAATCACTCGGTATCATCACGGAAAAGAGAATCGCCGATCTTGAGGAGGAACTGAACGAACTCCGATCGACGTGGGTGGACCCCAAAACCAATCAGGCACTGAGAGACAAACTGGCAGAGTCATTACAAATGAAGGAGAAATTTGAGGTAATAACAGACAATGCTTGTGGTATTCTTGGTATTGGTGGTGGTGTGAAATATTATAGTTTTATGAAAACCATCAGCAGAACAGTTATGATCTTTTTGTTCTTGTTTCCTCTGGTCTGGCCAAGATGAAAAGCAAGGGTTAATAGGAAAACAGTTTGCAGTTATCTCTTAATTTGGAAGTCATTCATTAATCCCCCTTCTTTCAACTACTGGATGATGTGTTGAGAACAAAAGTCATTGTTAGATCTGTTAAGGATGGGGCGGAATATTTCCCTAGTCAAGGCCAGAAACATTTGGTATCTGATATCTAGCCATTGATTTATTCCCATTTCTGTTTGTCGTGTTGTGACTGAATTGAGATACTCAATGAATAACAATGGTATTGTTTTAGTAATTACCCTAAATACTTACAATACATAAAATACAAGTTAATAATTATTATCATGTTTGGGAACTAAATCTTCCTATCAATCAGGAAAAACATCAAAATCAACAGATCAATTTGCTAGTAGAAACATGGATGAAATCTTTCATTAGGGGCCAATTTTGTTCATTGCAGTGTGGTGTACTTTTTTCGCAAGTCAAAGGTGGCTTTTCTTTTGGACAGAGTTGAGAAATTTGCTCGGGTTAAAGCTGTGTTTACATGACACGCGTATTGCAGAACGCAGAAAGGATCCGCGTGCCCAATAAACACCCCACACTGATCATGTCAAGTTCTCTGTACCAAGGGCCAACATGTTGGGCCTACGTTGTTTTACCAGTGTCATCACGTGATGTAACCAGTCAAATGTATGCATGGGGTCTTTTAAATACAAACTGATAAGGAGTAACTGCAGAATACCCCATCAAATTTTGAGAAGAGGGTTTGCGATTGAGAAATTTCCAGGGATCCATGTTGTCAGGTGGGAGGGGGAGGAGTAGGGGGCAGGCAAGTTGATAAGTTACATGCCTGTCAATGTTACCCCAAGCTGCTTTGGGTCATTTAGCAGTTTTTCATGGATGACTATAGCCCAGTGGATAAAGATATGAAACTGATAGACATAATACTTATTGACTGGAAGTTAATTGGTTCATAGCACTTAAGTTTCAGTCATTTTTCCATTATTGTGAGAAGTTATCACAATAGAACTTAAAAAAAACCTGCCAAAGTTCCCCTGTTTTATCAGTATACGCTACAATGTAGTATGGGAAGTCCGGGGAATGTGGAGAAATCCTACTGGAAGCTATACACGGTGTCCACGTGGTCACTAATACGCACGCGGAAAGAATTCGACATGGAGAATTTGGTACGCAATTCACGTGTGATAATTCCGCATTCCGCGTGCCCAATAAACAGGTCATTGGAAAACCAAAAAAGAATTCTTTCCGCATTACGCATTCCGTATTCTGCAATACGCGTGTCAAGTAAACACAGCTTAAGATTCTTCACGCGTAGATAAATCATCAACTATTGTGAACCTAGTTTGTAAAATTTGTTTTAGTTCAGTGAATGATCACCAACAGGCAAGCAAAAATGGGATTGATGTTCTGTGAATGGTAAAACCACATTTCATGGAATGATTCCTCGCAAAAACAAATTCACCTCACACAAAAACTACACTGCAAAATTAGATCACTTTCTTGTTTTTGAAAAGAAAACATGATGATGTCATGTTTAAGTAACCTAAACTTTCATGTTTTGCTATTCACTGCAACATGCTATATGACAACGCTTGCAGTGACCCGGTTTCGATGATGAAACTTTGCCCTTTTATTTTCATGTATCCAAATGTTTGCATAAAGCGCCTCGTGTTTTTTCCATCCTTTATCCAGTCACACATTTTATACCACCTGGAAGCTTGTACTTCATTTCATTTTGCTTGTATGTCAAATGATTTTTGTTTTTTTTTTGTTTCGATAATCCAACAAAGTGACAAATGTTCTCTTTCATGACCTGCCCTAGATTTAATTTGCTTTTCTTTATTGTGTACCATCTGAGATGATATTCTTGCCCTTGGCTAGTGGTATGCTCTCAAAATGCAATCTGGGCCATGTTGTTATGTAGACAGAAAGTTTTGTCTCTCTCGAGGATATATCAGTGGGGGGAATGTTCCAAGCTGGATGACAAACTGTGATTATTAAGTTTGCTGAGGGGAATATAAATAAATCATTTGTTGTGTACACTACATGTTCTGTTCTGCTCAATTAAAGATCCTCAGGGAATTTAATGTTTTGAAAACAAAGAGGCAGTTAATCATCTTGATATTAAAACCAACAAATGTTGTAACGGTAAAAACACTGCTTCCATCGGTCGGTGCGGTGGCCATCATAATGACTACCTGGCCTTGGGTTATCTTGCCCTAGTGTCAGCAGAAATTGAACCCAAATGAAGAGACCGTGTTGCATAGCGCTGGGGTGAAGCCAGTGTAGACGTGGTAATCGAAGTGTGAGATACAAAGGTGTGTCAAGACTTCTCTTATCTGACTCATCACTTAATTTTGTTTGTGTTTGATTGAAAGGAGAAGACAAGTTTTGCATAATTTATACAAGTCCCAGAATGCCACAAATTACCGGTACTGTATTTGTTGCATGAGACACGTTGCCACGTAATTGTTAAGTGTGTCCATTGAAAAGTTGACAAGGGTTGACAAGTTTTGCCTACGTTACAAAGCATGAAGTTTACAGTGAATTAGACAACAGTGTCTTGTCTCATTTGGTTTCGTAAAATTAGTCTGACAATAGTCTCACATGGCCTTGGTTACAAACAAGCCTTGGAAAATGTTGATGGTTGATGTGATGCGCAGATGCAATTTATTACCTAGCAGATTAGAAAGAAAAGAGATTCTTGAAGCCTGAGGCAGGGCTTGCATCAAGAAAAACTGAACTGCCAAAAATGAAGATTAAACAAAAGCTATTTAGGTGAACTAAGGAAGGACTGTGGGAACTTCTCACTCAGATGTCCCTTTGTAGCTTCGTATCAGAGTGATATATCTCTGAAATGTAACTGTTGAATTACATCGTCCCAATTAAATGCAAATACCATCCTCATCATTAACACATTGTTACGTCTACCATCGTGACATTTTCTTTTCAATTTACTTTCCAGCCACATTTACAATCCTTTTGTCCTAAAAAGTCATTTTACTTTTTTGTTTGAAGAATATGGGACTACACCTCTTTTAGCCAATCATATTCACTGACAAATGCAGACTGGGGCTTTACATTTGGTTGAGTAACTCTGCTTAAATAGACATCTTAAAATGAGTCTACAGAACTTAGTTATGACCAGAACTGTGTCACGTACATAGGAATGTGAGAAATTGGCGAGATGCTGTCTTTTTCCAGTGGATTGCAGTCAGTGAAGAAATAGACTGGTAGTCGTGGCAATGATATCATGTGACCAGTTTTCATTCATTGTGTCTAGAACACAATAACAATCAAAAGAAGTTGCATTGTAAAATACTCTGCTTGTGAATTGCACCATGCAACAAGAGTTACTATAATAGAGCCACCTAAAAAATGTCAGACAGTCATTTAATTGCTATCTGACCTGTCCGGCAAAGGGTTGCTATATTTGCCTGACTTGGTCTCATTAGATCTGACTTCCTCCATTAAATTTGATGAAGTGCCATGTGACAAACTTATGTTGATGTCATGCACCACTTGTCCAGAAATTGGGAGAGATGGTATGAGGAGGTGGCCCCTTACCTTTTGTAACGCTCATTTTTTTTGGTTTTAGAGACTATTTAGATGTAAAATAGTGCAAAGTTTGTCTACTTTTCCAAACCAAAGTTTTGAACAAAATGTGCACTTTTTTGTAATTAATGGTAAGTATACTTTTTCATGAGACTGAACAAATTATCACTAGACTTGTGAGCCCGTGACTTTTTGAAAGTAAGTGATTTATGTACCTAATTTTGAGACTAATTTTAGAATAATTAGTTTCAATTTTGAAATTAATTCTTGTCAGCATGATTGTAACATGTTGCAGTGTTTCCAACATTTTTTTTTTTTTTTTTTGCACACTGCTCCAAACCACGTACCCTAGCTCGCAAAAGTATTTTCTTCCATTTCAAAATCCTCTGACAGCCCCTGAGGCTTATGGCCGCCCCCAAAGCGGTCCCCGTCCTCCAATACTGGACCCCAGAATATTAACATTTGGAAGGGTCCAGCTGTAAAATGAGCCTGAGTTCTGGATGTTCAGCAGAGAGACAAAGAGAGAGCTGTTTACGTTCAAGGAGTTAATGATCTCACTTATGTCTCTACTCGTTTTGATTCCTTGCAATGACTGAGTTAGTGGAGCTTTTACATCAAGCAGCAGAGGTATATCTGCTACCCAGAGAACAGGTCAAGCCTCACTGATTGAGTCACATCTGTGTAAGTGAAAGAACCTCTCCAAAAAAAAAAAAAATTCAATAATAGATTTATTAAGGAATATCCAATCAGGCTGCAAACACTGCCAGCAAAGAAAGGTTGCTCTAGCAAGACTGGAAATCCCAAAGGAATAATTAGATAAGAGAGAATCAAATCAAAGACACATAGTAGCTACCTTTCACATTAGGTCTGCTGCCAAATGCAAAATGTCATCGATTCAAGTCAAACCATGAAAGGATGCCCTGCAAGAACTTGAAAAATAAAATCATTGAGGATCCCCTGAGCCTTATCCTAATTCAAACAACAAAATGAATTATGAATACTAACCAATCATTTCTTCCTCTACCCCCAACCCATTGCCACTTTGGTTGCAATCTCTTGTTTGTTTGGAGGACTGGGCAAGGTATCCAAATGTTTAAGAACTTGAAAAAGACTTTATTTCTTTGCCTTTTTTACAGTATTGCTGCTCAGTCAGCCATGCACACAAGGGTGAACCAAAGTTAGGCCTGGAAATGAGGATATTAGAGAAATTTCTTTACATTTAGTTCTCATTTGCCTCATTGTGGACTTGTCAATAAATTGATAAATGTTGATATTAAGGTGGCCACTGAAGGAGATGTAAAAATCTCTACAGTCTGTTGCATCTAGTTTGATCTCATTTCTGTTTGTCTCTTATTGTATAAAACCAGCGAATCAGAATTTTCTTCTTTGATGCAAGTCTTCCGTTTGAAAAGAGACGGGTGTCATACTAAGAAGGATGATGCATCGATGAGGACAGTTTAACAATAGTTCTGGCCAGAGATGTGCTCTAAAGGACAAACCAGACTTGAAATTAAGTTTTTTAACCAAATTCAGATTCCATACTGAAATAATAAAATAAAATTTGGCAGTGAATTTGCATAGTAACCAGTTTGGTCATTGCCATGGCAACCTAGAAAATCAAGCTTGTGAATTGTATTTTAGAAATGATTTTTCGCTACTTGTGTGAAACTTGATTTTAAGGGATAAACAGACCTTGATCGTTAGTTGTCCATTATAACAACCAACCAGATTAAAAAAAGGATTACTTAAAGCACTGATGTGCTGTTGAAAGCGAAAAATAGCCTTTGCTGTTAATCCTCCATTGGTCTCTTACATTTGATATCAACCTGGAAAACAGCATCTATGCCACATTTCTTTCCAGAGAAATCTCATTAATTAGAGAGTAATGTAAGAAAGAATAGTGATTTACATTTTTTTTTTTTCCCTAAAAAGTTAAGGAAACTGGGCCCTGTGGTGAATGTACGTCACTTCCATGACAATGAGGGACAACAAGACTCCTGCAAACGCATTTCATTTTTGAGATTAGGCTATTTTTGGACATGATATGGTAGTTTTGTAGCTTTTTGAAACTGTGACAGGGAAAGCCAGTCCTTTGGTGTACTGCTGGAAACCAGGAAGAACCGCACAACTTGCTTTTAAATGATTCAGCAGCATACATCTCTCCTCAAATGACTTCACAAGCTTGCGAAAACATTAATACTTTGACATTAAGTAAATTACTGATGAAACAGTCCAGCAAAATGTAAGTACTGTACTAGTGTTTATTAAAAAATTCAGCAGGAGTCTCCCATTCCCCTCGCTTTGCCCACCACCACATGATTGACTACCATGGAACCTGCTCAGATATATGTAAAATGTTCTGTAGAAAAGTCTTGCTGTAGGTTACAGCATTTTCATTACAGTGTTTTCCTTGCCTTTAGAGGCATATTTTACTGGCAACTTAAGGGGTTCTTCAATCAAATAGAATAAGTTTTCACTGCAGGCATTCCAAACCCCATGAAAATATATCATTCCTGACTCAAGATATTGCCCTTTGAAGAAAGACTTCTCTGGTGAAGAAAGACTTCCAGTTGCCTCAAGGTTACCAAAATATCATCTGCCAGTGGAAAATAAATTCAGATTTTTGCAAGAAGTCTTTGTTTCTCTTTGAAATTGGAGCCCTCAATTTAACCTTTCAATTTGACACGAGTGAAAACATATATTAGAGGTATATAGTAGATTTACTGTAAACCATTGTGAAAATTAATGTCCCATCTCTCAAACTAATGTAATGTTTCTTTTAAAACCGTCACAATTGCAAAATATACGAAGAATATAGTAAGGAAGTTGTGCCCGAGTGACATCACAAATTTACCACAATGAAATGTACTATTTTAAAGGAGATATTTTTATTTAAAAATTCTTCACTTATGAATGGAATATGCTATTGAGATATGGTTTTTACCAATTAAAGAGAGAAAAGCATTTCTAATTTTTGTGAAATATTAATTTTCTTCAGTAGCCAATCCCTTTAAAAGTTGAATGTTCTTACAGTATATCAAACTTCTGACTGATATTGAGGTATGTGAATTTATTGCATTTTGAGTGACGTTTCCATCTACCAACAAGCCAGTACATAAAATGATATGTTGCCATTTATGTTATTTTAGCTACACACTCCATAGTCTCGTTTTTTCTCTTCTTTTTTTTTTCCTATGTAACAAGTATTACCCATTTCTGTGTGAATTGTGTATTACAAGAAATAAAAATTGTGACTTGATGTGCTATATGAAACTACTATTTCATAAATCAGCACCGGCTTTTGCAATGAGCGAAAATTTTGCTACGGCTGTTTGTGATGTGCCGGAAGTGAGGCTCTTCAAGCCGTGGTGAAATATGAAACTCCTCGGCAGTCAAAAAGGGAATTTGAATGACTTACACTGTACCTGTAACGTAATTATTACTTTTCACACTGAATTACCAAACTGTAACTGGATGACATAGAGGTAATGTTAGCAGGGCAAGTCATTAGCATTCATGACCGTGGAGTCGGTAAATCTCTTCCAAAGGCCATGTTTGTAATTTGAGATCAGATGTGAGTGCTATGTTAATCACGTTTTGTAGATTGAACAAAACAGCATGACAACTTTGTTTGTTTAACCTGGAATCTGTGTTTATTTATTGCATTCTCATTATATGAATAGCTCAACACAATCTGGTTTGTAATATTGCAATGTAAGAGAGATTCGTAATGTACTACGACAGTTCTTAAAACAGGTGAACGTTGATTAGATGTCTCATTTCCGCTCCATCGTAAGTACAGGTTGTGCGAAGAAAAGTCTGACAAAAGAATTGGATACTGGTAAATTCATGGCCTATGTTTTAATGATTAGGCTTCTTAATAATTATGATGAAAAATTTTAGAAAGGTGCGTGGAGCCATTCACTCATATCTCCTGATAAAGTAAAAAAGAAAATGACAGAAGGATTGGATCTACTTTGTATTCAGAGGACCGCTACTCTTGTCGTGGTTCAACTCCAGGAGGGGTCTCAACTGGCAATGTGATGTAATTTGACTGTGATTGCAGGTTGAAACAGACAACCACATTCAGGTTTGTCAGTGTTTCAGTGAAAAGGCTTTGCAAGCATGCAGGGAAAATGGCCTGTTTTTTGTTGTTTTTTTTTTAGAAACTTTTTTGAAAATCTTATCTCAAATATATACAGCTGGTGTATAAAACAGCTATTATTTGCATCAGTAAATTTTTGAAAGACTTTTGTTTGAAAGTTTTTGGAAACACCAGACAAAATGATGGGAATTAATCCACCTGAAATGTCTGTGGGCCTTTTTGTTTGAACAAAAGGGGAAGAGTGCATTTTTTACCTTAACTTCTAAGTACTTACAGGTGGGGTAAAAGACAAAAAACATGTTAAAATATTTATGAGAAGCATCTGATAAAATGTCAGCTCATTACGTCTCAATTGCACAAGTGTGATCCATGTCAATACTGCAGTATTCCAAAAGGCAGTCTCTACGACAACAAGTAATTCACCTTTACTGTATCCATCAGTCACCAAAAGACATTTCTGTCATGTTGAACACTTTATTTCTTTCTACAAGTCCAACACCCACTGCCCAATCAATATCTTTCAGGTGTGCTAGCTAGCATAAATGGAACAGAAGCTATGTTAAAAACAAAAATGTGAAAGGGGGAAATATAACAGTTGTGGATAATATGAATGATACAAAACCTAATCAAATTATCACACACATTTGATGAGGCTGTTCTAAATCTGAAAACTTTTCTGGCTTTGAAATAAGCATGAGGCGGTGTATTTCAGAGTGAAGGTGTGTTTTCAGCACAATACACTTTTGTCTCTTTTTTTTTCTCTTTTTTTTTTGTCCCAGTTTTTTCTATCCTTTTTGCGATGGGTTGAGATGTTATTTCTTTCATCGAAGAAATTTTGTTTTCTTATATTTCCCAGGGAATGTTCATTTGCTATGTATAAATTATTCAGGACATACATATGTCAAGGTACCTGTAGTCTTGAGGCTCTCGTTGTTTGTATCCATATTACTGCATCATTCAGATCCAGCCATCCCATTGTGCAACTATTAAATCTGTGAGGCACACTGAAACATTCAAAACCTTCATTATGCCATGTAGGGTTCGGTAAATCAATCTCTCTCTGGTCAAAGGATACATTGGACAATTTGCCAACCGCTGTATGGTTGCCCTTTGATTCAAGTCTGTCATGAACGGAACCCTTCCCTTTTTTTTGTCTTTTTTGACAGACAAGTTTCAAGGAGACCAAAGCCCTGCTGATAAGGAGCGAGACGGAATGCAACCAACTGAAGATGGATCTGAGAGATAAGACAAAAGCGGCAGAAATGTTAACAGAAGCTAGTGATTCGATGAGAGATGAGGTAACGTATGTCGTCAAACCACTATCTTGATGCAAAAAGAGGCAATTAGCTGACACACCTCAGACAAATTGAAACAGTTAAACAGTATAAAGTCGAAATCTGAAAATTCACTCCTTTAGTTGTTCATCGTAAATGTACCCAGAGATGGAGTCACGTAAAATACGTAGATCTGGTGTTCCCATGGTAACCTGTGAAAGCTCCCAAGTTGACGACTACTGATCCCAACAACTGGCTCTGCAATGTCTTGATGTCTGCAGTAATTGTTGATACCGATGATTAAGCACAGTCGCTTTCAACATATTTTCTTTTAATGAAAGTGTGCTTGCTTCACTGTATATCTACCTTTCAGGAACGGTACAACATAAGATTAAAAATGTTGAAAGATATTTACTCTATTTCAAATGGTAGATTGCACAACAATTTCTGATGTCCTTGTATAACTCACATAACCTGGTTCTGTTTCCTTGTGAAGTTAGCATGTTTATATGACCCTGAAAAGTTTTCTTGCATGTTATATGGAGATGGTTTGTAAAGTCGAGTAACACAGTAAGAGTAAGACTGAGCACATTTTGTGACAAGGCGCAGTGGTCTTAAAAAATAACGACGAAAAATGAAGAAAGTAATTGAGTAGCACAAGAATAACATCACCAATAATTGCTGAATCCACCATTTGAAATTGAATGAATTTATATCTCAGCTTAGAGATGTCCTGTGAAGATGGCAGTTGGACGATAAGAATACATTTATTGAGTCTTATGACATACTGTATATTTCTGAAATGCTCGACTTTAGTTGCACTGTAAAGTTCCTGTGACATTCATCTAGATAAACTCGCGTTACTCAAATGTTGCAGAGCGAAACCCTGAATGAAAATCCGTTGGAATTGTGTTTAAATCAGTCACTGTTTTTGAGAGATGACTGCTCAAAGTTTGACCGAAAGGCAAATATGATGATGTGGAGTGTTGCATATTGTTGGCATTGCTTTTGTTAGGCCTATTTATACAGTATATTATCTCTCACAGTAATTACTGGATTTCACATTGGCAAGTGATATCGATATTTGTAAAGAAGAAAATACTTGCTAACAATGCAAAGGCCTCTGGGCATATAAAATTTCCAATTCAATTGCCCTTTAAATAAAGGTTCTAAGGTAAACAAAGGATTACCTAAGACATATCATGCGAGTCCCTTTCTTGATGTCCTAAATATGCATACTTTGCCAATGTTTATTCATGATGCAGGTATAAAGCAGAAATTTGCCGGTAAAATTGTCAACATTTGATGAATTTTGATGGAATTTATACTGTTTTCAACATTGTTAATAATTAATACAGCCGATATTCCAAAATGTCATTTTCATGTCACACAACCTTTAAAAAATTTCACAGTTCCCATGATTCGCATCATCTGTGACTGAAGGAAAGCCTAAACTTGCGGTTTGGTTCCATCGAATAAAACTTGGTGTTCCTTCATGTTGGCACCATTAAAAAAAGGAACTTTTGTTACTTTCTTGTGACATCCAGGGAAGCTTTTTGTTTGATTTTGCCATCATAGAGCAAAAAACTCTGTTTTCTTTATTTGCGAGTCAATTGAGATATCCGACAAGGCAAACTTTGCAAGAACTCAAAATCTTTCGATCAGTAATGAGTTGTGGAGTCTCATTTTACAATCTGCATTGTCTGTCCAAGTCTCCATCCAGGGCTGAGGTCACTTCTGATTGCACCAGTTGGTGTTGTTGGCCCAGTCTGGGTGTCTTTCCTGTAAACATGTCTTGTTGAAACATACCTTTGATCCTGTTCCTGTGGCCTGGAAAGTAATGAAATTTATTTTCAGTTTCCAGGTCTGGAAAAGTCATGACAATTTTATAAAAATGACAGAAGTCACGGAAAAGTATCAAACAGACTGCTAACTTTTTACAAGCTTAAAAAACAACTTTTTTGTCATGATCGATGCCTTATCATTCATCAATCAGTTTCTTGTAGAAGTATTAACAATTTGGTCCTGTAAAGGTCATGAAAGATTTCTGGACGAGTCGTAAAATTTAATTTTCCTGATGTTGCAGGAACCCTGCTTTGATATCTTAGGCAAATGCATTTCTGGACTGCTGGAAGGATTTGGAAGGTGCACACAGAGTTATAAATGAAGTGAAAATTGTTAAAGGTGTTAAAGTATGGCAAAACCATGGACACATTATCAAGCTTCAGTTGGTGTCTGAGTAGACAAATAATTTTCCTTTGCATTGTGTCCCCTTTTGCTGCTTTATTGGGGGTGGGCACAGAGGCTGCGAGAACTATGCGCTTTGTGCATTCCAATGAAATGGCCTCCGTTTGCATACTGAGACCTGTCATGCATGTCAAAATAGAGACACAATCTACCCAAAACAGAATGCTATTCAAGGCAATGACAAATAAAAGCAGCAAACTATTTGATTAAATGTTCCTGGCCTCTCCAATAACATCTAATTGATGTATCTAGCTACTTTCTTCTGCTTCCCTTTGTGGCTTGAAAAGATCATCCTCCTTCAAATTTTCATCATCAATCCTTGGCATTTCTTGGAACTCCCAGGGAGAAAAAAAAGAGAAGGGAAAGTCTCAAGTCCAATCACCACTAATCACAATGCTGATTGCACTATCTACTACAAAATAAACATTTTACCTTTTGTCTGAGAGGTAAAGATTACAGAAATCTAATAACATTTGATCCTTTCAGACATAAAATTAAGTGCCTAATGAAGCCTCTTTGATGAATGTCAACCAATTAGTAATTGTTTGTCGATGGACTGAAGAGGAGAGAACTTTTGTGGTCACTTAGGAATTAAATTTAAGAAGACACCATAGTAGACCTGAGTAAAAGTTAAGAGACTCCCAATAAAGGAAAAAATGTGTCACATGATTTTAACTTCAATGTACACCATTATAAAAGGAAAGGGTTAAAAATGATTTATGCAAAAACTTGTAAGATATTCAAATGATAATCCTTTAGGTCTTATTTTGCTCAGCTGGTGTCAAGTACTTCAAAGACTACCTATTATTCCAAACATAAGTGAGTGGAAAAGATTATGAAAGTGTTGGAGAACTGTCAATGACTCGAAAGATGGGGAGATTGCACTGTGATGTTTCCTGGAGCTTTTGTGTTATACAAACTTTGTGGTTACTCTTTGAAGAAGCTGTCTGATTTCAATATATATTTTTATCAAAAGTAGGTTATTTCAAGCAGGCTAATGGCAATAAACATAGAATTAAAGATCTAATATTTTACCTTGAAGTTTGAGAGTTACATATCGAGTGAAGAGTGTGACTGCACAACTTCCCCCTGGACAATTCCCCCCCCCCCCCCGTCAGCTAATTCCCACCCAGACAATTATTACCAACATGGAAAATTCCCCCTCAGACAATTCCCTCTTGACAGTTCCTTCATGAAAAGGGTTAGGGTTAAGTTTAGGGTAGGTGGGAATTGTCCAAGGGAAGGTCCTGGCTAGGAATTGTCTGAGTGGGCACTGTCCTACTGGAAGTTGTCTGGATGGGAGTTGTCCCGGGGAGGGGGAAGTTGTCCATGAACGTTGAAAAGTGACTTTACAATAGATTACGTCAGCATTCATAAAGGAGACCAGTTTAAATCAGCTGTACAACATCATTTAACAGAAGGACAGAGATGGAAGCAAAGCTCAACATGAAGTAGAAGGAGACTTTAACAGTCTAAAACTTGAAAGCTAATATTGAATTGATTTACAGTAAAAGGGAAGTAGCCTGATAAGTGACTAGGAAGCGAAGTGGAAACCTGGAAACTTGTATCAAAGTAACATGTGATGAAGATGTTTTAATGTGCAAGTTTAATAACCTAGTGCATGTAATTTGACACAAATGAGTTTACAAATCAGAATGCAATTTGACACTTGAAGGTAAACAGATGTGTGCTCTTCATTTACATATGAGCATAGTTCATTTGGTCTCTTTGTAGTTTCACCTTGTTCCAGTTCATAATACTTTTCAAAGTCTGATGTAAACATATTACAGATCTCAGGGAGTACTGTTCACTTTTTTTTTTTTTTACTGTAGGCATCATAGCATTTCTTTCATATTGAGAGGCAATATGTAGTCCTTTAATACCCTCAAACAGATGGAAGAGACCTCTTGAGATTGTTCACTAAGTCTCATCTCAATCTGCAGGTCAGAGAACTAGAGGCTACCATCGAGAGAAGCAGACACGAAATCAAGGAGTTGAAGGACACTGTCACGGCTCTGGAGGAGAGACTCGAGGAGACGGTTGATGAGAAGAGGCGGATACAAGATGACCTGAATAGTAGCAAGAGCAATCAAGCTCTACAGCTCCAAGAATTCCAGGCTCATCAGACGGCTTGGGAGGCCCAGAGAAAAACATTTGAGGAGAACGAAAGGTAAAGCGCCAAAGCATTGACCCGGACAATGTGGAGAGGTCATTGAGGGTGGGACTTTTTCTGGCTTTGAGAATTTCCTGTCGTAAAAGAATAAATTTCAGTTGTTGCCTCCTGCGAGGCAATCTTTCACAAGAATGTACAGTACATGGTATCATGTGCAATAACAGAAAAGGTGTCATTGGATAAGAGTTCATAGGTGCCTTGTGTTTGTAGAATCAAATCCTCACAGTCTTTATCAAATTATGGGAGGTCATTGTTTTTCTCACTGTATGCCTTTTGCTTGTGCAACTTTTTTGCTCTTGATTATATGACAATATCGGCCATTTAATCATTTATCATAGTAGTAAACAACAATGCTCCTTCATTTATGTAATTGTTGTGAAGCCAAAACTAGTAAACCGGGTGTAGTGAAATTGTAATGATATGGGCGAGAGATTGTTCTGGAATTGTGTCATTGTGTGCAACATTTCAGAGTTGCCTCTCATCTCGTCAGATGTCATTCCTGTTTCATCTCAGTCGTAAAGTCATTGCACAGATTCTTTAAAAGTAACAAAGTGTAGTCAGAGGCATTTGTCAAATGTACATTTTCTCACTCCCCCACCACACCCAGCCAACCTACTTGTTTACATGAGGCTGTGATTTGCTTTTTTCAATGCTCTCTCTCTTGATTCAGAAATTTTTAATTTTAGTATGCTTGTTTTGTTTTGATAAAGCTCATTAGAGAGCTTCTTGGTTTTGTCTGTTTATTGGACCTGGACCCTTTGTGTGTGCATTGAGCCTGGTCCTTTTCCTGTGCTTTGAGCCTGGTCCCTTTAGAGTGTGCATTGGACCTGGTCTGTTTTGTGTATGCATTGACTCTGGTGTGTGTGCATGCTTTTTGTGTGCATATTGAGCCTGGTCCCTTTTGTGTGTGCATTGGACCATGTCCTTTTAGAGTAAGCATTTTGCCTACTCCTTTTTGTCTGTGCATTGGACCTGGTCTCTTTTGTGTGTGCATTGGGCTTGGTCCCTTTTGAGTATGCATTGGTCCTAGTCTCTTTGGTGTGTACATTGGCCCTGGTCCTTTTGTGTACATTTGACGTGGTCCTTTGTGTTTGAGCTTTAAGCCTTTTTTTTTGAGTGTGCATTGGGGCCCGGTCCACTTTTTTTTTTTAAGATTGTGCATTTGGCCCATTCCCTTTTGCGCATGCATTGAGCCTGGTGTCTTTAGTATGTGCATTGAACTGGTCCCTTTTGTGTGTGTATTTAGCCTGGTCCATTTTGTGTGTGCATTTTCCTGATCCCTTTTGAGTTTGTATTGGGCCAGATCCCGTTGGTGTGTGTAAGCTTTCATCATTGATGATCTCATCTTCATGGCACTGTTAACATCCCTCTTTGACATATCTTCAGACATGAAGTTCAACACATGTAGAAAGATACACCTCAGTTGCACTGATTTCAGCTCTTCAAAGAAGACCTGGAGTGAAAACATTTAAAACAGCTTATTGAATCTCCATCTGGAAAAAAATAGTGGTGGAATATTCATTTTTCTGGTGCTAAAATCTACATCATACTTAGTAGCTATTCCAAATAAGACTTTAACTGTTTTCTTTCCCTCTGTGATCTCCCAGAAATCTGACAGATCGACAACGAAAGTTGGAGGATGAGGTTTCATGCCAAAAAAGGGAAGCAGAAACAGTATCTTCTGACTTGAAAGGCAAATTAGCAGTTTCTTCAAACAAACTGAAGTCTCTGGAGGCATTGTTGGAGCAAGAGAGGTGGGCCAGTAATGAAAAACTCAGCGCCTTGAGGGAAGAGGTAATCATAGTCCGCAAAGAATCGGAAGAGGCAACAAAGAAGCAACAAGGAAAACTGGATGACTGTCAACATCTTCTCATCTCTGTGAGGTCAGAGTTGGAGAAGGTTAAAGATGAATCCGAGAGGGCTAAGAGGGATGCAGATGCTGCGATAACAAAAGCAAAAACTGATAAACAATCTCTGGAAGATGCTGTGCAGTCAGAGAGAGCAATGGTGAGATCAATACAAGAATCACATCAGACTGAGAGGCAGAGCTGGGAGAAGACCAGACAAGACCTGAAAGATAGCATCATTAAGCTGAAAGAGGTCCAATCACAGGAAAAGATCTCATCGCAGGAGAAGGTGGCCATTTTGGAAAGTGAGATTAGCCTGCTGAAGGTTGAACTGCAAAGGACTTTGTCAAGCAAAAAAGTGCTGGAAGCATCCTTGCAGACTCAGAAACAAGAGATGCTTGCAGAGAGGGAGAATACCATCCAAGAAATGGAGGGAAAACAGGCTGAGCTGATGAAGCAATTACAAGAAAGCAGAGATGATCTCTTAAGGGCTCAGGCAGAATCGGTGTCCCACAGGGAAAACCTCATCAAGAGATTGGAAGAGGCCAAAGAGGAAAGCAAGCAAAGTGAAGTGACGTTGGTAGAGCAGCACCGGAACGAAGTCTATGAACAAGAAAGGGTCAGAGACGAATTGAAAAGGAAATTGCAACAGGCACAAGAGAGCCACAGAGAAGAGAAGACAGCATTGGAGGAAAAAATTGTAGACCTGGAATGCAAAAATAGCTCTTTAATTGTTGACCTTGAAAGAGTCAAACAAGAGAACAATGCCCTCGAGAAATCCTTAGTATCTGACAAACAAGACATGTTTTCTGAGAGAGGACGGCTGGTGAAAGAGATGGAAGCCAAGGAGGATAATCTGAGGAGGCAATTGAAGGAAGTCAAGCAAGGCCTCAGTAAAGCTCATACAGAAATCAGCAGTCAGAAGGAGGAATATGGCAGAGAAATCAACGAGCTCAATGAGGAATATGAGAAGAAAGAAAAGGGTTTAAAAGAGGCTTATCAGGCAGAACTGAACTCTGCGATTCAAGCCAACAGAGACCTGCAGAAACAAATAGAAGGACACCTATCAGTGCTGGAGGAGGAGAGACTGCAGTCAAAGGAACTGAACTCCAAGATGGAGATGAGAATAAATTCACTACAGACAAATTTGGAGAAGGAGCAAACAGCAAAGGCATCCCTCCAGGAGGCACTTGCTGCAGGAAGAGAAGAAATGACCTCCAATCTGGAAAAGGTCAACCGAGAAAGTCAAGAGCGTGAAGACCATTTGAGGAAAGAAATGTTGCAGATGAAACAGTCCTTGAGCAAGGTGCAGGCTGAGTCAGCTATTTTCCAAGAAAAACTGAAGACCAGAGAAAAGGAATTTTTAAAGGAAATTGAGAGAAAGGAGAACAATTTGCTGGTCAGGAAGTCTGAAGAGGAGACATCAAGAAGGTCTTGGGCAGAGAAGGAGTTACAGATGTCGGAAGAGGTAGCCCGCTTAAAGATGGAGATGGAGAGAGCAGAACAGACTGTTAATGAGAAAGATAAGACCATGCTGGAGGAGAAGGCACAGTTGAAGAACGAACGATACCAGTGGGAGGTGACCAAGGAGAAATTAAAAGCAGAAGCTCAACACCTGAAGTCTATCTTGGAAGACAAGGAAGGGAAGGTCGGTGCTCTCGAGGCATCCCTGGAGAAGGTCAGCTTGGAAAAGAAGAAGATGGATATGGACCTCCTACATGTTAAAGAAGATGCTCAGCTGCAAACTCTTAAAATGGAAGAAACAATCTCAAAGTTGGAAGGGGACTTGAAGTTAGTCCGCAGCGAGCTCCAACGGTGCAACGAAGACTACCAGAGGAAACTTAATGAGATGACAGCCAACATGGAAAGCACCCAGAGTAAAGAAAGGACAAATGCCCAACTACTTGCAGAGAGACAGAATGCATTCCAGACAGAACTAGAGGAATTATCCATTGAGAAGTCAGAATCAGAAAAGAAGCTACAGGAGAGAGTGAAAGCATCTGTCAAACAGGTCAACGAACTGACTGCAAACCTGAGAGAAGCCACAGCCATGGCAGAGGAAAGCACAAATCAACTAAACGAAGCTCTGATGGAGAAGACACGTCTGGAGAGAAGATTACATGAAGAGGCAAAGGAATCTAAAGAGAGGATGTTAGAACTGCAAAGCAAGCTAGATATACAAATGCAGCAATCACTGGAGGAGAGGATGAGGTTACAGGCGATGAATGACGAATTGAAAACAAAACTCATGTCAGTAGAGACGGACCAAGAACTGCTTCAGCAGAGCAGCCAAAAATTTGAGAAGGAACTGAAGATGGAACAGACTTCTTACAATGAGAAGATTGATGTCCTCAAACGAGAGAAGCAACTGCTGGTAGAGCAGCACACTGCTCAGGCAAACGAAATAGAAACTTTGAAACGGGAGAAAGTACGACTAAGCGAGCAGATCGGTTCACAGGAGAGAGACGTCGAAGTCCTTCGAGAGGAGAAAGATCAACTGGCACATTCTCAGGGCAGCCACCAGAAAGATGTTGACCTACTGAAGTCAGAGAAGCAACAACTGGTGGAGAGGATGAACAAACTGATGGAGATGAACAAGAGAATTAAGGAAAATGAAAGACAAGAGGTGGAGAAGAGGAAAGAGGACCTGGTTAAGTACAAGAAAGAAGTAGAGATGGAAATGGAAGAAATAAGGACAAGGTTAGCTTCTAGAATTTTAACCAAGTTGAACAATATTTATCACTTTCTAGGTTTGATTGACTTACCTTCAGATGTTATGTAAAGAATTCAGTTGACTTCCCCACAACTATGTTACAAGTGTCATTGTATAAAATACACCACTGTCAAGGCACAAATATTAAAGGTGGTGGGGGACTTTAATTCCGGGCTGCATTAGATAGAAACACACTGAACTAATGGCAGACATGACTAATTGCTAGTCTCAGGATCTCAGTAAAGGGACTTAACTGCTTGTTCAATAAGATACATGTTTTTGCAAACTCTTAAGTATGAAGTTGAAAAAGTGTCCTAGCTAGCACTCCTTGCTCCATATAGCAGATCCTATGCCAATAAACAAAGTGCAGCCATGTCAAACCCTATTCAACCCTACAGTAGCAAATCTTCCCTAACCGTTGCACATTGCTAGCTCCCTGCAGAGCAACTGCACCCATGCAAAAAAATTTTCAACCCTAGAACACCTTACTTCACCATTGAAAACAGCATTCACTACTCACTGCAAACAAAGTGTGGCTGTGACAAAACTTTTCATTTCTTTGCAATCAAAGTTCAGTCCCTGCCAAACAGTGTTCAACCAATGTACATTTGTTTTTTTCTTTTTTGGTTAATGGTCAGATCATGTCTGTTTGCATTTGGAATTAGCTAAGACTGAAGCATCAATATTTACACTCACTCTTCTTCCTACATTTAGCATTATTATTATCACAATGGAGCATCTGGGCTATACATTATGACTAAATCTTTCTCCATTACTTAATTTAATACCATGAAACAGCCATTTCATCCAAGTCATGCCTTTTCAATGGTCTTCAAGTGTGTTTCATAGCCATCAATCTAACACCGGTGCTGTTTACGACATCCTTACCGCAAACAAGACCTGAAAAGTTTTGCCGTTTATCTTTCAGACGTGCCAATAAAAATAGATATGTCAGTGATGGTTTCCTTTGGAGCATCTTGTAGACGTTCAGTGAAAGCTTTAATGTCACTTCAGAAAAACGAAAAAGTAATTGCTAAAAAGTGAACTCTTGCCACTGCTCCAGATGAGTCATGTTGGGATTCTTCAAATCCACCAGACGTCACTCCCCCGGCGCGCCCCCGCTCCCATGTTCTCTTGAATTAGTGCTTGAATGTACCTTAAACGGCAACTTTTCTCCCCATAGGTACGAGAAGGACATTGATATGCTTAAGAGAGCAGAAGAGGCAAAACATAAACTTCACCAGCAAGAGTTAGAATCTGTCACCAGTGAACTGGAGCACACCAAACTCATGTTATCTCATGAAACTGAGGCACTCGAAGAGAAATCCAAATTGGTCCTCTCTGCATCGGAGTCTCTGAAAATGTCGAGGATGGAGACGGAAAAAGAGATTACTTCCCTTCGTAAGTTTATTCTTCCTCAATTCTCTAGCTCCCATCGTGCTTTTGTGAACTCCATTTCCATCAGTTTTGCAGATTAGCATCAAACCTTGGAAAGGCAGCTGTTTTCTTTTTCATTTGTTGATATGTTCTTGATTAGTTTCTGCGAAGAAATTCCCAAAGTTGGCCATGATTAATGAGTACACTATATAGTTTTTTTTTCTTTTGTAAGACAACTCACCCTATATCATATTGCTCCTTGCATTTTCTGAAAAGTTGGCGTTATAGTTGCACTTCACTGGAACTCGTACAGTTACAGTGTACATTTGATTGTGAACTTGTCAAAAGTTTGCATAATTTATGGAATACTGTCATTTTATTGCATTTTCATTTAAAGTTTCCCAGCCCCATATCTCAAATGGATCAGCACACTCTTACTATCTTTAGGACTCCTTCCAACTCTTTCCATGGCCTAGCACAGATACTTTGTTGATGTTTTTATTCTGTTATTCACACCCAAACAGATTTGCACCAATTCATACATTTACGAGCTGCATGTACAAGGTGGAACAGTTAGTAGGTTAAAGGGAAATAGTGCATCTGTTAAACGGAAAAAAAAAATTATGGTTTTAAAACCAATATTTGGAGACACAGAATGATAGATTATTCAGAATACAGAAGGACAATTGCCATCTTTCTAAGAAATAAGTTTCACAGTGATAAGAAAATTCAGTTTGTTGCTTAAGAATAATTTATTCCTGCAAACTTTCAAAACTTCAAATGATGCCTCTTCCATAACTCATCTTGTGCATAATATTTTGAAGAGATGGAACTGTTGCTGATGGTTATAGATGAGGAAACAGTTTAACAATAATTACAGTTAATTCCTTTGTTTGTGATGTTAGTGCATTGTAAATGCCTTATTTCCCTTTTGATCTACGTAAATACACATCTTTAAGAAAATTCGAATTCTCAACGTTGCTTTTCAAGTCTCCATTGCAAAGTGACTTAACTCTGAATATTTCAACGTTGCTCATCGTTTGATCTGATGGAAGAAAATGTCAAGTTGCCGTATGCTCTTGAAAGGAATATGATCATCTCGTGGCCTGTTGGGCAAGTGAAACTGAAACATGTCCAAGTTCTTGTTCGATATGAATCTGTTCAAGCCGTGGGAATTGCATTCAGCATATTTCATATTTGATAAGAGTTTTCTCTTTTTTTTTTCTTTTCCATCTCTATCGTCAACCTTTCATCAAAGAAAACTCAGTTGATGCAAGCTGATTAATTCAGTCTCTCTGATGTCACACTGCATCGATGTTTTCGGATCTGTTGACTTTAGAATCTGCTTATCCTGGTCTTTGATGTGCAGTTTGACATTTTCTCCGACTTTATCCTTCGGTTTGCAGGTAAAACTATAGACAAGGAGAAAAGAGAAAGTAACAAGCAACTTGAGAAGCTGAAACAGGAATTGCTGAGCGTTAAAACAGAATCTTGCAGCCTCCAGAGGAGGGTTGAAGAAGAAACCCAGAGTAAGATAGATGAGATTGAGAAGAAAGCAGAAGAAGACAAGTTGGAGTTAGAGACAAAGGTATAATTTCTTTCCTTCACCCCTCTCTATGGCTCCCTGTCAGTGGCACCCTTTTCAACATGTTTATCGGTCACACGTTAACTTCATATTTCCACATACACGTAACAATGCAACCGTCATTCGATAATCGATATCTGTGTCTGCTTTTGATCCAGTTTCAATCTCTTTACTTTTCAAGATTCAAAGTTTGGTGAAGGAAAATGAAGGTCTGAAGAATCAGCTGACGACACTGGAGAAGATTCGGGAACCTGCCCAGAGATGTGATCTTGAGCACTCCAGTTTGGAAGTAAATGTACAGTGAATGCATTACCATCAATATCTATATACAGATACTGTTTGTAGATCCATATCTTTTACTTCTTTTCCTCCTTTGCATTTGTTTCTTAAAGATACACCTTTAGTTGTTATGTGAAATTCACTGAATCTTTTGAAGCCTGTCCCTTTTCCTTCAGATACTAATGACGAACAGTCACACTCAGAGGATCACCATGTGTCACATGCAAATGAAAATTAATGAGTCAATGAATTAATGCTTTCAACTTGATTTTGGAAAATTTGTGACCAGACACTGTTTTACATTATTACATGCACACAGCTAATCTAAGATAGTTACCTGTTTTTCTCATGTTATAGTGAATAAATGGTTTGTTCCCATTTCACAGACAGATATCCAGAAAGGTCAACTTGCTTTATCTCAATATCATCTAACTTTTAAAACTCCTACCCACAGCTGTCAAACGCAGACCTCTCCGTCCAGCCTCCCAGAAGGAGAAGCAGGCGACTGGATCAACTTCACACGGATTCCTCGGCCGAGGAGCTGGAAGCAGACGTCTCCGCGGCGGATTCCTTAAACGAAGGCACCCCTGCTCGAAATCTCGGCCGGAACCTCAGCGAGATGAGGCTGGATGACCTGGATGTCAGTCCACGAGGGAGCCTGACCTCCTCCCGGGGATCTACGAAGAGTCTCAGGTCCAATGCCAGCACAAGGTCAAAAGGTAGGTCGTAGCAGGTAATGTTATCATGTGGGGAAGTTATCCTTCATGCACAAGGTCGTCTTGATAGATTATATTCTTCTTCTTTTTTTAATTTTTTGAATAGGGGCACGGGCCTCATAAGTCCGCTCAGTCTCACTTTTCTACTCTCTTCTGAAAAAAAAATTTGCTACATGTATGGTGAAAGTATCGACCTATAACAACGTGACATCTTTTCAACAAAGTGTTACTGCTATCTCTGTTTTGAAAAGATAAGCTTTGGCTTATCTTTTTCTACTAACCCAGTTGATAGAGTCATTTGCATGTTAATTAAGTTTCTCGTTTTATTAAGTTGTTCCTTTGCATGCACATTGCCTTGTACTAATTATTCACCGGTGCAGATCTTGTCATCAGCTAACAGTCAAATTACCCCATCTGCTATTAAACAAACAAAATTGAAAAGACAGTTGGTTAAGTAGTATTTGATCTTGATTCTATGGAAGGACCCCAGCCCTGGGGTTAAATCTGCAAGTTCCTCAGTCTTTAATGAACATTGTTTGCCCCATTAGGACAAAAACTTGTCTCGTATGATTGAAATTACCCTCCTCTCTCCCTTGTAGCAGTAATTTGTCTTAATTACTTGTTTTCAAACTTGAGTTGTCAGGTTTTCATCACTGTCAATTACAAACAATGACTCAAGATAGTCATCGAATCATGGCAAGCTTTTAAAGTACCTATGTCAATGAAGTTATTGACCTAGGATAGAGTGATTTTTGACCAGGGAGTCAAATAGGTTTTTCTGAAATGATTAAAATATGTAGACAAAATGATGTCTACTGTAGGAACATCTACTAAAGCTCTCGACTAAGGACACCCCTACCGTCCTCTCCTTCAATCCCAGGGCGCACCACGATCGAAATCACCATGGCATGTACAACATCTGAGGTGGAACTGGCCACGTCGGTGCCGGCCGAGAGCAGTCAGACGCCCTACAATCTCCGCAGCAGCACGACCAGCAGCAGTCAATTGAATCTACCGGACAGGGTCACCAAAACTCTGGATGAGCTCTGTGCCAGCCAGAGCTCCCTGACGGCATCGACCATTAACAGAAAAAGCCATCATACCACCGGTATGAAACATGTAACACTCATCCTCTTCCCCACCCACCTCCCCTCATCTCCCACCAACATCATCCCCTATATTAAATGGGTTAAGGAAGTGCTTGCAGAAATATCTGCACTTGTGGCTAGCTAATTAAATCTCAAACTAGTGTCATGCACTCAAGATGAACTGCCATTTGTCACATGACCCGTGTACATCAAAGGGGTTGCATCAATCTGACACACCACTTCACGTATCTTCAAAGCACTACCCCGAGTGACTTGATGTCGATTTATTTGAGCTTGTGACAAAGGAGACAACAACAATTATGACATCTGGATTTCAATGACTACAAACCTACAGCAACATAAATTAAATTTATGAGTACAGCAATCTTCGTAACAAATTTTTAAGATCATTTTATGTTTTCTGTGGCATTTTATGGAAATTAGTGTTAAGTATGACCTGCTAGTGCTGATTTTAGTTTGGAAGATATTATTTCATAACAAGTATAAACATGGCACTACTATGAATGGAGTAAAGGCAGCTTATAACCCTTTGAAGTTATGATCTGTTCTGACATTCCAAAGCTCAAAACCCTCATTAATTGGTACAAGGCCGATAATCCAGGATAACTGAAGGTTAAGCAACAGTTGAAGGCAAGATATAGCCCCACCTATAAATCTTAGTACAGCCATACTTTTGGTTTGGTCATGATTTTGAAGTAATATTAGAAGAGATTTGCTATCAATTTTACAAAACTAAGAAAGGATCTATAATTTACTATAAGTTAAGTTTTGTTGTTAGGAAGGATCCAGAGAGATGGAAGTTTACTTATCAAAAGTTTCTCAGTTTTCATAGTATCGAAAACATCCTCTATCGAGAAATAGATGGTAACGCTGGAACAAAATGCCAATTTTTCTTTTATTTGTGGGCGTTTTTACAGATGTGAAGGTCATTGTAGACTCTATATTTATTACTACAAAAAATACTGTTAATTAAGAAACTGCACAGAGTCTTTTGAGAAACTCATTTCCAGTTTTGGATGTGTAAACTATGATTACAGTCGTTCTTTTCATACAATGGAAGTTTTTGACTTCTGATTGTTGGAACAGATGACATAAGTTCAAAGGGATTACTTGGAGCAATGGGACAAAGGAATTGTCGGATTAGAAAGATTAGGCACTGAATGTATTTGTAAAGGGGTTGTTGAAAATGAGATTCAAGGTAACATTGGGGTTGAATAGCACCATGTCACAATGACGCTGCTTTTACTCCATTCATAGTAGCTCCATGGTATAAACATCCTTGTAATTGCCTTTTTGTTGGTTTGCACATGCACAATAATTTCCTCCTTTTACCAGAAATTTTTTGCAACGTTTTTCAATAAATATACATGCTCAGGATCTTTTGACCGTCTTGCATGAATTTTTCTTTTCCATTAACCCATCATACCCAGGTTTGGTATAGATCTCTAATCCCAGCAACCAGTACTAACTCTGCAGCTCACAGGTTGTTATGTTTTCAAATCTTTACTCTTTTAAGGCCTGCACTCCGCTAAGTCTTTTGAAAACTATCCTTACTATATCACGATTATGCCCAACTCTCACAGGTCGTGCCAACTTTGTGATAGTCAATGACTGCGATGAAGAACCAGAGTTCCTTGCCTGGGAGGATCGCATCCATGAACTCCACAGGAGGAACACCCTCTGTCGCCCCCACCTGAAGACATCCTACCCGGTGGAAACGCAGACGTACGCGCCCGACAACTTCAATGACAGCGACTTGAAGAAAAAGGAGACGACATTCTCTGAAGGAGAGACCAAGACCGTCACGTCCTCTGCGAGAACTTCGAGGAAAAGGAAGCCAGATCTGGCTCAGATAGAAGAGGCACCAATCGGAAAAGTTAGTGATGGAAATGAAACATAGTTCAACAATGATATGAATCCTTTTATGTGTAATTGAAATGAAATTGAAAGTGTTTCCCGATATCTTTTATAAATGGTACATATTATTTGCCCAAAAAGAGTCGCACTGAAAAGCGCTCCTAGTAATTTAAGATACCTTTATGCATTTCTTGTGGCATCTTTCTCACTCGATACAGATTTGTACTTTTCTGTGTTGTAATGCTATGTGCAAGAGAACAAAATCAGAGACTCTTGCTGCTATTTTCCTCATAGTCCAGTCCAATTAGATCATCATTTACCAAATGTGTTTCATTTTTTCATCAATGATTCTTTTAGCAACTACGCAAGACCTCTCAGAACATCGTCCCTGCTGGGGATGTCACTTCTAGCTTCCTCCGCAAGGCCGTCTCTCATCAAGAGATGCCTCCTCCTGACGTCATCTCAGCAACATCTCGCGCCATGCGGTCCTCCCAGAGTGATCTTTCTGACAGCAAAAAGTTGGTCGCTACGAACACAAATTCTACTGGACGAATCCTCAGGTCCTCAGACATTAGAACCAATGCTGAAAACAAGCCTCAGCCTGCTCAGGTTAGTTGAAATTGTAAACCAAATACATTTTCCGATGAGTTTTGAGGGTTTCAGTCAGCCTGTCAAACAGTGACAAAGAAACCAAGGATGCATGCTGTTGTAATATAGTTTGGCCACAGCACTGTGACAGCTACCAAGCAACTTGAGAAAGAAGTCCATCTCCTTGCAATTGATAGGTGAGGCAATTCACCTAAACATGGAACAAATTGTTTTCTAGTATAGATTTCAAATCTTATATTTCTTTAGCAATTTCAGTCAAGTACAAAGCTGATTGTACCTTATTTGACCATGTGTGCACACCTGTATTACCAGGAGAAAAGTAGCAGATAATTTCCTGACATGAACCTAGATTGTTCCAATCTAGCTTCCACTTTTTCATTTGGTTTTGGTCGTATGCACGCCAACTTCTGTAAAATGTTTGAAATTTTAAACAATGCCACTGATATTTTCTTCACAATGCCAAACCACTTTGTGAATCTTCGTTAACTTGATGAGCCTATACATTTTTAATTTTTTTTTGTTCCCTTAACATTAATTTATCACCAGATTATGAACAATTGCATTCCAGTGACATAGCTTGAACAGCTGGGACTTTTGCTGATGACATCTTCAGTTAAATTTCCCCCAAAGAGATTTCTAATTAAGTGAAATTCATACTGATTTTTCTTGATTCTATCTGTTTAAATTTGTTCAGTACATTGACTGTATTGGAAAAGTTTTATGCATGCTATCTCGCTTGGATTGATGTCTGAAGGGTCTCATTAAAAATTTTGAAAAGGAGAGAAAGAAGGAGGCTCACAATCTCACCGAAGAGAATATTCGTTCAGATTGTCGCCAGACTGAAGCGCTTTCAGAGTAATGAGAGGTATCTAATAAAAGCAGGGAACTTTTTTTCTGACATGTTTTTCAAAAGAACAGCAAACAGATGGAGTACAAAAGACAACCTCAAAACTCTGAGAGCATTTAAATGTTGGAGCACCCATCTTGAAAATGTTTTTCAAGCAGATGTGGCAAACACAAACAGATGAAACCAGAAAAAAATAACATCGTAGGAAGTTACATTCAATGGCATGCATTTTTTTGGCCGATCACATTGCTCTCTTATCATTTTTTTTTCTGCTTTGCTCTTTTATGATTTTTTTCTTGTCCTTGGTCATTAATGTCTCTGTAACCTGGTCCAAAGCTGCTGAGCACATGGGTACACAAAACTATATGCAACAAATTGCAAAAATTTGTGAATCTTTACCCTGAATGCACTTGAATAGAAATAATGCATTTTGTCTACAGAGAAGAATCATATTTCTAAAACTAATAATTGTTAAAAGCAGGGTAGATTACTCAAAATAAGTAAGGTTGGAGGTCTTTTTTTCAGAAATAAAGTTTCTCACTGGTAGAAATTGGTCTTTTTTTTGCTTGAGCATAATTTTGTTCACCAAAACTTTCAAAATTCAAATGATGCATTTCCATAACTCATCTTACGCATAAGTTTTTGAGGAGATGAAGCTTTTGTTGGTGTTAATTGATGAGACTGAATGGTTTTAACACTTATTAAACCTTTTTCTTTGTGTGTTACTTTGGCGCTCTGTAACTGCCCTAATTCCCTTTACAGGTATTTTAGCAAGAGTGTTTATAAGTCTACAAAGCAGTAATAATGAGTTAGTGATAATCCAATTCCATTGTTACTTTAATATTTGTTAGTTCTTGCCTTTTATTATTTCTCTCATGATCCCTTTTCCTCTCCTGTCTTATTCTTAATTAGGGCTGATAACTTTACACATTTAGTCTAGCTGACCTTCTGCCTTTTTTCTCTCTTGAGGAGATGGTAGGGGGAACTTCTAGATCTTATAGTCACTTTCCTCCTTATTTTTTTTTTTTTTTGCCTTTAGAATCTGTTATCGGTTGTGACACATCCTGCTGTGTTCATTTGATAATGATCGATATTCTCTTCAGCAGAGTAACCAACCTGCTCTCGCCTTTGACATCGGCTTCTCCCCAAAACCGTCGTTCCGCCGCCGTTCCATGAGGCACTCTTTTGCGAAGAAGGCTCTAGGGAGGAACAGCCCCAAGGTGAACCCAGAAGTCGCTGCATCCAGGAAGGAAAACAAACTCAGATCAAAGAAGGAAGCCCGCAAATTGCCCAAGATGGATCTGGACGGAGATACGTCACAATCAAAACTTCCGACGGGTCTCCCTGCAATTGCCAAGAAATCTAAGAGAGTAAGTGTAAAAATGTAAACTGCTCATTCTTCTCTGTTCCCCAGGATGATACAGGGTGAGTTTGACATCAACAAGAAAGAGGGAGCTGCTCAGAGTAATTTATACTGGAAACAACTATGCTGGATACAGGGGATTCTCTGAGAATAAGTCGCATATTTACTACTGGACTTGTCCTTATGAGAGATAGTGAAGTTAGCATATTTGTGAATCACAAAGGGCTTGGTTATTAACTTACAAGCATTAATATTTTAAAGGTACTGACAGTTTTAGTTTGTTAGAATTTCTATAAAATAAATATCCTTTCTACAAATAATCAATAAAGTAGTGTTTTTACGAGTAACCCGGGTACCCGAATGGCATTTTACTGCCTGAAACCAAAATTACTACCGGATGCCTTAATAGAATGAAAACTGCACAACCTCTGTGTAGGCATGATTCAGATGGCCAAATGTTTGGTAGCACACACAACAAATGGCTCAAAATGGAATTTTCTTCTTCCTCTTGCCATAGAAATGTGGTCCTATTTATGAGGAGGTGTAGGCAAGTAGTAAGATTTCTCCACACAAATGTGATGTAGGTTACTGTGGAAATACCAACATTAATAATAAGACCATCAATGTGGTTGGGTTCCCGGGTACCAGATGGGTGTGAGAAAAAATTACCAGATTACAAGTTTTACTAGGAGGTATTGATGAAAACACTACTATAAACTATGTGTGAACTGTATCCACTCTACCAATCTATGACTGTATCCATTCAGCCAATTTTAAACCCCTTAGTAGGACGTTAACTGCTAATCTTTGAAATATAAGGTACCTCTAAAGTAGTTCTTTTATCTTGAATTTTGCAGTTCTGTCACAATTCATTGGAAATTTAGTCATACCTGAGACATAGAAACTTATAAAACCTGCATGTTCTGATTTGTTATTCGCTGACAGAGATCTATCGGCAAATGGCTCGGCAAATAAATGAAACTTGGATGCAGGTAAGCATTCAGTCACGTGTGAAAGAGATCACGGCAGGGTCTCCTCGAGGACGATGGCTCTAGTGATGAGAGACGGTGGAGGGATCTGCGTTCAGGGAGAGAGCAGACAAGCAGAAGGGTTGGAGCATCAGGTGACAAGTGAGCTGATGGATTCCAAATAAACAAGGACTCGAGGAACATCTGAGTGGAAGTGAGGGGGACTTTGATGCATCTATACTGCTGACAGGAATAGAAGAGGACCAATGTACTCACTAATTATGATTGAAACCATCACAATGTTCAAGCACTGGTATTTTGACTTTTTAATGAAAGACTTAAGTTTACTAGAGCCTGAGGCAGGGGTGGGCAACGTACGTGGATTTTTTTTGTAGCCCACGAGATGTCTCAAGAAAAAGAAGGAAAATCGTCAGTGCCAGACGGCTCATTGGATGCTGCCAGGTAGTCCTATATTACCTCATTACTTATCAAACTTACTACACTGTTTTTGTAAATTAAGATGCACGTTGCTTGAAAGTCCTCAGAAGTAAAGGTTTTAAATCAGTAGTAGGTCGCTGGTCAAGTGCAGTCCCGGCAAAATTTCATTCCTGATATCTGGCCTGTTCAATCAAGAAGGTTGCCTACCCCTACCCTAAGGATCAAGTAATTTGCTGTGTGCTTATATATCCTTCAGTTATTCCTGTGAGTACTTTTTGTCCTTGACTTTGTGTTAAGGTTATTAATTTCTCAGTCTCTATGCATCTGTTATTTCCTGGTTAGCATCCCTTGTCTTATTCCTGGTTGGTGTCATTAGGTCTAATAATCCTTTCATTATTAGTGAATTTCTTGAATGGCAGCACTGGAATTCATTGTACATACTCTTTTCAATGTCTGTTGCCATGTCAACATTAGATCAGCTCAAACTCGGAACATTTGTCAACACTGAAAATGTTTAGAGCTCTGATCAGTACTTTAACTATTCATCAATTGAGATTTCATAGAGCTAAAAACAAGTTGACAATATTTCAGTTTTGACTTTACTAAATCTGATTTGATCAGAGTTCATCAAATTGAGTGAACGTTCACACATACCCCCAAAAGCTGCTACGACACACGATCAGCTACTGCAAAAACATTTGTATTCTTGGTGTCCTGGTAAGCATGAGTGTTGAGTTTGGATGTTACCCTGTTACAACATTTGTCTTTTTGTCAGACATGCATGGATTGCAGGCAATGTATATTGTAGCAGGGAAGGGTAAGGATGAACTTATAAATTTAGGGCTGGAAAATTTATAGTAGACAGTAAAATATATGAGAATTTGTAAAAATGTTTGTAAAAATATAGTGAATGAAATATATATTTCCATTCTTAAAAGCACCAGTATGATTTCCTCTGATGCTCTTTTTCAAGTCATCAGAAATTTTTTTTTAAATTGGAGCAGCAACGTGCCTGAAAAATGATACTGTAGGCCAATTGTAGAATCACATATTCTTTCTTTTTCTCTTTCATTTCTCCTGTTGTTTTTTTTTTTTTCCTCTCTCTCTCCCTCTTCTTAATCAGCCACAATGCTTCAAGTTTTCATTTTTTTATGGTCAGGGACGTGATACACGTTGTTATTCATTTTACGAAGCATTTCCGTTCATGTTGTCTGCCTTCGTATTTTATCGCAGTGTGCGTGGGCAATACAACACGCAACACGATATCAACATTCTTCACATTTCTTCTTATTTTATCAACCAGGGAGCTCCTACGTCCCTCAAAGCTGGGTCATTATCGAGGTCACTCAGCATTACTTTCAGATAGCTTCTGATAGATTTCACGTTTTATCGATTTATGAGAGCTCCTCTCACCAGTTTTTATCCACAGGCGGTAGATCAGATTAGATATTTGGCAACCATATCTATGTCAGTTTGAAATACAATCAACATTATGCAAGTAGATGATTATTCCGGTTGAGAAAGTAGGAGCCACGTGTCATTGAAACGTTCTCTAATTAATAATTCTTGTCTATTTTCAATAAAGTAGATAAAAACACAGGGATCAGGAATATGCAGTGTGTTTGGTGTTCATATTTCATCCGTAAAGTTCAATTCTGTTTGCAAGAACAAGATTATATGCAAATGTGGTGCCACTGTGATTTTGCATCCATTCATGAACGAACTGGCATTGCCAAGCTGCGCACTTGTACTTTTTTAATTCTGCAATCATCCCAGTCTATTTAGCAGGGGTGTATAATGTTCGAGTTAATTTCTCTAGAATGTCATTTTTAGTTCTCCTTCAAAACACAATTCCTTTCCCCTTGCATTTAATCTCATTGCATTGAAATTTGCTGATGTTACGTTGTCAAATTATTTTATGTATATTTAAATGGAACAAAATACCAAAAATTCTTGCAGTTACTTCAACATCTATGACTCTTATCTATAAACAATTTTTTCACCTTCTCTTCTCAAGCATGTGTAAAGTTTCAATGCAAAGCACTGACTGACTTTTAAGTTTTAGCAGCTTTGTCAACCTGATACCTCCTCATCTAATATACCATGTAATGTATGACATACTCATAATATGCAACAAAAGTTACCCGCAACGTGCTGAAAAATGACACATTTCTCCTGTATCATATCCGATTGCTTACATGTACCAGTGTCACAAAAAAGATTTGGTGACCAAATAATACTAACAACTATAGTCTTCAGTCTCCTGACATATGGTGTCATGATGTTCACTAAGACAATGGCAAGATCTGACTTTTATAAAGTGGCATTCATTCAGTTGAACAAACTTAACAGAACTTTTCTGTACTTACCTGTACCGCAGTAACATTGTGTCCCAATCAAGCCCAAACAGCCACTGCTAACCAATTTTAGCAGCAATGCTGTCAGAGGGAGGGGGTGCATCAAAATAAACAAGATAAAAACTAAAATTCAAAAATGTATAGGTTTTTGCTTTCAAAACTATGGCTTAAACATATTCAAAATATGTAAAACGTTAGTTTAAGCACCCGGACGTGCCTTCAAAGGTTGGACGGGCATTTTGCAACGTAGGGTTCCTTGGCGCAAAATATTTATTGCTAATAATCTGCTGTGGTTTCGTTCCAGTTCTGGACCTTGCAGACTTGTCCTAGCATTGGTATTGCAGGATAGGCAGTCTCTGTCAGAAACAGTGAGTTTCACAGTAGTTTTCACGTTTTAATATTGCTCGTTGCCATGGAGTTCAGCAGCGTGAAATGCTCGGCAGCGTTGATATGACCTTAAAAGTCAAATTATCAGGCACGCCATTTTCAATTTGCTAGACATAAGGAGCTGTGTTTTTGAAGTTCCTCTCTGGTAGACTTTATAAAAGCTGTGTGATGCCTCTATTTTGCTGGTTTGACTTCAGTCACACAGAAATGTTATACACAAATATCTTTCAGTAGTTCTCATTGGCTGTGATTTTTATCCATTATTTGGATCATTTAGTCTCAGCATTCCTATTTTCCTTCTCTAAAGGATAAATCTCATTCATTTGACTATTTTATAAGTACAATTACAGGGTCCTGAGTCTTGAGGGAGGGGGGTGGCATTGGGCATCTTCTACATACTCTTTTTAAATGAGGGAACAGGTTTCAACAACTTTTTGCTGATATAGATTAGCTCCACCAAGTTTCACCATCAGAGAATGCTCATCACATGCAATTTTTTTGATCATCAATTGTCAAAGGTAGAATTAGTCAGAGGTGGTATGAGATCAATAAGTCACTGTGGATATGTTGCGTCATTCTTTGGTTCTTTGAGTTTCTTGTTTTTTCTTACTGCAGGGCTATTCATGATATACATTTGTATGTTTATTCTTAGGGAGGTATCATTTGTTTTAAACACATCATGTTAATTCAAAGACCTGTTTTGTTTTTCCTTTCAGTTTACTCAGTATCTTGGTCCATGAAGAACTACAAACTTATGTGGTTGTCTGCTTGCTTAAACAAAAGTAAATGTCCCATTAAAAGAAATTAAAATTTCTTGATCATGCAAACCAGTCTGTATTGACCATTCAATGACTGCCAAAACTGTGCCTTTCTTTAACCCACTTGTTTTCTTTGTATTTATACAGACTATTGTTGTGAACACCAGCAAGAGAACTCATTAAATCAGGAATTTATCAAGGACCAATTTTAAATTGAATTGAGCTTCCACCATATTTCTTACACATTTGTCACATCATCTGCCATTCCCACATACGACTGACGCCTTGCATCATTTTTGACAATGTTTGTTGCCTAATGGATGTAACATTTAAACATGAAAGTAATGTATGAGTACTAATTGGATAGGCCTTGCATGCGTGCCTTGCTGTTTTTCTTTTTTTTTTCTTATGCCATTCAAGAACATAAATATTCTTAAGCTTATGTTTGTGACTGGTGACTTCTAAAAATGAAAGTCAATCAAACAGAATTATGGTTAACAAAATGTGGGTTATGGAGCTGTACATATCTGTAAATAAAAATAATTTGAAACTTAATTTATCTTTAACAGAAAGTTTGTATTCACAGGCTGTAAATTGCAGAATAAAGCATGCTTAACATTTTAAGTAATTACTTTTTCTTGTTTTCAGCCTATTTCCACCCCACCAACCATGGGACATCATTGTATCTGATGTAAACATGATATACTAATATCAACAAATATGCCTTGCTTTAATGATTTTGATTAAAATGACACCTATCCTCAAAAGTGGAAAGTATTTGTAGTCCATACTGAATCTTTTAGTTATCCAACAACACACGATACAAAATGGATCAGAAAGGACAAAATTATTTTGAATTAACAGGTGACAGCACCAACTCAGTTACTTTAAAAACAAAAGTCATAATATTGACAATCTATCATTGACATAGTCTTTTATTTAATATGGGTCATTCTTTCACAGAATGCAGTGAAACTTTCAGGCCCCAAGGGATAAAGCCTTACCTTCCTTAACAAGATTCTTAGAGCATTTTGATGAACTTGACAGATTGGCACGTTATCACAATAAACCCTGAAAGTTACAGAGATATCACATTATCTCTAAACAATTCTATGATCATTTCAAAGAAGAAAGGGGAAATTTTAAAGAAAGGGTATGCTATATTGGTGTCAAAAGATAACAAGCTAACATCATCTACGTTTACCTCTCACAGCTCTCCTATCATCTGAATCACTGATCCGACAAGCTCCCCATCCCCAACTAACGGCAAGAACTGTTGTTGGAGCAAGTCAGTGATATATGTGACAGAAAGGCATGTTTTTGTGACATGTTTACAATCAGATGCCAGGCAAGGAGCATGCCGTTCAGAGAAACTATCACACAAATAGGCCTTTGTAAACATAGCAGGTTGATCACGTTCTCTGCTGCTAGGTCCTGAATTTGGACCATACACTAGATCTTTCAAGTTCTAAAAATTTGAAACAAAACAGATCATTGCAATTCTTGTATGTAACTAGTGTACCTGTCATTTAACTTGGTAGTTCAACTTGGGAGTCAAAACCATCGCATATTGCCAAGTTATGGAGATATTCAACAGAGAAGTCAGTACTAGCCCAATTTATAGTTAAAAGACAGTGCCATATGTAACGGATGGACACTTGTCCAAAGGCGAAGAAATGTATTAAACACAAAATCAGTAGACCATGGCTCACGATTAGCAAGCAACAAAGGACGAGCACAACAAATGCTAGTCCAGAATTGCGTCTCTCAGGTATCATACCACCCTTAATGAACTGGTCCTCAGATGACCTCCCCAACATGTTTAGTGATTTCCACCAATACTCTGAATTAGTTTTTTCTGGTCCACTGGCAAAGGCGAGTAACAACAAAAAGGTCATGTATCTACTTTTATGCCCTAGAGGGCAAGAAGGTATAAAAATATTCAATGCCTGAGAAATCCCATCATGCGACCAAAACAAGGATTATATTTATACACACATGCACATACCAAGACTTGAATCTAGCAGTAATCTAATGCATCATTACCATCATTGTAAATACCAGAATGCAATATGTAATCCCAAAGCTTCCTCAAAAATGTCACATTAGTCACCCATAATATAACAACTGAACCAAGTTAATTGAAAGTTCCAGATGATACGGATTTCCATTTCGTGAGGTCAACATCGCACAACCTTACAAGCAATTACCATTCTCAATGTAGTAAAGAGGACGGATGTAATATGAGAACTACTTTACTACAAAGCCAAACAACTACTGACATAGGGACCACTGGACTCAGTAGCAATCATTTACAAACATATACAGGTATGCAAGTCAACTGATGACTCCTCAGAGCATAGTACCAGTATAACTTGATTAACTATTATCAAAATAATGCCCAAATAGGACTGTATACAGCTTTCACTAGTCAGGCCTATTACATTCTAGGTCTCCAAGAAACAAAGACATAAAAACTTAAGCAATGACTTCATTGAACTCTCTGGCACACGGATGAGTTTTCTAGTATAATGTTCATGCTTTGGGATGCTTTTGTTGTGCAAAGTAATCTTTGTCCTTGCAACTCCAAAAGTATATGAAATATCCAGTATCATCAACTCTTGCCTCCTGGATCAAGTCGTAGCATTGACTCTTGTCTGCTGGATCAAGTCATAGAAACGACTCTTGCCTGCTGGATCAAGTCATAGCATAGACTTTTGTCTGCTGGATCAAGTCATAGCATCAACTCTTGCCAGCTGGATCAAGTCGTAGCATCGACTCTTGCCTGCTGGATCAGTCACAGCTTCTTGTCTGAGAGTGACTGGTTGGCATGACAGTTAAGTTCTCTGCCTACTACTAATTACAAAGCCTCCAATTCCATTGGTTGTGGTCAGCCATTTCCGACGATGGCTTGTAATGTTTCAGCCTGTTGAGAAATCAAAACAATTGCCATCAAATGGAAGAAAATACATTTGGAGCAGCGAGAAATACAATCACAACTTTTTTCACAGATTCCGTCTGGCTGCTGTAAGTGTGAACTGTCTTTCTAATGTGTTAAGATATTTCTTAAAAGGATAGGCCAGACAATGTTCGAAAATATTCTCTCAAAATCCATAATACAAACAATGTGTCAACAATTCTCAATCTGCCCCTCATCTTCTTGCATCAGATACAGATCATTTGAAACCACCAAAATCTTTGACTACGCTGACCACACCTATGACGTTAAGTTGAAAAAATGACGATGACAAGCGAAACCATTGCATCAATTGCACGTCAACCTGTCGTGCTTACGAGTCGTGCAAGAAACTGTCTCAAACTTTATCTATTGTCAAATAAGTTACAATCATGACATTTTAGTGGATCAAGTTGGTGTCGTCTTACAGGAAAATGTCTTCCATGATCGTTATTGATTATTTCTCAATTATGACAGTAGTCTGGGAATATCTGGAGAATTGTTTTAAGACTCAAGGAAGTGTAAACATCATTATGCAGACCAATCATGGAGATAGTCAGTATGCAGATCAATAATGGAGGTAGTTTTCATTTTCTAAAGATTTGTTCCCCCCCCCCCACGATGACTCTAAGTATTCTGGCACCTATTCCACACTTCCTTGATAAAAGTTAATATACATACCACAGGGTAACATTACATTGATATAATGTGCTGGCACTGATGATTGCCATCCTGGAAGGGTGTTCACCCAAGTTTCTGGTAAATTACTTCCACTTTGACGGAACTTTTGAAATAGGCTAAGTTTACGTCAAACTCATTTTTACGTTACTCTTCTCACTTATTGGCCTCACTCCAAACCACATCACTCGCCACAAGTGGCACGTGCACCGCCCTTTGAGAAAGCCTGTTCAATTGAGTAGACTCCAATGTGTTTGTGGACAAACGTTCAGTATGAATGGTTGATTGCAAACACATTCCTTCACAACATAGATAACATACTAGTCAAGTTTAATGAGCAAAAGGGTCAGAAATGTCCTCCTAAAGGCCTGAAAGAGTAGACATCCCCCAACCCCCCCCCCCCCAAAAAAAATAATGACCAGAATCGTCCATTCTGCTAAATATTCATTAAGTGCATTCTTAAAGATATTGACACTCTTAGACATCACCACAGACTCTGGCAGACCATTCCATTCATCCACAGCTCTATGTCAGAAGAAATACTTTCCTACATACAGCCTACAGTGCAGCTTTTGGAACTTAAATCTGTGACCATAAGAACTCCTTGAATTAGACCACTGAAAAAAGAAAAAATCATTAAAACAAAATTGTCAACACCCTGAACAATTGTAAACACTTAAAGCAGATCATCCTGCAGTCATCGTAGCTCAAGGGATGTAAGATAAAGTATCTTTAATCTAAGATCATAACCGCCACCTCTCATGGAACGATCAGTCTGGTAGTTTTTATTTGCACTTTTTCCAAAATAGATTTGCCTTTTAAAAAATGGGAATTCCAAGCCTACACAGCTTACTGTAGATGGGGCTAAACCAACTGCTTGTAGAGCCACACACAGTATTAGACTGTATGCAATAGTAATGGCATAATACAGATGATAGAGACAAGGATAAGAGTAGAGCACGGAAGCTATAACTGTGAGTTAACATACAATTCACTAAGAACCTGCTGAACTGAGAATACCTGTAACTATTTAAGTACACCACAATCCAATTCTTTCATGCAGATTTGGAACAATTCAGGCAGTGTACCATACCTACTTCAACCTTAAACAAACTACTAACAGTAAAAGAATGTCCTGCCTAAAGCAAGCAGTGAAAGCTGACATTCCAGTTTTGCTTATTTTTTGTCACTAAAACTCTGTAAATTAATTCTGGAGATTTACAATTCTGAACATACACTCTGTGGATCACCATGTGGCCTAGTGGTTTTTCAAACTAGTTCAATCTCTCCCCGCACAGATGGAAAAATAACTCCACCCCCACATGCCATCTCCCCGATGCAAGCACATCCACGCAGAATAACTCATTGACCTCGGTTCTTGTCTGTTTTAAAGGTAAACAAGATCGCACCAACAGAATTTCTTGCAGCTCATTAGATCATTAGTACTTATTCTTTCCTTTTTGCCATTACATACTGTTTTAGTTATTAACTGTGATTTTCTATTTTTGTGTTTCTGCAATAATCCTGTCATTTCTAAAAAAATGCTTATGTCCAGTCAAGTTAAAATGAAAGTAATGAAATAAAACTTTGAGGAAAGAGAAATTATGTACCACTCATACTGAATTCATACCACGTTTATATAAATTGTTGTGCAATATGCAGCTAAACAGCTTCAACATGAAGCAAACTATGTTTGTGTTCAGTTAAGCATAATATCCCAATCTGTTGTACCAGCCAGATGGAGAACATGTCAACCACTGTCTATCATGGAAATTAGGCAGTAGGTAATTTCAAACTTTGATCCAAAAGTTATTCTTTCTTTTTATTTTGGTATGACTTGATCACATCAAAAAGTTTTGTTTGTTCTTGTTAATTCAGTGTTTTCCACGGTGGGCTTTAGGGGACAGTCCACCTGTATCACCAACTGAAAATTGACACCCCCTGAAATAGTGATTGCTCCCTAGAAATCCCCCCTCCCCCCTCAAGAAAAAAGATGACTGGTTGATGAGAGGATACAGTCATTTCAAATAAATGACACCAATTTGCATTATGTTGCATCTCAATCATAAAAAAATTCTGAGTGTGAGGGGGAACCTCACCAAAGACAATTCCAAGGTGACTGTTTCACAATTGTTTAGATGCTTCATGCATGCCCCCCTCCTTGCTTAAAAATCTGTGAAGGATACTATAATTGCATCTTTTCATTCTCCTTATTCATTCAGTTTTACCTCTTTTTGCTTCTGTCTCTTCTCCTCCAGTACCTGATCGAGCTGTGACAGGAATCGTTGCTGTCAAACAGAAAGATCAAAGGGAGTGTCACAGAAACTTTCAATTTTCAAAAGGTAAATCTCATATCAACCTGTGAAAGTGACAATGTATGACCTCATAACAATGCAATATATAATGTGACAATGCATGACCTCATAACAATGCAAAATACAATGTAGCAATGTATGCCCTAATCACAATGCAATATACAATGTTGCAATGCATGACCTAATCACAATGCAATATACAATGTTGCAATGGTGACAGATTAATAATTTGCAAGGGAAAGGGAGCATCAGTTCTGTAACTGTATTCAATACTAGCATAGTCACAGACTAAATTCTCCTTAAAGAGGGCGCCACTGGTGAAAAGGATTTATGGAGACATTTGGTCTTACCTAACAAGAATAACAAGACTTTTTTCTTTTAAAGGAATCAGATGAATTTTCAAACCCTGATTACTGTGTTAATAGTGAAAATTAATACATGTTTAGTCTTCACTCCTTTACTGCACTTCTGACAGATTAATGATGGTGCAAGCAAACACCAGTAGTGAACATCTCACAACAGTCATGTGAATATCTCTCAACACCTGTGTGAACATCACTCAACAGGCATGTGCACATCCTTCAACCAACTATGTGAACATCCCTGACCAACCACATGAACATTAATCAACAGACATGTCCCAGGCCATTTCTCACATCCTTTACACAAGATGAAAGATCTTTTGTGAGAGCCAAAGTATAGTAACATACATAAACAATGCGCCAAGTAAAACACTGCAAATACCAGACAAATTTTGTATCCTACAATATTTGCTTCCTTTACTCTTGCATTCTACCTTGTTTAACATGGTTTTAAAAGAGACTGGTTGACTTCTCACGATTTTATGGTGTTTTTTCTCCTGTCTGGATAATTTTACCTTTCCTTCTCAAAAGTTTCATATTCCTTCTTTGTGGTTTTGATTTTAACTTTTTACTTTCAATATTCCAATGTCACTTCTCTCTGTTTTGATATTTAGAGCCTTTCATTTCAACATCCAGCTGACAAATGTCAAACATCAGAGATAAAAAATGAAAAGAAAAGTAAAAAATATCAGAATATTGTGAGACTGTCCTTTCAAAGTCACAGCATGTTTTAGAGGATGCATTTAAATTGCAAATTTCTAGCTCCTGAGTGCTACGAAAACTTCTCTTTTCACAGCTTTAAGATAGCAGAGATACAAAGAAAACCCACAAGAAAGATGCAATCACATGAGGGCTGGATAGCAATCGATGTCCAGCTTTGGAAACATCACAAGACATTTATGATCATTCACGGCAATTAGTAAAAAAGGCGGTTGCTTACATCGGCACACCCGTGCACAAAAGTAATGTCTACGCTAAGGAAGTATTCAGCTCACTGTTAACACATGGCAGTGTGTAGGTCAGGAATACTTTAACTGAGACTGCAGTATGGACAACTTGCTCAAACGTTGCTTGATGGGTGGGGTAAGAGAAATTTATCGCAATTAAATTGTGATTACTTACAAGTTGCCAGCAATAAGTAATGAGAGGGGGTGGGATGGAGGGGCAAAGAAGGGGAGAAAATATGAAAGTCTTGATATATAAATCATTACCTTCAAACCAAAACAACTTCCCAAAAATGATACCAAATTTGCCATCTACTTCTTTGTATTTGTCTTACCAAATCTGCCAAGCCTAAATTCTCTTCGCCAGCAGTTTTAAAAAATAGACTGGAATGGTGAGTGAGAGGGGAGGGGGGTGAGGACTATCCAGCATGACACAAGAATATTTTCTTCAAACAGATCGAAAAATTTGTCTCAGTCGGAAGCATTGCGAACAAAAGGAGAGCAGGATTTAGGTCACAGACTCAACTGGATTAAAAGCAAATGACTGATGTCATGTTTTATGTATACCTTGAGATTTACGTTTTCCACCGTTGCTAGAGATTGTCCCAGGGCCTTCTCTCTATTGGCTAGCTCTTCAAGCTCTAGTTGGAGTTGTGTGTACCTCTGAGTCAAGACAGCTGAAGAGAAAAAAAAAACAGATCAATCAAAAAACAATGCCTGTCTTTTGAGGCTAGTTCTTTTCCATGGTGGGGGGATGACTTGCTGTTTGTTGAACATGCTTTGGTTGCAAAAATTTCACTACAAACAGAATAAGACCAGCCCATGAATCTTTAGTGGACAACAAAAAGTAAACTTTCTGAGGAATTTGCAATTGGAGAGCTTCCTTTTCTTATTGTATGGACTGTTACTTGCAAATGCAACACTTCAGCTCAAGCGAAGTTGAAGCAGACGTGTGCGATGTCATTGTGGCACATTTGCGACTGCATTTCGTGCTGCTTTAAACTTCGCCATGAATTTTTCAACCTCAAAATTTGTTACATGAAAACTTTTAAATCCACAGCAGGATCCAGCATAATAAACTCCCAAACAATCCCTACTGGGAAGCGTGTCACATATCCATTCTTTGTCGCCATGTAACTGAGACATTGCATAATGTTCTGTGAAAATATCTGACGAAATTCGAACGCTAATGTCTCCAGTATGACCGTAAATTTTGGAATTGAGACCAACCAAAGTGCTAAGGTTTCCTTCCTCTCTGATGTGTCAAAGCCTGCTTTTGGTCTGGAGGTTCCGCTTACCATGGCAGCTTTTCAGAGTCCCATAGTTTCTGAAAATTTAACTGATATTTAATATCCACAAGTAAAACTTTTCTGTTCAAAATATGAGAAGAAAACCTGAACTTGTACACAAGTATGCATTAAAAGATTGGCAGTGTGCCAATTTTGAGGCAGCATTTTATCCACAAAGATGAAGATAAAAAAAAAGCGACCTTCTTTCTCATGACCTAGTTTTCAAGAAATAAACTTGGTGACCAGAAAAGTGTTGTGAAAATGCCTCCAGTAATGACATAAATTAAAACTGATCTTCCAAAAGCCTTACCTTTGTCTATTTAAGTAATGACAATGATGCCTTTTTTTTTAATACATTCTGGAATAGCTCAGAGATGAAATTAAATTCCTGCACTCTACAGAGACATTACAGATCTGACTCAGGGATGTTAAAATATGGAACTAAGAGATGCTTTAAACTTTGAACTTAGCCAGCACAGGAACGTATCTCACTGACTGGATCGACAAAAATAATCAGCAGGGTGAGTGTCATGCTGCATACATTTAACCTTTCTGTTTTTACTATAATGACTTTAATACAAACTTATTTGATATGGTGTACATATCCGCTACATCATCAGTGAAGATTATATTGCTTTGTTTAGCAAATACACCACCTGAAATCAAGATGAACCTGAGAAGTTGCAATGGCTTTCACTTGCATGGACACAGTTTTCATATTTTCAACAAGAAGTATACTTCCAGCATGCTTAAAATTTGAATGTATCTGTTGAAGACTAGAAGCCCTATCACACATTACCAGATCAACTTATCTTACACCACTGTACAGCTTGGGTTTTGAGCCCGTAGCAAAATAAGCAGTCTGTTGGAGAAATCAAGAATGTGTGACTGCATGAACATACTTGCAATGGAATGTACTTGCACACCTGAACAGATGAGTAACATATAAATATGGAACATATTCCAATTAAAACGACATGTACTGGACATAAATCAAACTGTCTTCTTCTGTGGTCTCTGATACATTGTGTTAAAGCTTTTGTGCATCCACAAAACTTTTTTCGGGACTGGGTGTGACTTGACGGATATCGCCTGACATGCAACAGAGTTATCAGACATGCATAGGACATGCAGCAAACATTCAGAGTACATCTAGCCGACAATGAAAGGACCTTAAATCCTGATGCGTTTTTCATCCGTAGGGCCAATCTGACAGTGTCTGAGGTGTGGCTTTCTTCACAAATTGCTTCAATTCAATTACTAGTGTCCTGTCACATGACTTACATTGCTCTTGACTGTGCTCATCGTCTGGCTCATCGACCTTTGACCCTACACCCTCTCCTTGCTGCGACAGGTCTTGAGACTGCGCGTCAGTCATCATGTCCATCGAATCCCTCGTTCCTTCATCATCTTCAACGTTGATGTCCTGACCTTCGTCCTCGGAGCTGGTAACATCGGCAAAGATCTGCTGCAAGTCGTCACCTGAGGGCGGTGATAGATGACAGTCTGATCAGTGTGGTTATGTTAATTGACCAAATAAAAAATAGAAACAAATTGACTAGAATTTCCCCTGTCCAGGTCGAAGGAAATATTCACTTTACAAACTTTTTCACAGTTCACCATGCAAGAAAAGTGTCTAGCTTAATTGCAGTATCAGAAATTGAGAATCTACAATGTTAAAAAGAGGGATCAACAACCGACATTTTCAGATTAAACAGTTTAGATAGCTTGTCAGCTTCACATGAAATTTTCAGACAAACACATATGAATTATATTTGAAAATCTGCTGGATTAATGTGCTACAGTATAAGGATATTAATCGTGCAAATAATTATTAAAGGCATAGGTCAGATTAGCACCAGTGCTGTTAAGACCTCATTCTCAAGTTTAGAGCTAATTTTCTACTCTTTCCCACCCCATCCTGATGCCGTTGATGATGGCAAAGTCCTTATTATCATTTTTGTATCATCTGACATCACATAATTACATTTTTTATGGAAGTACTAATTCATTTTGTTATTACTATACCTCTGCCATAATGACTTTGTTGTGTTCCCTTCAGTTTGATGTTATAAACTGTTTATGACATAATCAAGCTGTAAAAACCAATAAAAACCAGTCTCCTCACCAACAATGACCTGGAGGACACACACACACTCACACGCACACACATATCTAGCTGATAATGAGTTGATACTATCAACACTTCTGCTAAGTTTTATCTTTTTTTTGGACCCTTGAAATTTAAAGATGTGATGATTCACATATGCTGTCAACACTGCTAAAAAACTGATTCACAGTTCCTAACTCATCAGCAAAAATCACACAAAAGGGTGTTGGACATGTGCAATACTATCAACCCAGCATTACATTTTCTCTCTTTCCATTTTGTGAATCTATACACTAACTGAATAAACTTTACAATCACTATATCGAAGAAACCAACTGTTATTATAACACCAGTCTGTCGCAAGTCGACCCCAGTAGACTAGCTGCAGCTGGCCAAAACACCTGTTTAAATTGACAGAGCATTCCTAACCAGCACTAGCACTGTTTATGGTATGCCTAGACAGTGAAAATAAGAGAAGTGTTAGTAATGTTAATGCTACTGTAGCACCACAGTATATATCACAACTCAACAGAGTCCCATTTCTCCAAATTCAAGATTAAATCTCAATATTTTTAGTCTCTGGGATTGAAAATAGCGGAATATATTCAAACGTTGTTCAAAAACATGAACTCTGTAACTTACATATAGTCAGCTGTTCTTTCATGAGCAATGAAGTACACGTATAATCTCTGAGGTGGTTAGGCTATTCATTATACATCTGACTATGTGAGAAGGTAATTAGCGTAAATATAGGAAAGGCCTTGCACGATCTTTTGCATTTTTTTAAACAAGATGTTTTGGTACATTTCAACTTGAAAAATGAATGTACAGTAATGTAGTTTGGTATACATGAAATATGCAAGATTTTGTGAAGCATTTAAGTTTTTGGGCAATATTCTTCTGTTCAAACTTTTGTTACCGTGAAGTGGTTTTCATCCTAACACTAAACTGTTCATTAAAAGGATTATATATCGCCCTCTGCCTTTTTACACAAGCAGGGCAATTCTTACAAAAGTGACCGAAGATCGACGAAACTTGCAATTGCTGTCTATGTCTTAACAGAAAAACACAGAATCTGAAAAGTGGAAAACGGAATTTCCCATTTTTTGAAAAATCAGGGGTCTAGCAATACCACTAAAACAAAGTGCTCTGTTTACATTTTGTTAACTAAACCTACAAGTAAGTAAAGTTATTGTGCCATGATGCACAACTTACATCCAGCAAAAGATACTGCTGTTAATGACATACAAACATGATCATTATTACTGTGAAACTAACTCCTACATCAAATGCATCACCAAACCTATTCCTAGGCTGTTGATGATGTACTATTACCATCAACATAGACATCATGTTCTCTCCCCTTTCTGCAATAACACAGCGAACAGATATATGCTATTGATGATGTTCACCTATCCTCCATTAATGCCATTAATTTACATCCTACACTAAATTCATACAAACCTACACATAGGCAGTTGATGATATCATCTATCATCAATGCTGCTATAAGTCTCATTCAAGTCTGTTGATGTCGTATGCTAATCTTCAACAATGTATACAATTCTTTTTTATTCGGATCATCGCATCGACATATAGGAACTGTTAATGATATACATCTATCATCAATACTGACATTAAACCTATTCACATAGCTAAAACATTAAACCCAGATTGTTGATGTCTGCATACAATCACTAACATTTTGCTGTCTTCTTATAAGTCAAAACAAAACATTTCAGTCCACATACCAGCCGTTGAAGATCCTGGTCTGTTATCATCTTTGACCTCTTCATCAGCCAGGACCTCCCATCCTAATCAAATCATCGTCAGGAAAATCAATATCAAGACGGTAGCACAAAACTGACATGTGTATCACCCAAAAGGGATTATACATATTCCTGTAATGCATTTTCAATGTTGAAAACACTGGAAATGGTCACACCATTAAAATAATCCTTACCGTCAATGTTGCTTGATGGATTGGTAATACTCTACTCTACCCATGAAAATAACACCTGACCAGCTTGTGACAGGAATTAAGCAAACTTACCAGAGTAGCTCAAAGGGTTTGAAATTACACAATGTTACATGATTGTACAATATTTTCTAACTTTGATACTGGTGTGGAGAGTTCCTGAGCAGGCTAAAACGAGGACCTGAACTGCTACGACAGGGGTTCCATGGTGTCACAACTGGTGACATCATGTGCAATAAAACACATCCCGTGAAATAACATCAACAAAGGCAATTACCATCAGAGGGGCGTGAATGAACCAGAGGTGACTCACGTTAGATGGTGCAAGGACAACCACCATGAAAACAAGTGCTATATGTGTGCAAATGGTATAATGCATGCCAGTCTGGCAATTCACAGTTTGACTTCATACATGACTCCAACACAAATATGTCAGTTTGGTCGCTGACCCGTACCATTTGTGATGAAAGAACTTATTCCTGACTGAGCACAGGTGTCAGGTCATGTAAGATTGGTTGAATAATGGTATAGCCAGCAACTTAAACATCACCATCTACACCACTGCCAACATATCAGCACCATAAGTAACGTTACATCACTAGAGATTAACTGTCAGGTCACGTAAGATTGGTGCTAGCTGACCAGTGGTATAACTAGCAACACCAACATCACCATCTACACCATTGCCAACATATCAGCACCATCAATAATATAATATTCCCAAAGCTTAAGTGTCAGGTAACATATGAGGTCAACCCACAACAATTTATGAAATCCGAAAGGATACGGATCTTGATAGCGGTGCTGTCCATTCGGAGCAATCTCTTAACCTCCTCTTCAATGTCTGGAGCTTCAATGTACTAAAGAGAAATGACAAGGAATAACACAAAACATTAATAGCAAAATCTCTCATCTCCTACCCTCAATATAACTGACAATATTAGAACATATACCATCAATCTGAAAGCTATTTTGAATCTGCTTTTTATGAAACACTGCCATCTCCTCTACTCAATATATCCAGCAGTCTAGGGACACATGCACTGTCATTTTGACATCACTTTGAATTTTACTGCTTTATAGTCTTTGTCCTACTCTTTACCTGAAAACCAAGGTTAAGGAAGGAACTAGGCGGCATTAAAGAAAGAAATTAGGGCATAAAAAGGACAGCAATACCTCCTTTTACACCTAATTTGTACCCTCATTTTCTTCTAGAGACAAGACAGCTGATTATCTCACGTCTCCTTCCATCCAAAGATAGGGGAGGAAGGATACTGTCAAAATCAAGTTAAAGCAACCAGATAAAATATGCACAGACAATGTAACATAGTATGTCAAAATACCCATCACGTATGTGTCACCATGGAGTGGGTACTGCAGCAAGATTATGATGACTCCCTAGGTAGATTGGATGTCTAGTATAGCGAACACACCTGGGACTACTAACAACCGGTAAGATGATAAAGGAGTTATCCACTATTACAATATGGTGTTTTTGCAAAGGGTTCCACCAGATGTTTCCCAGAGTTCCATGTTCACAGCATTCCACATTCCCAGAGTTCCATGTTCCCAGGGTTCCATGTCCAAAGGGTTCCATGTTCAAAGGAGTTCAATGTTCCCCCACCCTAGGAACAATGAGCCTCAGCAACATCAAACCCAGGGGCACTGTGCCTCGGGAACATTGACATAACCCCATTTGCAAAAACAGGGTCCAGAGTAGGATGGAGATGAATAGTTTAGTTGGGTCTTCAAAAGAAAGTGATGCTTCTCTTGATGGGGTTTAGACTAGGATGTAGATTTCTTGATTATCGAGGTATTCAGTAAGATTGAGAACTTTTATTTATGGGAGCCGTGGGATAAGTGGATAAGTGAATGGGAGCCTAAATGTATGTTTACCCCGCTCGATATGGAATCGATTTTAGAATAATGGGTACCCTTGCTGAATGAAAACTTCTACTTAGTTGTGCAATCTCCTTCAATGAATACACTCTGGTGAGACGATTGTTGCGTGGGTGCCACCGGCAGGATGGGTACCATGGTTATATGGGTAACATGGTGACCTACATGGTATCTTTGAAAGCTCTAGAATAGGAACACTTTGGTAACTAACTTTATGCAAAGCAAATTCCCTCCAATGTTAGGAAGAGAAATTTAAGCTGTATATATGTAGCCAACAATTCTTTTCCATGGAGTGAAGAAACCAACCACTTGCTTTATTCACAACAGGGAAGACCGCTCAAAATTTATCCCTTGAGACTTTCTCACGACAGAAAAGATTTACAGGCACGGACGGTAACATGTTGTTACAACAATGAAAAACATTACAACCTGAAGTTTAATTCCAACACAAAAACAAAGATATATATGATGCCTTGGATAAAACATAGATCACTCTACAAGGCAGGCGGCATAGGAGGAACCTTGATCAACGAATAACCTGCCTGCCGAGAGGAAGCTCTTTAATGAAACATATTTATGACACAACAAACAGAGTGACATTTCCCCTCTGAGGGTAGTTGACAGCAATAAAGATCATTTTATGTCATAGAACATGTATGACTACAAATGAGTTGACCTTTCAGGCAGCCACAAGCATATGTATGTTTACAGTCCATTAAAATACCTTTTTACGAGCAGACTTTCTGAATCTTCTTTTCCTGACATTCTTCAAAGGTGGAGTTACTGACAAAAACAACAAAACATGACTTAAGGGTTATAATACCATTTTGACAGAGAGTCTGATTAAAGTTTTGAGGATTCGTATCTCTTCTTTCATAAGATCATGTGTTGATGTGTAAAACTATCTTTTCTCTTTTTGTTTAAATTTTACATTTACAGAATGCACAGAGAGTCTGATAATTAACTTCAGAAAATTACTCTCTTTTGAATCATAAACTATCTGTTTGCTTGTTTTCTTCACCAGTTTGACTTTGGTCACATCATAATTCTGGGCATGAAAAATGACTTGAATATTCAACTGAGAATGACACAGATTACAATATCACCCAAGCAAAACAACTCTCCAAGATCGTCTGACAGTTAATTTGGTCATACAACTCAGATTTGTACCAATTAAAGCTGGAATATGAATTGAAACTTTGTTACTGAAAGTCAAATATGGTGCTGCCACTACAAAACAACATTGTTTAAGCCCTGATTTATGCATACATGAATATTAATATCCATTCCCATTGGTCTGTTTGATTTCAAGTAACAGTGACTGACAGCTAGGCTTCCTTGGAGAGTCTGAATATTGTAGGGCAAACAAATATGTTGAGACAACTTTCATATTCAAATATCTGGAAGATGAACGTATAGTTCTCTTTCAGATTTTGTGAAAGGTAATCTTGTCCCCTACTTTCTCTTTCCTGAAACACGCACAAAAAATAAAGGTACGTGAGCAGGCAATTGCCAGTACAACTGATATTCCAGCTTTGATTTCATGCAGATGATATCATGGTAATTAATCATCATGTCAGGTTTAACAAAATATTAACCTTCTTGCTAACCTTCATTTTTTTGAAAAGAGGATTAACACTTTTCATGTGAACCAAATCATTGCCATTTACAGCAAGAGCATACAGGTTCTATCAGAAATAACAGGTTGTACCACTTGTATTTTGTACTTGAAATACAAGCTGCTAGCCTCACTTGCCAAACTCCAATGCATGATAGAGTTGCATCAAATACACTAAACATTCTCTGCATTTCCATTTCCACGATGCCGGACGATAAATCAGCAGACACTCTCCGACAGAAGGAGGAAGACAGATGTGCTCTGCATACATAATCAGAATCTAGTGATGTGAAAGGTAAAGCTACTCTAAACTCTGAAAATGGCTGTTGTCTCGATAGACGACAGGTTCCACACTTTCTGTGATTACTGCAACCATGGTAAATGGCCTGACTCTGAGGAAATGTTTGTGCTTACTTCCATGATTCCAGACAAACTTCTTGTCCACTTTTTCGTTCATGGATCTCCTTTGGGGTTTTTCTTCTTCATCCTTCAGAGGTAGGGGGTCATTTGTGCAGACCAGCATCTAGAAAAGTAGTCAAAATGGAATATTTCAGAAAGAAAAGCACAAATCACATTTTGGAGACTAAACATAAAGGTATTGCAGTCTCACCTAATGTTCCTCAGGTGGATGACACACAGTACAAATGATCAAAAACAGAAATGCATCTTTCAGTGAGGAATCAACGCAAAAGTTTCTTCGGGGTGATATTTACAGAGGCTACATTGAAAGAAAAAATTGCTTAATCACAATTGCACAATAGGAGGATTGGTTTGGCCTCATTCCCTGCATCATGCTATCACATACAACCGATTGTGACGTAGCTCACAAAATGACGGCGACAATCATCGAACATTCAAATGATTGTGTTTCATGCTTGATCAAGCTACACGTCACTGTGAGTAAACATCATCCCAACAATCTGCCACCTCATCTCCTCTCCTCTGTAAAACTGAATTATTCTGAGTCACAACATAGCATTTTTTATAGATTTCCGGAGGATGGTGTGAACCAAAAATTGAGTCACAGCGGAGTTCTAGTTTCAAAGAGTGCCATTGCACACAATGAGCCTTTTACTGTTATACACCAGAAAGTGGCAGCCCGGGTAAATACTATCCCGTTGATTCACATTATGCATATTCTGATTTTAAGTGAGCTATTACGGTCACAATGTATGTGTGACAGTGTGAGAGGAATTCCAGATGGCAACGTGGTCGACCATTCACCACATAGTATACACCCGATCATCAACTGATGATTGGTCTGACAAAATTCCAACCGTCGCTGAAGAAAATACGAAAGTACCAGAATCATGCACTCTTCTTCAACTGCATATATTCTGTCTGTTCAGTGGGGCCATCCTCATGACATCTTTCTTACGCTCAGACGACGACCTCCTCGAAAATAAACTGAAACTTGATCCCTTTGAAGTGATTTTCAAAGTTGACAATATCTTTGAAATTTGCATTTAATGGCAAGTCTTAGGATTGTATTACATATGACAAACAGTTAAAACCAAAAAAATTAGGTCCTTATGGAATTGATTATATTTCATAAGGTCACCAAATTTCTGGTTTCAACTCTCCTTTTATTTATACATACAGAGAAATAGACGGCTGAACTTGGGGGCCCTTTCTTTGCTTGCAATCGATAAAGTGTTTGCACAGTTGCATTCTGGAGGATGCAATAGATCAAATTCAATCCCATCAAATTTCAAACACTGTTGAATACGTCAAATGGAAATTCGCACAAATAGCACTAGTACACTTCTGAAGGTGCATCTTTTCTTTCCTCTACTGGCCTTGACTTTTCGCAAATTTTATGAATCCTTTGGACAACAACTTTACCTTTGATAGTTGTCTGATAGACAATTTGGTTGTCCAGGGGACGAAAAAACTTTATTAATACTGAATATAGGTGTTTTCACCAATTCCTTAAAATGCGGAATTGGGTCACTTTTTTCTCATATCCGTGGGGCATTCAGATACCTGACCACAATGTCACCTGTATCATTAAAGTGGCATTTCCTCAATACCACACATTACATTTGTGTGGAGGGATCATACTAGTGTAGTACACACCTACAGTACACCTACTCATGAATAGGACCACCCAGTTTCCCCAAGAAAAAGAAGAAAATTCCATTTTGAAATCCTTGCTATGTATAGTAGGTGAAATGTGATAATCTGACAGGGTGTGTTCATTCATTACACTCATCACTGAAAAATCTGCAAAATTTAATGTAACTCAAAATGGCTGACTTAACATGCCTCCTCTCTTCACCCCTCAGTGTGTATCTGTGTCAATTATCATTACCCACTGTGGTGTGTGTGTTGTGTGATATACAGTGGACTTTCCTTACCCCACCTAAGAGATGCAGTATACATCTTTTCAACTAGTAAACAGTAAAATTCAAGATGGGCTGAAGCGTCCAGGAAATCTCTGCTCTGCTTGACATCAACATTACTAATTAAAGTCCCTTATTAGAGGGTTACACAACAAGTTTCAGAGTACTTGAACAGCCTACTGGAATGGGAGAGACTTATGACAAGCTGCTGAGTGGAGACTAAACAAAACAAATTGACCTGAACTGTACATTTCCCCCATAAAGCGCCCTCTGCCTTTGACAGGGGAAATCTACGAGATATCAAAAACATGGCTACTAATAACATAAAGCACTTTCCAGGGCTAAAGCAACTCTGTTTTGTGTTGACAAACATCTGCCTCAAATGGCATTTATGTACCATATTGGCATTTCAAAGAACAATTCTATATTTGCATACATCCTGAAGACATTTCATGCTCAGATAGATAATGGAAGTGAGGTGGGCCTGTTGGAGTACGATGATACAAAAGGTGATCAATGGAACATACTGTGCTTTTTTCAATTTGTGAATCAATTAATGAAGTCTGCAAAGAAAGTGCTGTAAACTCAGAGCTCAATATTCATGGTTGTCTGATTGTTGAAGACAACTAAAATTCTGTACCGAAAACCAAAAGATAAACGTTGGTTGTCCCACAGACAATCATTTTTTTTTTCTCCATAAGAGTTAAAAGGCAGCTGGTTTTTATTTTATCTGATTCCAGACTACACTGCTTTCTGATCAACTCATGCTTTAGATAGCATACTTAAGTTGGTGAATACTAAAAGACAACCATAAAGTTTTCTGAAACCTGAGGTCTAAAACTGAACAGTTTTGTGACTTATGTTTTTTCATTGGTCCAAACTTCCCATCACAGAAACAATGCAACATTCATTACTCATATACAATATACGGTCATTGTAAATTGCAAGTAGAGAGACTATTGGTTTAAAAAAAATAAAAAGCAAAAGGTCATTGATGATATCTTATATTTTTCATGCTACTTATGTGATGAATTGTGCATAAGATAAGCACTTTCAATTTCTAATATTCATTTATAAGTGATAGGTAATATTACTTGGTCTTGTTGAATTAAAATTACAATATTATGTTACACATAAACACCCTTGACCCATGGTGATGTCTGGTTTAGCACCCATGTTTTATTTTGTTGAGCAACATTTGAAAACTTTTTAGTGTCTTCTTGTCCAAAATAGAAAGTGGCACCTAAGTTAATCACAGGCAACGAGTGTAATTTATCATAAAATGTCCTCACTGTTCAGTTACTCTGAGGTTCTGTTTGATTCAATGTTGACTCATTTTTACCCATTGTTGGGTACTGGAGTCACTTGACTAACTGCAGTACCAATCCCCAGTTTTTTAAGAAGCTGTTTATTATGCCCAACAGAAAAGTCTTGTATGAACCAAGTGAAGCATACTGTAGATTGCCACATCTGGCTTGTCCAATATCATAGCACCATGCAAGTATTTGAGAAAGGTCTTTAACACCAAAACAGATCACCAAACAAGTTGAAAAGCATGTTGTACATCCATGCATGCATAACAATATCTAAATACACTGCACAACATGGGCTACAACTTTTGGTGAGGCAAAGTTTACAAGGGTCCATTTTTAAATGAGCAACTATTCCATATAAAAACTATTTGCTAGACATCTTGCACCCTGCAGCACTGCAGCAAACTTGTAATGAACACAGGAAAAGAACAAACTGTAAAACCATCTGATTGAATCAGTTGCAAGCTGCCAATACAATCTACAGTATGCAACATGTAATTTCACATGATCATAAAACTAAATACACATTATTCTAATTACATAAAAGCTACAACAAACTAACAAATTTGTTTATGTATAAACAAACAAAAGCGTAATCAAACACCCAACATTTCACAGTAATCTGTCCACTATGATTGCAGTCACAGAGCTCATGGTATGCATACATACTGTAATATGCGACACAACTAAACAAGTTTATCGAAACCAGACTTCAAAAAGTCAAGTCACAGTTGCAAATGCGTGCACAAAAGCAAACAGAACCGTAGTATACATTTACACAACCAACAGCACAATCTCTATCATCAATCAAGTTTCATAATCATAACTTTCGGTATTAAAATGGACGTCAAACATGATACCCAACAAGCAGCAGTCTTTAACAAACCAGCCATTGTTCAAGTCATGACAGATTCCTACTCACTGCTGCAATTAAGTCATTCTCTACGTGGATGTCATTATTCTCAAAAACAATAAATTACTGTAGGTTTGTTCATTAATTCTGAAAATTATTGTCAAACATGGCACCCATGTTCGTATATATTATGCAACAACTAGAGACATGAATACAAATCCTAAATGCAGCTTCAAATTGACTGAAATTCTTCAGTCACAAAATTTAGCCAATTTTGAAATGTTCATGCAATGACAAAGAGAACTTCTTTAAATTTGATATATGCTTGAATGTTGCTGCTAATGATTCAGATGATCATACTCACGCATGTTGCTATGGTGATATATGAATACTATTTTGTTTTTTCTTTATCTTTTAAAATTCTGTGCGAGGTTTAACACTCATAGGGAGTCTTGCAACATCAAAGCTAAAACACAAATTAACACAGTTTCTGTGTCTAAAAATGACTGACTGACTGACTGACTGACTGACTGACTGACTGACTGACTGACTGACTGACTGACTGACTGACTGACTGACTGACTGACTGACTGACTGACTGACTGACTGACTGACTGACTGACTGACTGACTGACTGACTGACTGACTGACTGACTGACTGACTGACTGACTGACTGACTGACTGACTGACTGACTGACTGACTGACTGACTGACTGACTGACTGACTGACTGACTGACTGACTGACTGACTGACTGACTGACTGACTGACTGACTGACTGACTGACTGACTGACTGACTGACTGACTGACTGACTGACTGACTGACTGACTGACTGACTGACTGACTGACTGACTGACTGACTGACTGACTGACTGACTGACTGACTGACTGACTGACTGACTGACTGACTGACTGACTGACTGACTGACATGTGAAGGAAGAGCCCAGGCTCAAGTAATCTTCCAAACATGCAGGCTTAGTTATCTCTGAGTTTATTACACACAGGTAGGGAAAGATTGACACACACACACACACACAACTTTGTCTTCCGTTCATTCAGAGGACCTCATTGTGCTTTCTTATGTTTTTTTTCTTCCTCAACCCTAACCTTAACAATAGACTGTCTATTGTTAATCTTGAAAGGACCGGAGAAATCTATTGAATTTTCTACCGAGGACCTAAAATCTAAACAAGGGCACACACACACACAATTGAGGTATTCCATTAATTAGGAAAAGATCTGTATCAACCATATATATCAAATGGGATTTTGCTGCATTCTAACTTGACATTAAAGTGATGTCAGATTTAAGAAGAGAAAAAGGGAGGGGAGAGAGAAATGATGTTTCCCATTATGTGAATCAACAAACGACTTAAGTTGGAATACGTCTCTTCACTTACGCCGATAGGCTCAAGTCAACCAAAAGGATTTGAATGAAGAAAAAGCAAGGAACTGAGGTCAAAGCTTCTCCAGGCCTAGCAGGTTACAAAACCTACATATATCAAGACACCTAAAACGTGCGCTTTGACGCACTTTAAGCACGAACATGTATTCCTTCATATTTTCAACTTTTCAAACAGCATAAAATGTTGATCATGGCAGCCAAGAGCCTTTTTGATTCACAAAAGCAGCAGTGATAACCCAGAAACCCTTAAAGCACCTCACTCCTCAGTGATGAGCTATTAATATCAGACAGGCAATCCAGAAAAGTCTCAATGTTGTAAAGTATCGAGCAAACAGAAATTAAAGGTGACCTCGTCTGTCTTGATTTCCGATGGCCTCCCTTGGCAAAACCATTTTAAAAGTGACTAAAGACACACTGAAGGAAGAGTCCAAGACTTTCACAAGCTGACACTGAATGGTTGGGAGAATATTCTAATGACATGTGTGCAATAACAGTGAATAGATTTATACTTTTTGTCTCCAGGTCTTACCAAAGACTTCTTTCCAATCATTTTATTTTATTCACTAGTTTAACATGCAGATTAATTTCCATCAAACTGGGTGACACAACCTGTTCCAATCCCATTCTCATTTGCATAGCAAACCATTGTTTTGTAATTATATTTTGCTTGTTATATTACAACAAGAATGCAAGCCTTAGACAAAATTTGTCACACACAGGTAAAGATGCAACAAGATGCCTGCACTGCTTTGCCTTCAAGCATAATTTGGCTATGAAAAGTTCTGAAGGTAAGCCTTGGTTTTGCTGATCAATGTACATAAACTATTTATGTATTAAGTTACACTCATACAGGGTATCTAGAGTTTCTAGACAAAGGTTTACAGTTGGTGTTCCAATAGGCCCATACCAAAGTGTGTTCACTTTTTAAGTCTAAACAGTGCCAAAAATCACTAATTCTGAACTATACTTTACTTTTTCTGTTGAATAACTAGCCCTCAACTTAAATCCCTCTCGGTCTATCTGATAGAGTATACGCGTATTAAACATAGCAATGGTAGTACAACACCGACATTTACCACTTTACCAAGCCTACTGTACTCGTGATAGGATCACACCAACTTTAACTGTTCGACCAAGTTTATTGGCATTTCTCCAAAAGTCTTGTAAATGTATAGTCTGTTTCAGAATGTGTTTCCTTACAATACCTATATCTTCTATGTCTTTTTTTTTTTTTTTTTCTACACTAGAGGTACCAAACTTTGGTAGACATGTTCCACATACAGTAGAGACATGGAAATGTTCCCTGTAAGGATTGAATACTCAATCAATCACAAATTTATGCAACTGAGACTAAACCAAACATTATATTTCAGTGCATCAGATCCTATGGTGCTCTACTTCATTATAACACAATGATGTGCTTGTTGTATTCCATATTAGGGCAATTATGCAAGGGCCATGCTATTACCTAACAATGTTTTCGTCTTGTAGGCACATTACATGGTTCAGTGAGAAGCATCTTTCAAACAAGCAACAGAGATTTCTTTGTAATCATAGACCTCAAGACCTGTCAGGCAAACATATAACCTTTCATGCCCTTTGCAGCTAGCTAGCATTGAAACTGCAACATTAAAAAAGCTGCTCTTAAAAGGACTGGCAAACTGAAGAAAATTGATATTCCACAAAAGTTGAGAATATTTTCCTCCCTTTAATGGTAAAAATCTCAATTTGTGAAAATCTCGATAGAATGTTCTGATCAGGAGTCATGAATTTTTGGAGAAATATCTATTTCAAAATGGTACAAAAAATTATGAGAATTTTTTATGACACCCAGGTACAACCACTTGAATATCTTTTGTTTTAATCTTGACCGTCCTACAAGAAACATTACAATAGCTTCAGACATGGTACCTTAATTTCCACACTATTTTAGAATACTTCTGTTGCATGGCATTTTGGTAACCTTGAGGCAACTGGAAATCTTTCTTGACCAGACAAGTCTTTCTTCATACAGCAATATCTTCAGTTTGAAACAAGATATTGGCATGGGGTTTGAAATGCCTGCAGTTAAAAATTATTCTCTTTCATTCAAGAACCTCTTCAATTGGTAGTAGAATATGCCTTTAAAGCAGTCATAAGGGATTACGATCTCCAAATTTCTCTTCTGTCACAAAAATTACTGGTTTCTTTTAATTTGTTTCTCTTTCACACCACAAATTATTCTAATTAAGAAAATTTAAACCATGACTGTGCTAAACACTGAATATGGTTGACAAACATCTTACAGAAATGGTACATGTATTAAGCAATCTGTATAGTTTTCAGAAAAGAAGTTGGGCAAACCAACACTTGAAAATGCGAGGTGTCACTTGACCTGCACAAGGTTTCTTTCCTGCCTATGACGATGACTCACCAGAAAGAATTAATTGTGTCATTTTCAATGTTTTCTTAAAACTATCAGCAATTTTGTTGCAAATTACTAATCTGTCACACATTGACATATTATGTATTTCATTGTGATGAGGTTATTCTGCTGACAAAAGTGTGATAAATAGAGTTACACTTCCAGCTTTAATGCTACCATTCCACCAGTGGACTTTCAAAGTTCGTGGCTGCTAAAAAGAGAAAAGAAAACAGCCAGCTCTCTTATGTGACCAAAGGTACATCAACTGTAAGATAAAAAGAATTTTTTTCCACAACAAAGAAGTTGGTTGTTTAAATCCTCCAAAAATCCTGTCATATCTCACCACATAATCTTGGTCATGTTCTAGATCAATGCGGTAGATGGGGGCGAGAATACACCATAGATGGAAAATCTCCAGCAAATTCTTGGTTAAATGTAGTGAAAAGATTTTGGGAACAAGAAGCAGCTTATGATGATCTGTAAAGATAAAACAGTTCCCTTTTTTTGGACGGAGGGGGGGCAGTAGGGGAATAAGAACGTAAACACCAATGACAGTCGACTCTGCCAAACAAGATTCTGAACATCTAAAACAAGAGGATGTCTGAAGCTGCGGTGATGACGATTCATTCTCGTCAGCAGCTTTGATCGAGTCTAAATTATACAAGACTCATGGACAGATATGTAGCCAATTCTGTCCGGCCTGGAATAAAGCGGCAAACATAGGGAGACAGAATCATGACAAAAATCTGAATTACCTGAGATATGTCAGCTGTCTTCCAGAGGGTCTTCTTGTCGAATGTTTTGTGAGATTCGATGACACATGGTAGGTCCACCAGCTGTGGCGACAAGACAAAGAAAAATGTCATGAACCAGAGGATGGAGGATTATTTATAAGTGTACATCCTTGCATTCTGATGTCTCTTCTTCAAAAGACTGGAGACAGTAGGCACAAAGTACAACAGCCCACATCTCATAGTTGCAAATGAAATCATCATGAATGAGGAATCACAGAGGAAACTGACAGAGGTGCTTTTGCCGACAAAATGAGTGCAGAGCAGCTCAGCATCCATGAAAGCAAAGCAAGATTTTGCCAATAAAATGTTCCTAAATGTATCGCACAATACAAAAACCTATTTCACTTTTTACTCAAAGGAATTAGAACACACAAAGAATGCTTGGAGATTACATCAAACTGTTCACATCACAGACCAAAGTAAAAAGAATTCACAGTGCACAGAATGCCGACTTTGGTCCATTTTGACCCAAATTACCAACATCTGCAACAATTTTAACACCTGACTGAAAAACTGCACAGAACATGTGGAGATGTGTATCACTTAAAGTGACAGTGTTAACGTTTGCCTGTTGAGACAGACTGTAAATAAATAGTTAATGAACAGTCTATTTATGGCTGGAAACCAATCACTATGGTTACAAACAGCTATAACATGATTCACCAACAGCTCACAGAAGAGTGAAAACCAAGACTGGATAAATCTTATTGGTACTGTCAATTGACACAGAAACACCTGCAAGCCACTGTTCACACTTGCAATCACAAGATTATTTCAAGTGTTTTGTTCAGGTAGCACTACAGGTGCTGATCCAGGATTTTGAGAAAGGGGGGAGGAGGCACATGCACCTTCATCTGCCATTGCAGGAGGTTCGGGGGTCCTTGTGAAAATTTGAATTCTAGATGTGCTTAGTTGCCACTAGTATTCTGAGCATCTGGAAAGCATTTTGGTAGGAAAAAAAATCACTGGTTATCAAAAATGGAGGGGAAGCACTGGGTGCACCCCCACCTGGATTCGAGCTTGCGTTATATTCATGTGTTATGGTTACTTTCCACTGCTACTAACTTCTAAGAGGTTACAGCTTTCTGATTCCCCAATGTCTGATGCACATACAGCAAAAATGCATCTTCCTGATTGGTACAGCAGTTACTGAATATGGAAACACCGTAAGGAACCTACCGTCAAACTGAGGACGAACATGAATATTCATGATCTCATTAGGTTAGTTAGACCCATGTGTTATGGTAACTTTCCACTGCTACTACCTTACAGGAGTTGCATCTTTCCGAATACCCAATTTCAATTGTGATGAAAGGAAACTTGCATCACCCTGAAATTCCCGGAATGGTTACCGTAATTACCGAATATGGAAACACAGTCTGCAACCAATGCTCAAAGCACAGCATCACACACACACATACATGCAATAGTGATGACATAGGTTACAATTTCATCAAACCAACAAATATCAAGTCTCTTCATAGCTAGAATTTATAGCAATTAATATCCATCTCATATGGAACTTCAGATACGTATCATTTTTCACAGCTAGAAAGAAGAGATTAGGAATACTGGATGTAGGTACCTGTAACTGCTTTCCATTATTTCCTGTTCTGTGTCTTTTTACTGACTGCAACCAGCTTGAAATGTTTACTTCTCACCAGACGTACATAGTGACCAGATTTGATGCAACCACTCAAATCTCTAGATACTTAAAACCTTCATTTACTTAGTTAGCTTGCTAAACTTTTCAGCCTCATTTAACTGCTATCATACTAACATGACCAGAACAACTAACACGACCCAATGATTGATTGGATTATATCTAAAAGGGCCAAGTAGAGGGAGTGCTCAGAAACTGAGACCAAACTGACCCAGATTTTCCTTATTTGCACTATCCTCTAAATGAACGTTGCATTAAGCTCACTGGTTTGGTCAGAGTTTAATCTTGCGGCAGGTACCGTAAAAGGGTGCCTTTTTTACAAGATCTCAATTCCCAAGTTTGCAGGTGTTCTACATTTATTGTGTACTCACGGGTCTTATTACGATTGTACACCCCTGTAACACCTTCAAGTCTTTAAAAGTCTGACACTATCCATGCACCATTTAAGCACCTTGACATCCCAAATCTAATTTCATCCCATGGAAGCCTTCTTAAAATAGGCGGCATTATCCAAACAGCACTGTAGCACCTTGACATTTCAAGTCTTAATTTACCCCATGTAAGACTGCTTAACATGTCTGGCATTTTCCAAGCACCATTTAAGCACCTTCACATTGTACTTAATTCACTCCCATATGAGGCCACGGTACTTAAAATGTCTGGCATAAGCCAAGCAGTATTTAACAATCTTGACATAATAGGCCTTAATTTACCCCACATGAGTCAATTTTGTACATTTTATGGGAGAGGACAGGGCATCTTTTGCTTCCTTACTTCAATTTCTTCTTCACTACATTCATCTGTTTTTCATGGTATCTCTCTGTGCCGCATAACATCACCCTCATTTATCCTCTTGGCAATGCTAGTTGTTCCAAGTCAGGTTGATAATTGCATCCCTTTACATTTCTTTAACCAGAAAGTCAAAAGACTTTGTGATTCCTTGCCAGTATCTCCTTTTTTTTTCCGAACACACACAATCACTTTAGAAAGGAGAGACCACGGGAGAAAGGGACCATATCAAAATGAAAAACAGAACACAAGAATGTAAACCACAAAAAATTATGACATATCAGAAAGTTCCTGACACCAAAGTGCGGTTAAAAGTTGGCAAAGACAATCTGAAAAATACTTCCCTGCCTAAGGGTAGTTCCCTTGGAAAAGGTGACCTAAACAAAGTACTGTATTAATCTTGACAGGAATTTGCTGGCAAATACATAGCTGATAAATCTAAAAAGCTATGTTAAGTAATGTGAAAGGAGGGTTTGGAGAGGGTTACAACTAGCTGTTGAAGAAAATGAGACCAAATTCTATATAGCAACATTCATCTACCATTAAACATCTCCTTTTTGGCAAGGAGCAACGCGGGTGGGAACGATCCATTCTATTGCATTTCAGTGATGACAAGATGTGACACTTGACTTCCCCAAAATATTGCACAACTGTTATCTACAAGAAGGTCCACAAATGTCAGCTTTTGCTATAAATACAAATCTCTAAGATCACTAACTTTGCAATTTTAATATTTGACAAAATATGAAAATATGATTTTCTCAGTCGTCCATGGGACAATTCAAATAACAGAGATCATCTACTCATTCAACTGCTATCAATTTTGACAGTTTGATGTGCTAGTTACATTCAGTTGCTGAGAGATCATCCTTAACATGTTTTCATACTTTAACCTCTGGTGACCTCAAATGACCTTTAACCTACATGAAAAATGATAGAGGTCATCTACCAATGAAGGACTACCAACACAACATCTTTGAACTTCAAGCACCTTTACCCTCCTTGAGATACTGTGTTTACATGGTTTTAAAACTATGTCTTCTAGTTACCTCACATGAACTTTGACCTCCATTAAAAATTAGAGACATTATCTACAAGTGCTACCAACGACTACACTTTGAAGTTCTAGCAACATTCCGTTGCTGAGATATATCCCTTTGACAGGTTTTCATACTTCAAGCTTTGGTGACCTCAAATGACCTTTGACCCCATGAAAAACAATAGGGATCATCTACTCACAATGGAATATCTGCACACCAGCTTTGAAGTTCAAGCACTTTTCCCTTCTTGAGATATCATGTTTACAAGGTTTTCAAACTATGTCCTCTGTTGACATCACATGACATTTGACCTCCATACAAAATGCCAGACATCATCTACTCATCAAAAGCTAGCAATGATAAGAGGTTGAAGTTCCAACAACATTCCATTGCTGAGATATCTCCCTTAATAGGATTTCATATTTCATGCTCTGGTGACCTCCAGTGACCTTTGACCTCCATGAAAAACAATAGGGACCGTCCACTCACAGTGGACTACCAACATACCAACTTTGAAGTTCGAGCACCTTTCCTTGCTTGAGATATCGTGTTTACAGGACAGGGCGTCACATAAATACACACACCCATGCACAAATTCACACACACGCCATCACCATCTCATGGATTCCTTGCCTGCCTTCAGCAAAGGAATAATAAATCCTAAGGTATTACCTGATATCCTGGACTTTGATCAATTACTAATAACAGATGATAATAGAGGAAGAGTCTGTTTTCTTGCTACTTGTACGCTGGTTGCTGGTTTAAGTATTAACCGCTGGCAACATTGCTTAATGTTCTAATGATTGGTAGTTCGGGTAATCAATGCAGTCACGTATAATCTTTCCTTTTGCGTTTTTTTAGTTTTCTACAGGGATTGGCAGGGGTATTCTAGATACTACCCTACAAACAAGAAGTCCACTATCTTTTTCAGGCTGCTCTGTGGATAGGTTGCAGGTTTTGAGTCTATGAGATACACTTTTATCTTGTAGGAGTTTCTTAAACTTACTGCTCAGCAATCTTCTTCCAGCTATAGTCAAGTTCCTTGGCTCCTAAGCAAGGGTACTACTATCCCTTAGGGGGTACCAGCAAACACCATAACAGTGCACCTGTGAAGCCTCTGAGACATTTTTTACAAAATACAGAACTACTGCAATAATAAAATGTGTGGAAGGAGAATACATATTAGGGAAGTTTATGGGTCATGGCTTTAGTTCTTCTTATTTCTTATGGTAAGCAGAGGAGTATGAGAAGATAGTGTTTACCAACTGGAATTAGGGGCACAGGGAGTCCAAAAGGTTGTGAACCACTGGTCTAGTTGAAGGTGCACTATTCTAAAGATCTATCTTGAGGTATTCTATTTACTCATCTACGATCTGGTAGGAAGTATTTTCTAAGGGATGTTCTACGTATTAAAGGCTGTATTGCATCACCCTAAGCTATATTTTTACCTCCCTGAAAGGAAAATTCTCAACTGGTTGTAAGTTACAGTACTCTTAGATTGCCAGCAAATTCGAAAGATGCAGAGCAGCTCGTATTACACAGCGTACACAGTGATCCATTGTTTTGATTACACATGTGGAGGAATGTAAGACAGGCTGAGGGAGGGACTAGAGATAGGTGGTTGGGAGAATTGAAACTGTCTGGGGTGATGCATTACAGCCTTTACTATCAAAGGTGAGAGTTTTACGTTTTCTGGGAGTACACAGGTCGGACACTTCCTCATTCATATTGCAAATGTATCAAAATTATACCAATGAAACAAAACAAAGATATTGCTTGCTTTCATATCGGACATGCTTCTTTGATGGAACAAATGTATCTTTCAGGAGGCTCTGAGAAAAATTTTGATATGAGAGTTTTGCAATTTGAGCAAATAAATAACTTTCACTTTGGAGGCACTTAAATGTAGTAGGGTACAAATTGGAATTATCTCTAGCATTGTATGCATACTCTTCAACAATGTTCAAGTGATAAACCTTGCCCAGTGCTTGGGTTTTGTGCGACATTATACCAATCTCAATGTACTCATTTGACAAAATGTGATACATGAAAGAATAATCCATGCCATAATGGGTTGAATGGTATGCATTCAGGAAACAACCTACACCTCAGAAGCAATAATAAATAAATTAGAATAATATTTAGAAACATGTGTATGATACTTGATAACTATCATTAACATTGCGCTGTAATATTCATTCATAAATGTGTATGATGAATTCCTGCAATTTGATTGGCTGAAAACCAGTAGGACCTGGTTTCTAATGGATAAGCAACTGTTCAGAGTTACAGTAAGGACAACAGTAATGTGATCAACTGTTACAGTGGATGTAATTCATTGGTTGTGGGTAACAGAAATGAATTTCATGTTTATTAAATATGAAATCAAATGCGAGGCAGGTTAGGAGAACTGCAGTTGATCATTGATATTGAGTTTGAAGTCAATTGTTAGTACTCATTTATGAATGAAGATAAAAGTGAAGGCGCTCGACCATTAACTTGATGTGAGACTGATAACTATATCATTCCAAACCCAGTGGACCTTCGCTACCAGCTCCGTCCGGGTAGCCTCCGTGATGACGTCATCATCAATCTCAGATCAAATTAATGACCTCGCACCCTCATATTAATCTCCTAAAGACATAAAAATGAAGCAAACAAACACCTTAGCAGCAAACTCCTCCTGATCAAATCTGACAACGGCATGACGACCATCTCCTGTAAAAAGAAAAGAATGTTTTGGCATACTCCATTTAAAATGTTTTACCAGTAACATACTTCCTTTTTGATTTTCATCAAAATAAAATTAACAAAAAGTAACCTTAGAGGACAATTGTTGCAGTAAATGCAAGTAATGGGGATACTGGAAATACATTATTACATTTGAAGTCAAGAATTCTCTTCAGTGGGTAGAAAACTGAAATCATACAGGTGACTTCTTATATTTTCAATCTATGTCTTATCACAAGTTTTTATCTTAAAACTCATCACAGGTCAGGTAGGCACAAGAAGTATGGACAACAATTTACCCAACACTTGACATATAACAACTTCATGATGCTTCCCTGCCACTAGAACATCTCATATCCAGTTTTTTTAAGTTGAGAGATTTGTTACCATGGCAACGGTCTGTGCATGTTGTCTCTTCTCATTCTAGTGTCCTCTCATTTATCATTTCCATGGCTCCCTAATTCTCTCAACTCCCACACTCACTTCCCTCTCTCTCCATATGTTGCCTTGGCAACATAAAACACTCCCTCAACTACAAAAAAAGCATAAAGCTGATAACCTTTCTGTGCCTTTGGAAGGAAACACAACAATTTCGAGTTTACCTCTTATATCAATGCTGAGTTTGTCTTTTAGATTCTGAGTCCCTGCAATGACAAGCTTCCTGGCTTCTTCTGCAGCATGCTGGAAGAGTAAAGTGACACATGTATGATTCAATTAAAAATCACATTGAATGGATTCAGATTTTTTCTGTTGTCATCATTTTTATCATCATGACCATCATTGTAATCATCATTACATCATCTCATTATCATCATCATCCTTATCATCATAATATTCATCATCATCATTACTACCATCACCATGACCAACATTATGATCATCACCATGATCTTAATCATTCTCATTATAATCATCAATATTATCACCTTTTTATAAACATACAGTAATGAACTGTCATTATCATCACAATTATCATCACCATCATCATAATTATCATTACCATCAATATCAGTATCATCATATCATCACTCCATCAACATCATTATTTATCTTTATCATCTTCATCTGTACCATTACCAGGTGCCAGCCTTCATCATCATCATCATCAATATCAGTATCTCTTTATTACCATAATGGGTATCATTTCATCATCGCAGCCATCATCATCATATTAATCATCATGATCTTCATGATCATCACCATCATCATTGTCAACATCATCATCATCATCACCATCATCATCACCATCATCATCATTATCAAATTCTATATATTCTAGTTATCATAATTCAACAAAAACAAAAGAGATGAGAGGGCATAGAGATTCAATGGATTTGCTACACAATGACTGATTAGACAGTTGTCATAACAACTCTCAGCACAAAAGTGATCAGTGAGATACTGCTACCTACAGTACAATGGGAGTATATGATGTTCAGCAGACAGCAGAATGTAAGCAAACTTCAACTAGCCGAGCAATGCCGCTGTAGCTCACACAATTGAAGTGAGGGTTGCAGCCCTATGTTCTGACACACTTTTGTTCCCACACCCCAAGTTCTGACACTCATATGTTGCAACCCATTCATTACATCAGGCACCATTTTGTGTCCCAGCTATGATATTCAGCGTAGTAATGACACATTGATCAGCCGCTGCTGTCGGAATTTAATTGTACATGTCGAAACATAAGTGTGTCAGAACAGGGGTGTCGAAACTTAGGGCAGTCACTGAACTAAGTAGAGGTAATCTTTGTTTGGGGCATTGCAAAATGAAAGTACAGTACTTGGAAGGTGACAAAATGTTACATGCAAAAAGTATCTAGTTGACACACTATCAAGCCTAGGACATTGTAATATGCCAGTGTAGTACATTAATTTCGACATGTGATGTTGAAAAATGGTATTAGGTGTACCAGCTATGGTCTGTAGAGCAGGTTAAATCTCCTTTAGGCTGTGTGATATGTAAGGATGCAAGGGAGAATGTTTAGATCCTGTCAGAGCTGGCTTTCACTGGATCTAATTTTTTTTTTTTTTTTTTTGCTGTTCTCTGTACATGTTCAAACTTTACTACATGGGCAGTAATAAGATAATCCAAGTCAATGGACACATTGTAAAAACACTGCAGTGTTGATGATGCAACAAATCAACTCTGTTTATCAACCTACTGTATCTTAACAGTTTACAATGATCACTCAGCCACATGCTTCACTAACTTAATTTGCATGTCAATTTACTAGTATCGAAATGTGATATCCATAGGTGAGAGTTCAGTTGGACTTGATGACCCACAGGGCAGATAGGCTGGCCAGCCCAACCGTAAAATTTGATTATTGTTTACTAAAGTGACCACAGAATAGCTCTTAAGCTAAACCCATTCAATTACAGTGACGTGTGCAAAAAAGCAACCAAAAACCAGATTTTCCTCCAAAAATTACATTGCAACTCACCTATAAATTGAGCCAGGCAAAATGTAATTAGGTGGAAAAAAATATGTCTATCTCAAAAAACACATCGAAAAAAATTCAGACAAATACCTCAAAAAATGAAGAAAGAGAAGGCATTTGAAAAAACTTGACGACATCAGCCTCATTCTAATACCTCACACACTTGGTGTGTGAGCTAAAAACTGTTAGAAAACATGATACCAAACTCAACAGTCACACTTACAACACAGCTTTGTACCTACTGCAATTTTTCAATGTATCCTGCTGACTTTTTGCTTTAAAAACAAGCCTCTCAAGGCAGTGTTTGCGCTAAGGAATTGAACCTGTGAGGGAAATCCCTCTCTACAAAGAATTTAGGGCTAGGCTTTCAAAGTCAAGGCGGGAGCTGTCACTTGGTAAGGATTCTATTGCAGTTCTTGTGTGTATTTAGAAATGTAGATACGACCTCAGCTCTGTGGGAAAATGTGCAGGATTTTCCCACATAAGATTTATCTTTGTGTGGAATTCAGCCTTCAGGAGACGAAAGCAGGATTCACGCAATCCCACGCCTTAGCGCGAACACTGTCTCAAGGTCACAACGCCATATGTTATCAGCTCCAAAATTCAGCCCTAAGCTAAACATTGCTGATTTTCATCCCCGACTTTCATCCCCAAACTTCCCTACCACCCAACTGCTGTCAGTTGCACTGATTCGTAAAATTAAATGCAACGATGAGGAAAAAATGGAATGAAGGGTCTGTGGTTCAAGGAGAAGATATATGAGAAAGGAGGCCATGTTCCAAATTGTAGGGCATTTGACAAACTCTGTGCCTGTTGAGGATGACACTGATAACATCTACAAGGTACAAAGGCTTAAGTTGGTACAATAAAATGGAGTTTTTATATCATGCACAACATGCTTCTAGCTTGAACTATGCTTACTGTATCATGAAATTAGACAGGGAATGACGGAGAATGCAGAAATTTATACGACATTGAAACTGTGTATGATCAACCCTTCACACTGCAAATTGAAGATGATGTACACAAAATGAAGTAATTGAAATTAGACAATGTGACTGTCACACAACTATTCAGCCATCAACTGTTCACTCTAAAAGGCTTCATCTGTCCTCCTCCTCCCACCATCCATTCCTTCCTCCAACCAAAGAAAATATTAAATATCAGTAACAAAATAATGTTCAGCTTAATCTTCTCTTTCATTCTAGTATTTTAGGTACTGCTATCCCATTTCCTTTGTTTCCTAGGTCTGGACCTCTTTTCGTACTCCAAATCTGTAGACTGCTATCTGTGCTACTTCGGCAGAAAGCAGGCAGAACTTTCCCGTTTTCTAAACTGCTGTTACAAACTGTACAAGTTTGCATCAGTGCAAAGCCACAGTAACAAACATCTACAAATGTTCATTGAATCTCCATAGGCACAAACCATATCAGGATGCCATGATTATCCTTTTAGGCCTAAAGTCTAAATGTGTGGTGTATGCAGATCTCCAGGCAGACAGCCCTGAAAAGAAGCTAAGCTTGAATATACAACAGTTTTAGCTGGCATCCTTCAATGATCAAGACCAAAAAAAAACAACAGAACAGTTGGTTTCATTTACAGCATAACACACTTGCATTCTGATCATGAATAAGCAGATCCAACAAAATTTGCGCAGCCACTCCTCACATAATATCATACGTTTTTATGCCCTCTCAAGAATAACATACAATAACCGTTATGCTATATATCTGGATATTAGGTCACTTTCTATCATGCAGAAAACGTCTTCTCGAGACATGCTTTAAGTACATTATGTGTATTTTGTGAGAACTAGGTGATTTGTAGGACAGGGACACTGTTCAAAATTGAGATTCTGTGGTCATCTAAACAACATGTAATACACCCCTCCCTGAAGACATCACCTGTTCACTACATCAAGCTAGCAGGGAATTGTAAACCTTATCCAACAGAACTCAGTTCACACACAGGTATTAGTTCAAGTAGCCACCAATTGATTCAATATTTTTCAAGTCGCAAAGCTGAATATTACAAAAAAAATTTGCAGAGGGCTAACCAGCAACCATTAAACAATAATTAACCCAGCAAACACAAATTGTAGCCTATATTCAGCTAACCTTCAAAGCAGGTGTTGGAGTGTACCATTTTTTTACCATACAAACTGTGACACCTGAAGAACAAAGTCTGCATATTTGTCTTATAAACTAAGGTCTAAGATCTCTGCATGTTTGGTGATTGGCTCAAAAAGCATAAATATTTATATTCTTGTAAAAGAAGTGTTACTGAGTGTAATCTACGTGATAGTTTGAGGATAGTTGGTATTACGAATTATGCAGTCAGAGTTGGTGTGCAAGTCCACTGTGCAAGCTAACATTCAGACAGACATTGCTGGCATACGCTGCAAACACTAACTTTGTTCACTGTTGATATAAAGGCCAATATTGTCTTATTTTTTTCACTGAATACAGTATGTTTTTTTCATTACCAAACTGAGCTATCATTGACCAATACTTTGTTACATGTACAAATTATCTTTTCACTCATTCTGTACTATAACATATGTTTCAAAACTTGTTGGTCCACATTCTTGAATAACACACATCATCATATACAGGTCTGTAATACTGTATACATTGTAATACACCAATCAAAGTGTAACTGCATGCACATTCTGAGCATGTACATGTACTGACTATTGTATGTGTGTAGGGTTTTCTTCTTGATTTGGAAAAGCATCTGGAGAACCATCACGTTTCTTCCCCCCCCCCCCTTTTTTTTGTTGCTGCTATGAAACAGAATTTATAAACAACCATTTTGAAAAGGCTTTCTTGGAGGTCAAGTGTCATTCTCCTGTCATGTAAAAACATTACAATTAGTCTTGATACATTCATATGTTACGGTCTTTAATAGGCTCTTGGAAGCTGAATTTTTCTCAACTAATTGACCACATAATACGATGTCATTTTACAAATTGAGTATATCACTATGAGAATGTCCATGGTCAGCTTGGCTAAGTACAATAAACAGTAGGTCTATTGCATGTCTTCAGAAGGCTCGTATGAATTCAGCATTCTGAGAGTGTATGTATTGCTGTCAGAATCCTAAAGGAATAGAAGATACACAAGCTGTTCATGGGTTTTATACCACACTGGCAGTACGCTACAGTACTTTACTACATGAGTACAGCTTCCAAATCAAATATAACTTCCAAAACACTTTCATGGAAAAAAAAAGAAACATTGGGCCCGGATCTCGATGACATCTGATGGCCATTCTAGACATGAGTTATCATTCCTCTACATTTCAGTCATAGGTGGAGTGATCATATGAGTCAATTAACTCATTCATCAACGTTATATTCCCTTCTGACTCTGATGATATCTGATCATCGTACTGCTGAGACACACTACACGGAGATTTTCATCACCACTACGCAATAAGTCAGAGTATTAATCTTATGATACTATTCCCTCACATCTCTGACATTAAATTGTTGATAATGTCATTCCTTAACTGATCCCTCGCCCATTTAAGGATTACTCAAAATCAGTCCATGGTATGATGACATGATTGACATCATTTCCAACAAACAGACTAGATTGCACTTTTTAACAGTATCCTTGCATATTTTACCATACAAAAACACTGCATATATGACAGATACCTGAAAAATATAAAAAATGACATTTCTATCCATCATCTACAGTATTTTCAGGTTCTCTAATCTGTCCTTAACAACATTCTTTCTAACTGGTATTTAACTTCTCAGAGACAACACCCTGTTTGCATGACAATGGTAAAATTTTGTTTACAAAAATTGCAAGTCCGAGTTATATATTTCGGAGTGGCTCGGCAGATTCAATATCAAGGTTGACATGGATAACACCCTTTTAAGGGCTACACACTGTATACATGATATATGGACTATGGGTAACATCCATCCACTTGCCTACCTTAGAAAGTGTCCACAGATTCAAAGTGAAGTCATGGTAAACCTTGAAACAAGAAGCCAGCTCCACGGTGAAAGCAATGGTGACTGTCCTACATTCGGACACATCTATGTTCCAACACTTCTACATTCAGACACCCTCATGTTCCGACACACCTATATTCCAACAGCAGTGGCTTAGTGAGACCCTCTGGGACCCAAGGGTAAGGTGCAGTGTGAGACCCAAAACCAATCGTATCATGACCTCAATTAAAGCAGTCTCTCCTGGCCATCCAAGCATATATTCAGAAATAAAAACAAATACGCAGCGCATGGTGGCATATATTGTGACAGTTTCTTATGTTATTTATTGACGCTGACACATTTCATCTTATAAGACGTGTGCTGAAACTTATACAGTAAGCTCTGCATAAAATGATCAATGCATCATAACTGGGGCGAACATCATAGCCAGACTCCAAATGGGTGTCGTAATGTAATGGATGAGTAGCAACATAGCAGTGTTGGAACATAGGACCAAGGGGTGTCAGAACATTTATAGGATGTCGGAATATAGTGCTGACATAACTATAACAACTGTTGCAGGGTATTCCACAATCGCGCCGATCTGCGCAGTATGCAATCAGGAGAACAACATTGAACTGATACAAAAATATGCACAATTCTACCGACAACTAGCTGTCAATGGGTTCCCCACACAGGCCAAATTGTCACAATTAGACTACAATCTGTGTGGCTATGATTTATACTGTAGGGGCCTCAGTGACACAGGTCTAATTCTAGAACCGGTTGGGCCAGATCACGGATATCGCATACAAACAAGGTGACTTGTACGTTCTCATTATGATTCACGCGCCATGGTTTTTCCAACCATAGAAGAACCGATTATACATTCACACTTGTTCAAGGTACGAGACTGTTTTTTGCTATGGAACTAGTAGCAAAAATGACAGCCAATGACAATGAGTCTTTCGGTTTGTTCTGTCTAGGACTTACTACTCTTGAGTTAATCAGGATCAGGGGGGACATGTTGCAGGTTTTCAAACTTCTAGCTTGTAGGAATTCTCAGTCTAATTGTGATTACTTAGAGGTTTGTCCTAATTCCCACGTTCGTGGTCATTGTAAGAAGCTGGTGAAATGCTTCTCTAGGCTTGATGTGAGAAGGTTTAGCTTCTCACATAAGAGTTGTCAATGAGTGGAATAGTCTGCCTGATTGGGTTGTAAAATCCACTTTAGTAAATAGCTTCAAAGGTAACATTGATAAGTTTTATTGTGACTGTGGCAGAATCTAATTATGCTGGGATATATTGGATATTTGTTTGGTTAGGTTTTTTGTGGGGGTCTAGATTACAAGGCATCTTATGGGGCTTTTGCCCTCCTTTGCCCTTAAAGGCTATAATGCATCACCCCAGACAGTTTCAATTCTCCCACCCACCTGCCTCTAGAACCTCCCTCAGCCTGTCTTACATTCCTCCACATGTGTAATCAAAACAATGGATCACTGTGTACGCTGTGTAATACGAGCTGCTCTGCATCTTTCGAATTTGCTGGCAATCTAAGAGTACTGTAACTTAGAACCAGTTGAGAATTTTCCTTTCAGGGAGGTAAAAATATAGCTTAGGGTGATGCAGTACGGCCTTTAAACTTGTTTTGTTATGTTATGTTAAGTGGCATCCACCAAAATGGGGGTGGATGAGACGTCAGGGATAGCGTTTAGAGACTAAGGCAAATTAGAACTGTACACTAGACAAATGACAAACAAAAATTTAGCATGTGCATTATGCTGTCTAATTTGTGAATAAATGTCCACATCAATCGTTAAAATACCGTGCACACAATTGTCGAGTCCCTGGGTACACTGTGTTTGTAATGAGCTACCCTGCATCTTCCGAATTTGCTGTCAATCAAAGAGTAGAACCAGTTGAGAATTCTGCTATCCAGAAGCCAAAATATTGCTTGGGGTGATGAGTTAGTGCCTTTAAGACATGTCGTAAACCAAATGGGGACATATATAGATCAAGTCCTAAGTTACTAAATAACAAAGTTAGTACTATGTAGTACTACTTTTACCAAACATCCTACGCTATTTGGTAATGGTACTTGTAGTTGTGAATAGAGATAACGACTTACGTTATGTGGCGTTAGGCCTAGATTTGCGAAATTTCGGTACGGTACAAATACAATACATACTAGGCTACAACGTTTTTAAGTAACTCGGTTTATCACAGCGTTTGTATTATATATAACATCCAGTTTTATTCCTAAAACGACCAACCTCAGGAAGACGAAGAACAAATTGACTTTCCAATTCCAATGGTGGTTCTTCTTTTTTAATTGGAGTCCCCATGCTTTCCCTTATTATGGATCAAGACGACGAAATTTCAAAAGAGCTGGCCATAACATGCCTTCTCAAAAATGCTATTTGCTACATGTTTCACGTGTGCTCGCTGTCCCAGTCGGTACTGTTTCCCCATCACGATAGAGTTCCCACGGTACGGTATGGCACTTATCATGTATACTAGCTGTACGATGTACGTTTCCCGAATCCCAAGCAGCAGCATTCATGCTTCCGTACGTGCCCTTGTGAACTTGACCGATCAGTCGAACTGCCTGTAACTTCATACCAAATATCACGAGAGGAGAGCCTTTTGTTATATTAATCGACAAGGGTCGGTATAAACTGTTGGCTGATCCTGCAGCCAACAATGGGGAGGTGAATCCGTTATTATTGCCCTTGGATAGGTATAGTTAGGGCCACATCACACCAGGCAAGAATACGTCCTTACGGGCCTACAGTAGGCCGACCGTATACGCCTAAGGCCGGGTCAGGCTAAGGTTCAGCAGCCTTGCAGTTTACTCTCCAAAAGTCGCGCACAACATAACGGCAGGTTGCCCAGCAAAGGTGAGCCTTTGTAATTTTTTTTTTTCATTAAGCTGCTGTAACTTTGTTAATGTTAGGCCTACGACTAGCGTAGGCTTAGGCTTGGCGTAAGTAGAGTTAGGCCTAGGCTCGGCCTAGTTAATGCATGCAAGAAAGGCGTTGGCTGATGCATAGCCAAATCTTCCCATCAAACAAAATTTACGACTAAGTCAGTCTAGCTAGTCTGGCAACTTCGAATGTTAGCCTAGGCGAGGGCCATTTCATCACTCAAGAGAAAAATACCAAATGCGTCAGCGTCAGTGCATCTTGTAATACCCAAAGTGCATTCCATGTCAGGCCCACGCCGAAGTTTTTTCCCCAAAAACAATAGAAAACATAAGGAAAATGCCAGCTCCACGCTGAAGATCTTCAGTTCTGAGTGCACGAAATGCAGACTGGTGTAATACAAACAAACCAGGTTTATCTTTCCGACACGTGCGTAATCTGCTTGTAAAGGTTTCAAAAGATGCAGAACAAACAGCATTGTCCAGTTATGCATTCCAGTCGCCAGTGGTCGTTTGAACATTGAGTAAAAAAACTTTAGACACAGGCAATCTTACACATATATGCCCTCTATGTAAGACCAGATTGAAAAGCTTGCAGAACTCACGGGGGATCTGTATCCTTTTTACGTGGCTGGTGCTGTGCAAAGGGGGGGGGAGAGAAATTCTCCGCACACAGCAAACTTTCCAATCTGGGAAATAGATTCAGAAATTTGCTGAAATCAGTTGTGATCAAGCCATTGAATTATTAAAAAATAAAAATATGTCACCTCTTAAACACCTGTAAGTGAGTGAAAAAAAAAACAGATTTAAATATCAAGGTCTGTCCTCATAAAAAAAAACCCTGTAATCTAGGAATTAAATCTCCGTAGCTGTACGCTGAACGCTCTTTTTACTAGCATGTTTTAGCAAAACACTGGATGAGAACAACCAACTCTCAATACATGACACTTATGCGGATGTCATTTCTGAGAACTGCCCTCATAAATATTGTCAATATTATTTTGCAGAACCGTGTGTTTGCTCTCTAATTGGATTTCTGTAGGCCTATGCAATTTGGTGCAGCACATTTTGACACTATAGCCCGAAATATAAGTCGGCAAGTCATTAAAGTAAACAAGAAGTAAAACTGGACCAATCACACCACCTTGGGGAACACCACTTACAATATTTACCCAAACTGTGGAAAAACTTCCCTCAACACACACCGTCTGTTTACGATGGGATAAAAACTGCCGAATCAACTCCAATACATCACCACTAATGCCACGAGCCCTCAGCTTAACCAACCGTTCATGTTTTAAAATAACATGTGAAACTACAGCTTGTTTGTTAGCATATTTGCAGCCAAGTTCAGCTGTAGAAAAGTTGCCACATAGGTATCACCACCCTTTCCATCCCAACGGCTGAGTTAGATTCCTGGCTTCTCTACAGGTTGAATAATGTCTTTTTCCTACTACTCTCATTTCTGTGTTTGTGTTAATTGAATGGTATGCATGACAGAGCAACCTTGAGGTAGACCTGTTATTTGTATGACTTAATGTTCTAATTTTAGACTAAATAGTATGAAAACCTAACTGCACATTTTCACTTTCCATGTTGATAGCATTTCAATTAATGCTCATGTATCAATCAAGGATATGCAAGTATGGGCAATGTTGAAACTTGCAGAAGTTTGAAACCTTGTATCAGGCCTTGAGTTTTAAATCTCTCGTGGAGCGTGCTACAAATCACACTCGTCAGGAAAGTAAGGAGTAAGATAGGTGTGGTGACATTTCATTAAACTTTGATTACCTTTACCCAGGGGTTTCCATTCTTTATCTAGGTGTGCAAAACAATCACACGCACAGAGATTTGAGGTGAGTGGTGGTGTGATCAAGATTGTACTCGAGCACCTCAAAATTCAAGGCCTGTTGTCTGGAACAAAATTGCCTCACACTATTTCTATCACTGTTGCTGTTGTTTAAGGCTTTTTTTCTAAATAGATTAATGGTCATACATTGACTTGCTTTGAACACACAAAAGTAGCAAACATATGCCTGAACATTTCTCATTCAATGGTAAAGTCTCAGCTCATTTTATCCTAGGTATGTGACATGTCTGAAGATACACTTTAATTTGCCTATTTGCATCTTAATCCCAATCTCAAAATAATTACACTGTTTTCATGATAAAGCATTTTGTGAATCATCGTTAAAATCTGACACTAAAATTTTCATACAGCAACCCAGTGTTTGTGTCAAGCTTCAAAATTGAGAGAAAAGCCGTCCCCATAAAAGAATATAGGAAGGATTTTCATTTTTAAGGAGGGATTTTACGCGAGTGTGTGCCTTCAGAGGGCACTGATTTTGAAATCTTTGGACCCTTTCAGAGTTGAGAATTATATAAAGTGGTTGAACACTATCTAATGCAACAAAGTGCTGCAGAACCCGACTGAAACTTTTTAGGAGACAAGCCCAGCTAAAACATGAGGTCAATGCATACACCCGTACTGTAACAAATTTAACTTTAAAAGTGAATATGACATACTTTTCAGGAGTAAAAGTGACTTACTTTTAAATTGCAGCATGATAGAATATGTAGGCCCAATTTATGAAACAGCAGGTAGAGGCCAAAATACCCCCATGGAACCTAGTATTGGTTTATGGTGTTAGTGTTATACCCTGTAGGCTGTGAATGTTAGGCCTAGTCTTCAAACAAAATCATGTAATTTAATTTCCGTCTTTCAAATTCTTAGTATTAATTGCTAAAGTAGTGGCATTTTTACTTCCTTTTCCAGAGATTCGTAGATTTTTTTTTGTTCACAACCCTCGTCCCCATCAAAGTGAAAGATTGTATTTTTCTCTAAAAAGGTACCTCTTTAAATTTCTTAGGGCTAAGGACTACCCTAGGTTACTGGATAAGAAAAGGCCTCGTAATAACCACAAAGAATTCACAGACTTTTTCCACAATAGTACTTGTTTGTAAGGAAGGTATGATATAGATGAGGGTAAAAAGGAACAAGTAAGATCCATTTCACAGATTTCAGAGTACTAAGTCTAATGGTTCCAAGGTAGTTACTAGTTTGCCCACATAATGAAAAACAGTATGGCCGAGGCCTAGTCCATTTGAAAGTGGCACATTGAGACACAAAAGCAAAATTTGTGTTGAACCAGAAATTCTTAATTGGTATTGCTCCATGCATATATGTCAATGAACTGTTGAAAGTGCTTCATCTTTCTAGTACCATTTAAAATAGCTTTCCAGATTAATCCAAAATTTGACTTTTGTAAAGTGCAATCCTGAAAATATTTGTTACTAGACCAGGAAGCATAGGAAGGACAAATGATGTGGGTATTTTCTTCACAGAAATTGCAACTTTGCAGGATTTTAGAAGCTAGGTGCAGGATTTTGCAATCGCACACCTGTGTGTGAATAATGTCACGTAAAAACCCCAAATTTATCATTTCTTTGCAAATTAAATTCTAACCGTTTTTTCTAGACCGCAATTTCTTTACAGTTTTTCAAATACTTCATTATAGTTTCTCGTTCAGTTTATCTGCTTTTAATTCATTTATGCTCTTCAGATGGTCCCCCCTTTTTGCCTCCTTGGCATAATCATGTGGCTGTATCAAGTACAAATTCATGCATGATTCTGGCACATATGGGTTCATGTTCTAGGCCAGGTTTTGTGACTCTAGCTGGCAGCCCTTGCAGAGAAATGGTTGATTACATCATGAGTTACACTTCTCAATCATAGGATTCAGGCTGGTTGCAAACTGACTTGATAGAGCACACAACTTCTATTCCTGACTCCCTAAAGTCACTAGTTAAAATCCTGTTGCTCCTACAATGTACTTAGTGTAATGACTCTTTACTAACAGGGCAGGTCAGCTACATTTGTATTATAACCTATCTTTTCTTTATTATCTTTGCTGTTACATTCAGTGCAACAGCTATTATTCACAAGAGCTATGCAGGAAGGTTTCCAAGCTCTCTTCCTCCTCCCCCCATTACTTTCTCTCGATTTTTCTTCCTGTCAGACATGTGTGATTAAACTCTGCTTAAACTTTCTGCCTTTGACCCTGCAGACATCGATGGTATTGTCACTGTCTAGTTACACCCTCCATCTCCAGAAGAATTTGAATAAAATAGTTTATCAAAGCTGAGAGTAAATTGTCAAGCTTCTTAATTGGAAGACTGTTTCTAATTTAAAGTGACTCAGTTTGGACAAATTTTAAGAGAAAAAAAGAAACACTTTTTTTTTGGAGGTTTACTCGATGATTTTAGCTTTCTTTGTTTTAATATCAACTCTTTGAGATGGAGATCATCCAATCTCTTGAGGGTGATATCATCTGTGTTGATGAAAGTGATACTTGCTTATTTTTCCATCCCAGTTTGTCATTCAAAGGCGTGTACATGCATTTCGTCTCAAATTACAGTCTGTGTATGCCATAAGAGACTTACTTAAACTCAATTCATTTACATTCAAATCCCCACCATTCTTGTGCTAGCAAGAAGTCTGGCTCCAGTTGGAAGTTTCCGTCTCTACCAATAACTGTCTAACTAAACAAAGGAGCATAAAAATTAGAAAAGACCAACATTTATTGAAGGGTCTCCAGAGTTCAAGTGTTGATCACAGAAGAAAGAAGAAGGGGAAAATACAAAATGTGATTCATATTTGATCAGAATTTTACTCTGTTTTTCTCCTTTTTTTTCTGGAGGGGGGAGAATTTCTTCAATCATTTGTTTTTTTTTTTATTGCTATATGCATTTTTAAGCTTGATTGTGAATAGTTGTCTCCCATTCATCACCTCAGTATGTCTGAAGAGAAGCTTTGATGCAGCACTCGTGACACTGGCCGGGTGAGCTAAGGGGAAACAGTTGGAAGTTAAAACAAACCAAAAAAAATAGGAGAGATTCTCAAAATCCCTTCTTCCTCGCGATTGAGTGTATATGAATCTGTTGGCGTGTTTGTATCATGTAACAAGTATATCATTTGCATGTCTGGCTGTGTTCGTGCGTCAAATCGCTTCAAATACAATTCATCTTTGAGAAAATCTCCATCAGAAGCAGCAGTGCAGCATCTGACAAGCTAGACTTGTGACTCATCGCATTTGCTCTCGAACAGGCACTTAAATAGCTTTCCAAAATTTGCATTTTCTCTATGGTTCCAATCAGTTCCTCGTTTGTAGATAAACACATACTTTCAAAGTAATGATTTCAATGTTCGTAATGTGTTCTTGCTTCATAGAAAACTAATTTGCACACTTACAGGCAATAGTTAATTGTGAAGTATCATACACTGTGTATATATTATTTTTGATGCATTTACAGTGCTACATGTGGTCACATGAAAATGTGTAGGTGGATTCTATTCCACAATTTAGTGTGTACTCTCAACATCAAGGTTTTAGGGTATTTTGTCCATCTAGACAAGTTCATAAAGTTCTCAGAATGGTTAGCTGTTAGCCTGTTATTGCCTCTTTGGTCATCACCAACTATTCATCGAAAAGCACTCACTGATGTGGTGATGAGTCCTTCAAAGAGGAACAAGTTTTATCATAATTAAAACATAATTAATCTCTGTTCTGTAACGTAGAGTAAGACAGGTTCCACAGGTCATGGGGTAGTGATACATAGACTAATTCTATAGTAGACCAAATTTTGAAGTGATTGCATGTGTTGGCAAAAAGGAAAAACATTAAAATTTCAGCTCCAAAAGTTTGGTAAGGCTTTTAATTGCACCATTCAGACAATTTGGGAAAGTAAATTGGTTTCAGGTGGTTAATTCTGCCATATGATTTCAAGTTCTTCTGACATAAGGACAAAAAGTACGTAGTGGTTGACAGTTTTCATTCAAATCAACGGTATGCTTCTTTGAACAAGCCAATGGGAAGTATACTAGTATTGAATATTCAGTAACCTGTAGTCAAAACAACTCAGGATCACTGACGCAGCAATGTTGTGATCTGTTCGTACTGTAGGTTATTTGTAAATACAGTGCTCCTGTACACCAAATACTACAATTGCTGATACCGACCAAGGAGCGAAGTATGTTTTTGATACACCAGTGAGACCTGTAGTGTTGCATATTCATTATGTAGGTGCATATAGAAAGAACCGTTAATTTTCAAATATGGTTTCTGTTTTTTACTATTTTAATGCCAATTTTGTTGCTTTTCAAAGTAGTTACTGTCATTTTCCTTCATTGAAAAGTGTAGTCTGTCCATGTGCAACATGTGTACATTTAAAAATAAAGAAAAAGTTAAGATCAAACATAATCTTATCCTTCTGGTTTTTCAGTACAAATGCATGATCATTTTAAGTTTCTTGAAACACTGCAGGGAAATGTAGAGTCATAATTGAATGTAGGAGTCCACATAGTGTTCATCCTATTGACCTCATATGTCCACAATGTGTGATCATACACAGACCAAAAGACAATTGAAATATCGAATGTAGTGCTATGGTTCATCCCGGGTTTATACGGTGAGATTCGTCTTGAGGGTTCTAATGCTTTGGAGGACTGACTGCGGCTGAACGAAGCATCTGTGATTGCGAAGTGATTGAGGAACCCACGTAAGGTCAAGGGGATGCATTAGGGCCCCATGTGGGGTCCAGGGGGCAATCACTTTAGAAAAGTAGCGATGTTAGACATTTCACATGGGTTCTGTGATGCTATGTTTCAACTCTTTAAATAAACAAAAAACCTGAGAACAGTTTTGAATTTTGCTGAAATAGTATGAATTTGAAGACCTTTGACTTGAGATTTAAAGGCCAGGCCCACACGTACAGACTAACAAGTGAGACCTTTTCTATGAACAAATGCTTTGAAACAAGTGTTTTTTTTTTTTGTTTTTTGTTTTATTTCTATAAAGTTTCATTGATAGGCCTATTTTGTTTTTATATTCTTCAACTAAAACCTTTGTATCAGATTATTGGCTCATGCCTCGGTACCAGAACAAATGTTTTTCACTACCTTACAGTAAACAACACCATACTGAGCAATTTTCTGATTGGAATTTCTGGATATTTTTTTTTCTGTTTTCTTACTCAATTTTGCGTGTGAATTTTCTATTGCCACTCAGGTTATGGGGGTTTGAACTGCAGCTCAACCCCTCCTTTTGAGTATCCCACTGGTTCATCCTAATTTGTTTTTCTGTTATGGAAACTTGATCCCTTTCACCTTAATTACCTCTTATTCCAATCACTCATTATCATCTCTAGTCTCTTTGCACTGTTTTCCCCTTCTAGTTTTTGTTGCTTTTCTTTTCTTTTTTTTTTGACATCCCTGACTCAAACAGTTGCTTAAAAAAATCAATATTAATTCATGAAAAAAAATTAATATTTTCTTTACATGTTCAAGTTTCAGTTTAGATTCAAGAGACAGTTTCCATTACCCGGGCACTCAAGATATTAGTTGATCTAAGGCCATGTACAGTATGTCCACAGATTGCCACTTAGTGCACAGTTATAAAATGTACTCAGCAGCTGCTCTGTCACTGAAAAGATCATTGTGAAATGCACCTCAAATAAAGCCTCTGTAGGCTTACATAAATTATAGTTTTCAGACAATGAGGCCCGTTCTAATGCACATCATCAAATTTTGGGGATATTGCTCAGAGAAAAAAAAAAAAGAAAACTTGTTACACAATTTGGTGCTTTTAGGCTTCATCCGTACTGTCTAGAATATTCAAACTGGTTGTTTTTTGTTTTTTCTGTAGGTCTTTTTTGAGATTATTGTTATCTGTGAGATTTTTGTATCAAAGACACAAATTCTGTGATTTGTGGAAAAATGCAAAAAGTGTGATCCTGTGTAGTCCATGTTCTTTGCACAATTTATGCCAGATTGGAGATTGTTAACATTTAAAAAAACAATATTTATATGGGTTTCCATAGATCTGCTGCTTACAGTAACCTACGCTAGCTATACGTTTCAACATTTTGTCAAATATCATACCATATGAAAGTCATTCCAAGACCTAAATTTGGCCCCAATAGACAAGTGTATGTGAAGCCTGCAGTACTAGAAAATGAAACCCATTTTCTTGTCTTTAAAATGCGCTGTAAGTCAACTTGAATGTATATAAATAGTCATCTTTCCCTTTAAATTCCTCTGTACATCTTCAGTCTAGAACTAGGGTAATGGTTTAGGGTTAATTGCCTGCTCTTATTTCTTTTCTACAATTGGCAATCCAGCCTGTGTAATGTTTGTCAGAAAAGGAGGAACTTCTGCACATGGGAAAATCTGTTTTAAGCAGAAGTAACTTACCAGCATTTCTACAAATACTTTTACTTTTTGAAGCAAATGCTTAAGAATGTATAATTGGAAGATTTAAAGTGCATGAAAACCAACATTTGTAACACTCCCTGCCAAACCAAGTGATATTTATTGATGGTTGTTTTTCCATCAAGTTTTTTTTCCATAAAGTTGTTTTTGCGGAGTTCCTAAAAAGTGTAAATCCCGGAAAAAAAAACTTAAAAATCTCTGTTGTAACATCGTAATCATGACGTGACACAAGATCTCAATCGTCTCTTACTCACAATCTCTCATTTTGCAAAATGAGCAGACGAACTTGACGTCTGCCGACCGGACTGTCGGAAATATAACGACAGGTGACGATTGCTCTGAGATTTAGGAAAGAACACGTAGCAGGGAAATGTCAGTGTCTTTAGACACTAATTATGCCCCATGAATACATTTTGCAATACTGCAGCTTTCCAGAGTTTCCCTGTTAAGTTACCGCAACTATGGAGACACTTGTTAATAACCAAATGTCCTCATATTCTGACAGTGCTTAAGTCTTTCCTGATATGGCATATGGCTATCCAGCTATGTGTGTAAGAGACATACTTTTTCTTCCCCAACAGTTTATCTAAATTTCTGTGAATTCATGCAACCTTCACAAATTTAAACTATGCATGTGATCTTACTGTGTGTAAATAAACAATTTGAACAAAATTTGGTACAAAAATAAATGAAAGAATTTTGACTACGTTTTACATGAGAAATACAAGATTTTGTTGTAGTTTGAATCCTTCATGCAGGCAACAAGTTATGTACTGAACAACAAGTTATTTAGTGAACAACAAGTTACTGTATGTACTGAGAAAAGTATGTAAAGGCTAAGATCCTCTCTGTATTGCTTCCCCGAGGTACAGGCAAGCAAATACACATGTGTATACAGTGGGAGAATTGTAATACAAAAAATGTAATTAGGCCAGAATGAGAAAATGGTACAATTGATGAAAATTCTACTGTATTTTCACACTTAAGACTCTAGAGGGGTAATATTCATTAATTATACAGCCTGCATATGTGTTAGTGTTCTCAAGTTGCATTCATGCATTTAATTACAGGAAGTGTACATACAGGTCGTACACCTGATGAGTACTGTATATTGAGGGCTAGCTTTCATGTTGAGTTGCAGTATAAGGGCACACTTTGTGTAGAACTTCAGTGGTAGTCCTGTGGTCACCTAGGCACTTAAAACTACTTTCTACTACCTTGACCAGATCACTTTTTCTTTTATTTTTTGAGCTTTTATGGGCTGCTGGTGATCAAAAGAGGACCACCAGAGGACTGCTGGCTAGAAAAAAAACTTGCTGAATGGGTTATAACTTTTTTACCAATCTGCATCTCTGGCACTGACAAACCTCCATGAAACCACCAAACCAAAGTGGCCGACTGAGGCCCATAACTGGGCCTACCAAATTTTTCTATCAGGATTCTTAATCAAGGAAATTTTTCTTGCAAACATTTTGGAACAAAGCAATAGAAAAGTATGCAATGATTTTTTTTTCTTTTGCGTATTCATGTCCAATATTTCTTAGCAGGGTGTAGCATTGAATTGGAATTAAAAAGTACAATATTGTGATAGGTCTAATAGGATAATTTCTAAGTTGCAAAGTCGTTAATCATTGTGATTTCCTTTCACGTCAGACTTTTTCAAGAGGTGAAAAGTGCTTTTGGAGTATCAAGGCATATAGTTTTACAACAGAAAAAAAATCAACAATTTTCAAAGTACATATTGCAACAATGTGTGCGCAGGCACCAAGATGTACAGCATCACTACACAAAGTGACGACTTGCCATGTTAAACCTGTCGGTTGAAGTTGGGATCGCTCCAGAATTCTGAACCATCAAAAAAGGAGACTTTCTTCAGCTATAAACTAAACTAATAGACCTTTAGCCGCAAGCACTTTTATCTTGTGTCATTCAATAAAGAACTAACTCAGTCCCAGAACTGTCTGCAGATTCTGTCTACATCTGCTCTGTTGAAGGGCAGACCAATGACTTGAGGTAATCACTTTCATGTCCTGAGGGCAGTAGATCCCCTCCATGTACGATGAACTAACTTCGTTAAGAAGTGCTCAGTATTAAGTTTGAGCTGGAAATGGCCAGGCTAATGCATTTTAACTTTGCAAATTGTGTTAGGCCCCTTATATTCGTAGTCATAAACCTGTGCTACCATTTCTGGTTCCCTGGGTGACCTAGGTATATTCCATTCTTTCTCCCAAGAGCTCTTGATGTAGAATTATCACGACAGAACATCTAACTTGGTTTTATAATTTTCTTAGACCTAATTCGGTCCTTCACAGCAACATGGCAACAGTGGAAATATTTTTTTTTTAAATTTTTTTGAAGAAAAGACAAGACCTTTGTAACAAATATTGTAAGTATGAATTTGACTTTGTGTGGTGCAGTCAGTAGACCTTACTCATGCCAAGAGGCACAACATGAAGGTTTATTGAAGCAGTCACCATTGGTTCATTTTTAATGCTCCATGTAACAGCAACCTGTTTTGCTGGAATGGAAGACCATTTCTGATATGCCACATAATGCCCTCAAAACCTCTGAGTATGCAAGTGAAGTAATAATTGTAGAGTTAATTTCCACCAACAAGTCTGTCAATAGACATGCCAACAGTGGATCCAGATCTGGGTGGGGGACAACTGCCCCCCTGCACCCATCAGGGTCGACAGAATTGTTTGAGAATATGTAGTAGAAAATAAAATTGGCTTTAAATTACACATTTGCAGGACAAGTTTCCGGTATATGGAGTATAGTGATCAAGGCATCTAAGACCTGCAGTGTAGCTGATTTCCTTCATAGAAATTGTCTTGTTTTGTGAGAGTTTCTGGCCGGCTTTTCCCTGGGACCCTGCCAAATGCTCTCACATGTGCCCCTGGACCCCACATAATAATAAACGTGCTTCACACTCATAGTGCACTGTCAGTACACTTTGATTGTCCCCCCCCCCCCCCTTACAGTAGTTCTGGATTCATCCTTGGGACGTGTACATCCACTGATAATCGATGGATCAGATTAATTATCGTCACAAAATGGGACTATGCATGCAGCTGTCAGACAGTGTGGTTTTTCTTTGACTGTATGGCATGCACTGAAAAGAATTTATCAAAACTTGTGTAATACATCTTCCAGACAAGAACTCATATTAGTTAATGTGATAATAGAGCCAACCCCTAGGCTGGAACTTTACAAGTGGTGCATGTGTGTCACACGACATCATTTCTGATTTTGCGATAAGAACAGGAATTTTTCCATGTATTTCATGATTGGGATGTAAGAAATTCACTCATGATTGCAACAGTTTGAGTTTTAAGTATCACCTCAGAAATTTTTGAATTGATTTTAGTTAACCCTCCGTAATTGTCCTCTATGTTAAGATAAGAGGGATATGTTTCTTAAAGTCAGTTTTAGGAACTTTTGCATTATGCTTCAGCCTCTTCCATTGCACATGATAATTAAATCACTTGCACAAGCCATGCACGAGGGCACAGTGTGAGTATGTCCAGCAATAGTGTTAACCCCTGAGAATGCATTATCCTCTGTTAATGCACAAGTTCAGCACAGTTTAACCTTGTTTCATAACACAGGGAGATTTGGGTGTAAAAGAAGAAAACGAAAGAAAGTTTGGGTTTGTAAACAACCACACTTTCATTGAAAAGGTAACACGGTTAATGACATGGCACAAAGTACCACTGCTTTTTATGGAGATAGCAGACAACAAAACATCGTTGACCTACAGTTTATTGTCTTTTTTATTGTATTCATCTGCCGGAAGATTTTACTCTAAATTGACAGTGGTTTATCCACAGGATAATGCATGGTCACTTGACTATAGTGGGCCAGTATGAGTTGAGAATTCTTACCAAGTATTGAATGAACGTCCTTCATCAGGCATGAAGATGGGCTTGCGTGATAAACAGAGCAGACGCAAGTTACTACCATGACAATATATAGGCTTCACAACCACAGTGTGTGAGGCCATATAACAGCTATGCGTTGCTATGCACAATGATAGAACGCAGGGGCACACTCTCCAGCAGCACCCTGATAAGCAACAGAGTCTGATGTTGATGCCCAATGAAGTGTGCTTAATTGTGCAGCTCATGTGGCTTATACCATTTGTTTCCCCTGCCGGTGGACTGCCACGAAGCGGTGATCAAATACACTTAGTTAGAATACGGTATCATCATCACAAACTTTAAAGACAAAAATGTCATTCTTGTCAATTTTAAAATTTTGTTAATACCTCCATTGGTGACCACAGTATCTGTTTGGACTTTCAGTAAATGAACATCAGTGTTGGCATTACCAGATTTTGTTTTCTCTACCCATGTAATGTAACTGCTCATTGTCTTCAAACATTTTTAAACATTCTTTTTTTGTTACTCTTGACGGTAAAATTCATAAGTAGAATCCATCATTGATCTACCATGTTTCTGACGGACCATGTAGTCACTTTATCTTACTTTCAACATGTTAGGCATTATAGTTTCCTGGTGATAAAGACAAAAATTTGTGCTTGGAAGATTAATGCTTTACATAAAGTTTTGAAGTTATATTACTCTGTGATTATATTTATGGCACATAGAACTATCTGTGGTATCTACAATAGCTATCAATTCTTGATGAGCATCAAGTGAGTGAAACATTGCTCATGGTCATTGTTTTGGGATCCATTTTACATAATGTATGATTGACTGTTCGCATCCAATCCCTGCCCCACTGAGGTGTATTTGGTGCCCCTCTGACTGCACTCTGCAGACTTGAACAATACGCAGTTTCGTCATGTTTCAAATAAAGGACACGTGTACTGAATTTGTTGACCTGATTGTATCTGCCTCCACCTACAGTACAAGAGGGCATCACTTGTGTGATACAGTATAGCAGGGTTGATATAGCAGCGTTCAAGAGGGGATGTTGGCTGTAGGCTAGGCCTAATTATGTGTGGACCTAAATCAGTCCTTTTATCCCAAGTGTAGCTTTTGAGTGGAGCAAGAAATTTTCCACCATTTCATTTATTGTTGCAGGTTAGATGGAAAATTTCTTACACTTGATTGAGTTGAAAAGTAGGACAGAAATCCACATGTTGGGTCACTAGGTTATTGTTTAGTTTCACGAGGTTACCCTATTCATTTCTGTTCCTCTTCCAAATGCTGTAAGATGGATCTGGTGAGGGGGTGGATTTTTCATGCATGATCAAAATTGGATGGAGAGGCAGGGTGAAGTGTTCCAATGACTTTCCAGTATTTTAGTTCACATTTAACTACTGAATTTCAAAAGCATCCTTTACTGCCACTTCCCTCCAAGGCAGTAGATAGCTCGATCAACATCCAAGAGGGCAATTATCCAACCTTATCATTCTGATATCCTACATGAAAGTTGTATTAAATGTTTCTACACAATTCTGACATCAATAATTAACATATATAATGATACAAGTGAAGTGGTTGGATTTGGTTTTCATATTTAACCCTACATGTAATGTATACATGTACCGTGCCATGATACCAGCCATTGTTTTGTAGTAGACAGTGGTGATGACTGTGTAAAACAGTCTGTTGCTAAATTCACCAGTGGCAGCCGTGGCAGGTTACCTATGTCCTCTTCCTAATAACATGACGTATAGGACATACAAAGTGCAGGGCTCGAAATAAGCTAGAAGAGGTGCACAGCCAAAATGAGCAAGTTGTCCATAGGCCTAGCCTATGTTCTTTTACTGGCATACTAGGACATGTCCACCATGCTGTCATTTATTGTGAGCCCTCTTCTTGAACTTGCACATGTAATGTATTCCATGTTTATTCACAGTAAGTAATTAAAGGAGTCATTGCCCAAGTTAATTACACTAGGCAGGTAACCACTTATTGCATGTGTTTACTTCAATTTGTTTTTGGTCTTGATTTTGACAACACATAATGATGCAGTTACAGTAGGTCCCTCTCAGTAACCTCTGTTTGATGCATTTACCCAACGGGCCATTCAATCCAAACACCTCCCCAACAATCAATCTGGAACAGTGCCCTCATTATAAGAACCGTTCAAAAGTGCAGTTGACTCTGGCATTGTCCCTTTTATGATTTTCCGTGATATTCTTCTTGTTTGAGTTTTGCACTTTCCATTAAATTTTGAGATATTACCAAGACTTGCACTATTAATGGCTCCTGCAATTGGTATATGCTCCTTAGTCAGGGAGAGCTTTCCAGCCAATGAACTCTACACCCACGTGCTTTATGTCCTAATTATTGTACAAATGAGTCACATGAAATTTGTTTCCTTCCTCCCAGATTTTATCCTGGTTTTCTTATCCTTTTAATTGTTTGTCATGTTACTTCATTACTGATTTTGATGAAAAGAGAGACCTATGCAGTTATGATGGCATGTGTATGCATATGCATGTATGAGTGTTTGTTATGCTTAGGCTTAGCTTGTGCACATGATATCTCAAGGTAGGGATTATGAATAGTTTTCATACTTGGTATGTGCCTTTTCCATATGTAGGTGATGAATACTATTATTTTTGGAGGAGGTCAAAGGCCATCTGGGGTTACCAATGCTAAACTCTTGTGCACACAATATCTCAAGTTAGGAATGATAGATGTATTCACACTTGATATGTTGGGTGGCAATATGAAGTGAATGACCCCTATTGTTTTTGGTGGTGGTCAAAGGTCATCTGGGATCACCAAAGGTCAAACACTGAAAACCTTGTGCACACAATATTTCATGTGAGGAATAATGTATACTTATCATACTTTGATATGCAGGTTGATCAAGTTGAAAGAAAAAAATTGTATAGTTTTGGTGGAGTTTGAAGATCATCTGTAGGTCAAAAAATAAAAACTGTGTACACACAATATCTCAAGATAGGAATGATGGAAAGTATTCATATTTTAAATTTGGGTTGTTCATATTAACAGGGAGAACCCTTTGTTTTACTGGTCAAACGTCATCTGGCGTCACCAAAGGTCAAACAACAAAAATCTTGTGCACGTAATGTCTCAAGTTAGGAACGATGGATACTTTTCACACATGGTATGTGGGTTGGTCTCATTGAAAAGAAGAGCTCTGTTGTTTTCATTGGAGGTCATAGGTCATCTGGGGTCACTAGCTGTCAAACACTGAAACCCCTGTGTTTCCAATATCTCAAGTTAGGAGGTATGGATACTATTTTGGTTGAGCATGTTGAAAAGAAGTACTGTATTGTTTTTGGTGGAGGCTAAAGGTCATCTGAGGTCATCAGAAGTAAAATGCTGAAACCTTGAGCTAATGTTACTTGAAAAGCATAACAGTCATTATTTTTATACTTGCCATACACAGGCACTTGTATAATTGAGTAGATAAACCTTATTTGGGATAGAGGACATCAGAGGTCAACTACTGAAAATTTTGCAAAGTTAACTCATGTTTTGTCACAGTGGTAGATCTCAGACATGTCATGTAGGTAGTCCATATTAAGTCGATGAATCCTATTTTTTTGGAGGGGTATAGGTTAGAGGTCATCAGAGGTCAACCTCTGAAATCTTGTCGTCATAATGTCTCAAGATGTTAAGATTGGTTAATTGTCTGAGTATGTTGATGATGTGCCATATTAAGAAGATGAATCCTCTTTGTGGTTAGTCTTGTGTTAAGATGATGGTAGTGCTTTTTTCTTCCAGTAACTTATTAATACCTCCCATACAGGTCTAGAAACTCATACATATAGCACGCCCTAACTACGATGTACAAGTCACTCTTCTCCATGGTCTTGTCATATTCCTCAGAGGGTGTTATTCTTATTGGAATCAGGCCATTTTCCTTTCAATATTGGAAGGAACCAATCACCATTTTGGTTTCATCCATTTACCATACCCTTATACCACACCCCAACCCATTTACATAAATTTGGAAAACTGATCCCTGTTTTTAAACATATTATTTTCCATTGATAATTTTTTTTTCAACTGTTGACATGATTTGTGCGTTTAAGTAGTCATACATAATCTGAAATAAGACCATTTGTTGTTAACCTTTCAATTTTTTAATTGGGAATTTTGCTAAGATGTCACAAGTTGGCTCCCTTATTTATGAAATCACCCAAACATGTGTTTTAGCATTTTGTACTGTTTTAAAATGTTTTACATGTCAGACAGGGAAGTTCCTCAGTGGTAAATATTTAAAACAGGTGAATTTCTGGATTTACCAATTAAATGCCAGCTGCAACATGCGCAGCCATGTATAGTAGACCCACCTGCCCTCAATGGTTCATTGGTGATGATTCTAAGTTAACGTGGATCTGTTCTGCCACATTTTGGTACATTCCCGAGAAATAATCATCGTCAGACTGCAGAAGAATCAAACAAGCTTGATTATCTAATCTGAAGATTGTAACCTCAAGATCTGATGATCTTCATTTGGACAAGATAAAAGCATCAGTAACTTGAAAGAATATGAGGAACTAATATGAGGACTGCAGACTCTCAATTACATCTCATTACAATCAGAGACAAGGGCGTAAAGCTGACAGAATATCCAATGTGTTTTCTCTCAGTTTGTTTGTTTTTTGCTGTTTTCCAATTGTCTTGTGACTGTTTTGTTATTCCTTCAATGTATAATTAATTATCCAGTTTGAGGGTTCACGGAGATGAAGGGGGGAACTTAATTCTACAAGATTGATTGGAAGTGTGCGATGCTGCGAGTATTCCGTGATGTTTGAGCGTATCGATCAAATAGACTGCAGGCTGAGCTCAGCTGTTCTCTGAATCCTAGAGATGATAGCATATATGATAATTACCGTCATCAACGATGATGATGATGATGTAGACCGTTTCACACTGCTCCTCACCCAGTACAACAATTTGATGAATTGGAAGTAACTTCAATGATTCCATGAGAATGCTTCAAGGTTTTTTCTGTCAAGTTTTACCAGGTGCATGTGATTGAGCTGCATTGTCTCACATGTATTGTGGACAGAAAATTATAACATCATGTTGTCTCTCTTTACATTCATTATGCACCATGGTTAAAAGTGGGTCAGAAGTTTTGGAAGCTTGAAAATGCACCCCCCTCCCCCGCCTGACTGGAACAGTCACACATACTACTAGCTGGTTTTTTACTTGCCCAAAGCATTCATGTTTGTTTGGCTGAATGTTGCAACCTTGGAATATTTAATCACATCTTCACATGTTATTATCAGAATCTTCAAAACTCTTTTCATGTCTTGTTTCATGTAATCTTCAAGTGATTGCATTGGGTATGCAAAAAGTAAATAAAAGTTCTGTTTTCAAAAGTTATCTTTTAAATTGCTCTATTCAGACAATTCAGGGGAATGAATAAGTTTCAGGTGAAAAATTCTATGACAAAAAGTGTAAAAATATGATAATCGCGTGGTTGACAGTGTTCATTCAAATCTAACTATGCATTTCTTTGAACAAGTTAATGGGGTGTACACTTGTATGAATTCAGCTGGACACTCTTTAACAAGTGTAGATTTAAAAAGAAAGAAAAACTTTAGATCAAACATAATCTTGTCCTCCTGTTTTTTCTCCTTGAAACATGTGATTACTTTTGAATTAAATAATAAACAGACAAGTCCCAAACTAAAGACTGATAATTGTGATTATATGGCAATTGGCCATATTGGTAGTTACACAACAATTTCATGACGGTGAGGAATTTTCAATATATTACAGTCATTATTTATCCTCCAGTTGCTGAAATTGAAAAAGGTATATTCATACCTTTTCTGCCTCTCTTTTGAAGGTCACATCAGATGGAAAATCTTTTTTCGTCCACTCGTATACACCTGAGACGGAAAAGAGAAAAGGAAAACATACCCTATGCAGAGTGCAGTCTAGTGGCTAGTAGAGTCGACAAGTTTAATTTTATTTCTCCCCAAGTTCAATGCCCACTGTTAATCCAATCACTTACCTGTGATCTTATCAACTATTGTGTAAATTGCTGCTCGTGTCTCACTCCGCAGTGCACTTCACCAAGTGCCTTCAATTATTCATTCCCTGCTAACCCCCACGAGGCCCCGGTGGCTTTTGAATTTGAAGAGGTCTGGGTAGAGGTGTTTTGCTTGTCCATCCCCAGGAGATGCTTTCAGTACTTCACTCCCAGATGAGTGCAAAATTTTTTTGTCTCCTAAATGTGGCCGGTTGTTTGTCTTTCACTGCAGGTAAAAAAAAAAAAAAAAAATCAGTACAGGTGAGATGAAACATGGACCAGGAGTCTTCCTCTGAGAGGTTGGGAAACATACAGATGGAGAAGAGTCCTGTTGGTTTTAAGAAAAACAGTTGACGTCAGGCCGCAAGGAAAATATTGAACAATTTGTGGTACCTGGATTGAGTTTACTCAAAGCTTTATGGAAAATGGAGATATCATGTGGAAGATGACACATGTGCACGTTGTTCACACCAGGTCAGGAAATGGATGTTACAAACCAGGTGAAACAATCGGTGAATGTTTAGAAAGGCCCCTGCACTCAAATTGGTTTGATAAATCTTTTCAGGCAACATAAATTGTTTTGCAATCATCATACAGGAAGGGGTGAGGAGGAGGATCTGGGGGTGGGATTCAGTTATGGTGGGACACATTCACAACTGAAATATAGAAAATTTGTCCAAAAAACATTTTTTGTTAGGTGGAGGTGTAACCTGAGTGCATTCACATCAATTTTAATGTGTACCCATCATATCAACACATGCATGTAGCGAACTGCGAAACTCGCAGCATAGGTGTCGGCCACAAGTGAAAAATCATCGGACTGTAATTTCCAGGGTTGACATATTAAGTGTGATACATGTGTGACTTTAATGGGTTTTGAGGTACTTTTCCTAAATGTGAACTGCCATAACCAGTATGACCCAGATCAGACACTTTTTGTAAGGACAGCACATCATGCCCAGTTGTAAGTCCATCAATTCCCCATCGTGGTGTAACTAGTTGGATATTTTTGTTTTGTAAATATAGTAGTGAACCATTAAAAAATGCACTCGTCTTGTCCAGCTGCTAGATTAGATTTCGTCATTTTCTAAATTGTGTCTCCTTTTTAATGTCAGTCCTTGCCGTCATATATTCTCATATAAAGTTCACACCACAAAGGTAACCATCACCATGATAGTTTGGTGACAGCATCTGCCTTTCCTAAGATGATTTGAGATATTTTTTGCAAAATTGTAACAATCATAAAGTATTACGTGCCTGCTGCTTATTAGAGGAAGTGAGAAAATTTGCACTATATAAACTTCACACAACATGCGGACAGAAACTTAATATTCTCCTGGTTCTAAAAGTAAGTAACCCTTTTGGGCCTCACTGAAAGTTCCCAGTCAATGTTTATTTAGGCCATTACATCATGATAACAACACTACATAAAATGCACAGATGATGTTGCCCCTCCATGCAAAGTTCCCTGATATATGTGATTAAGAACTGAATCAAGAGTGCCTCTGTTTTTTTTCTATTTACAGTCCACAGATTCGTAAAATGTTTCTCTCAGGAAAAGCGCAAAGAAAGCTTCACGTAGTCCCATCTCCAAGCTACAGTGATAAAATTGAGGCATTATCAGGAGATGTTGGGGTCCAACGGATAACCTTGATGGGGTTATAATGAACATGAAAGAATTGATAGTTATTTGAATCTTTAGAGATTGACTCTGTGAATAAATTCATAAATATTTTAATGGAAAGAAATAATACAGAGGGCTGCAGAGTTGTATATCTGATGAATGAAGTTACAAATCTAGGTGTAGACCTTCTTGTGGAAATGAATTTTTTTTTTTTAAATCAAGAGCACACACCCACGGATTTGTGCATTACCTTAAATTAACATTGCGTTCAATATGTGTGAGAGTTTTTAAATTGAATGCTAGAGTGCTAGTTGTGTTTCAGCCAAATTGTCATAGAGTAAATCCCTGAATGTGAGGATGCTTACAATTTGTATGTTGTTCATTGGCACCTTCCATTTGTGGATGGCCTACTGCCAAGATTCTCCCACGAGCTGCTTCTTTCAGAAAAGCATATGTGTCAAATGGCACTAGTTCGTGTGCACATTGCACTTTATGAGATGCTGAAAGACCCATCGCAGTTATTGAAAACACTGTATAGGCCTACTTGACACAGGGGAACTTTTTCACAATATGTCAACCAGTGTGCAGCGTCAATCTAACTCAGACTCCTCAAAACATTTTTCTTTCTTTTTTTTGCAGCAGTTTGGTAGTTGCAATGAACTATGTTGCTTGAGGATATTTATTCAGTTACTCTCTCTAATAAATAATATGCACATAACAGGATGAAATAACCAGATTCGCACTGCAACTTGTTGAAGTCCAGTTGTGATTCAGTTTCATGTAAGATTAGTTCGCAACTTTGCAAATCAATATTTTCTCCAGTTGCACCTTAAAAGTTGAATTCTCTATCAAATTGCTTAAGTCAAAGCCACAACTTTGCCTTATGGTACATGTATGAGTGATTAAATTTTTCAATGTATTCTCTCAGCAATGTTTGGTTAACAAATATGCTACTCAAGATAGTTTGTCTACTTATGGATTGACCAATGTGCTTTTTATCTGCCGATCCGATTCTTGTCGCTACATCCTCCAATATCTGATCTGATATTTTCTCTATCAAGCGTGCTCTCTCCTCAAAAATTTCCATTTTATGTATGATGTTGTCTCTGGAGTGCCGTTATCACGATTCCAAAATCTTTGCCAAGTTTCAAGTTACAGGTATTTTTTACCTTTCAGATTCAAAATACCTTTAATTGAACATTTCTCAATTTCTATCATGGTTCAAACTGTTTAATACGTCCCAGGTGCAAATATGTTTTCAGATTGCTAATCATTGGCATCTAAATTTCATCTAAAATTCGAAGTGTTACCGATAGTGGTGAACATTGATCCGCCTGATCCAGTGTTTGATCTGATTATTGCTGAATCCTAGCATTGGTTGATTATGCAAAAATTGATTAGCCAAAGTGATAATCAGATGGTAACACTGTTTGTCCCTAGCCTATCATCTATTGAATGAAATTAATCACACAAAGTTTGCTAGTATACAGCTCAGTAAATGTTGGCAATAATGTCAGAGATGTCTTCACTAATGCATACATCTAGCCTTGCTCTAAATGTCCTCCAAATCAGTTTTAGCACCGCGCCCTCGAAGGTCTAGCCCACCTTCATTTGTAAGTGCAGTCACTTGGAAACACCTGTGAGTTGTGGGGAGACATCGGGATAATTCAAGTGCCAGAAGGAGCAATCATGTTTAACAAGGGTTTACCCTTTTTGTACGTGACTACTGTTTATTACGCCTCAACTCTTACCCTGTCGTTACTTGAATTTCTCTGGCTAGTTATTACCAACATATTTGCCACATGGTTATTGATAATCACACCATTATCAAGTCATTGTACAATGCTATTATTAATGTCAATGCCATTATTAGCAAACTTTACATGATTGGCATTTCTTAATTATCCATCTATACCTTTCATGTCCACCTTACCCCATCCCTTCGAACCAATTAGTACCCATATGGGTCTTTCTCCCGCAGTGGTGACTAAAAGGTAAAAAAAAGAGAAAAAATATATTAAAGCCAGGGAGTATTGCAAAGAAGAAGAACAGCCAAGGTATACTGCAGCACTGTTTGAACTGATTTGGGTCAAAAATTCTGCTCACACATTTGGCAAATCTATGCCAATTTAATTTCATTGAACATGTTTCAGAATAATGTGACTTTCGTGTGTTTACACATTATGACCACTTTTCCATTTACTTGAAACCATCATTAATGGTCAGCTGGTTTTAAAGTACCTCTGCAAGTTTTTTAACTTCCTGCAAAGTCAAACATCTCTCATTGATTTAATTCACTGGATTGACTTTCAAAACTAGCTTTCAAAATGACTTTTATCTTTGATGTAACTCTTGGTAGAAAATATAAAATCAGGACAACTGTCTGACCTGGCAAATGTCACATGTGTTTTGTGCATGTGTGACAGCTGCCTTCATCAGCCCTCTCAGAACCTCTTCAGCATGCAAGTCTGAACGTATAGTTTCCCAGCCATTTTTAAAGTTCCTAGTTAAATTCTACATTTCCAAGAGCTTGAGATACTGAAAGCAAAGTGTCCAATGAAAAGTTTGCATATGAGGCTGTATATAAAGATAATGAAGTCTCTTGTAGTTCTGGAGAGAGGTGAGAAATTTAAGATTCAGAAACTTGTATTTTGCAATTTTTTCCATTCAGTTACTTTGCATCATGGGTGATACGGTGACAGGTCACAGTAGAACCAAGACGTGAGGGTTAAGGCACCGTCTTCTACGTACAGCGTCTTACCTTGCCGTTTTCTGCACACATAAATGCGGCAGTTAATGTCACTGTTAAACTGTTGCATGCTCACTCCTCATGCATATGTTTACAATCAGTTAAATCATGAGCTTCCATTGCAATGAAGACCATTAATTGGTTGCCAAAATATGAGATATTTAAATTATCTACTGTAGCTGTGCAATATATAGTTGGAGTGTTTTCCACAGATTTATTTCAAGATCTAGAGGGTGGTCACATGTGAAACCCATGTGCCATCAAGAAGCTTTTGCAATGGAGGGACTGCATATGAGAGGGTTCATCTTCACCTCCAGAAATTTTTTATTAATGCAAAATGGTGCCACTGAGAGCTGATTTCTTCTCTGTTTGAAATGGCAGTAGCATATAGTCAATTTCTCTTTTTGGGCAGAGTGGAAAGGGAGATGGTTTTTTTTTATTTAGAGTGTGGTCACTATTTCAGGGAGCCTTAACTTTTACTCTCGGGTGGGTGGCCACCCCCAAAAACCCTATTGGAGAACACTGAGTTGTACCAAAGATTCTTTGTCATGGGAGTAGACAGGACACTAGTCCCTAAAAAATGTCACTGGAAGTATACAGCTCTGTGGGGGGACAGATGCCGTCACTCATCTGGTAGGTAAAACATTCTCCAAATGTACAGTTTTACAATGGCGAGCAAATCAAAGATGTCATGTTCTGCAATTAATTGCATTAACACACCTTTCCCAGCATAGCTCATTTTATCGGTTTCCAAAAGACCAAAAAGGTCATGGGAAGTTTTCAAGGCAATTATGCATGAAGTTTTTCTCATATAGACTTTGCATAAAATTTACATGGTTTACATGGGTGAGGAGTCAGTTCCCCATTGGACTTAAATGTAATGTCACTTCAGATACATAGTCTCCTGCACAAAACTGAGGGATTGTCCTAATTTCCTCTCTCTATAGAGGCTTTGGTTGTGTATATTTCTAATGTTGTCACAGCTATTGTTATTTCGAGACAAGTTTTACCATCCTCCTACTGTTTTTCTAATCAGCAGCTTAATAATAGGCCCTGTGTTTGTCTTGAAGTGATTGCATGACTAGGCAAACAGGAAAAACATTGACATATCATGTCCAAAAGTTAATTGCACCAGTCAGACAATTTGAGAAAATAAATAGGTTTCAGGTGCAAAATTCTGGCCATGATTTTAAAGTCTGTTATGAAATTACCTATGTCACAAACAGTTTCATCAACATCTGTGCTAGACTTTTTATTATAGTTTGTGTGAAAATTTAGGGTAAACTAAGCAGTTGTAGTTTCGATCATTGGCAAATAGATAAGTGTAACTGAAGACGTATTTATGACTAGGTACTGCTATTCTGATGAGAAACTGAGTGCCCGTGGAGGCCTTATGTGTTGGTATTTTTATTGTTGCTCTTAAATGTTTTTCAAATTAATCAGATTTTTTCTTCTTTCAATTCTTAAATGAAAAATAGAAAATTCTAAACATGGTATCTCAAAAGTAAGACCGTGACAGGATAACCTTGCAATTCCTGTGCAGTGCAATTTTTAGCAATTGTTGGGCATCCTGTTGTTACCTACTCATGTAAAAACTAATGGTTAGGACTCTGAATTGATTAATGATGCAGGTTCCATCCCATAAAAGAACAGTCAGTTTGCCTGATCAAGTTCATGGTAACATTTGACCCTGTGTTAAGATGACTTTGGTTAAAGCTTCCTGAAAGCTCCAAGTCACATGTACTAGGCTAGTTCACAAAATGTCTGTTGTTATGAAGTAGCTCGTACACTATAAGGGATTGAAGTGCAGTGGTCTGGAGGGAGGGGGGACTGTTGCAGTTCTTTCCAATCTCTCCTTGGTTATGATTCATAGCCACTTCATATTCATGATGTGGAAACTCTGGAAAGTCTCAAAAGAATAATCCAATAACATTTTCAGAGATTCTTAAATGAAAAGGTCATTTTTTATCACTACTATTGCAGGTCCTTCCAGCCTCACACTGATATCATGTTCATAAGTCAAAATATTGCTGTTTAAAGTGATATATAACGAGGCCAGTGAAGCAAATGTTAAGTGTAAATCTTTCATGTGACACACAACTTCTAAAATATCAAAACCTTAGCATACTCTTCTTTCTTAAATCAAACACACAATCAGCTAAAAATTACCCCCATTTTGAGTCTTCAGACTGCTATAACTTTGCCGTTTGTGGAGTGATTTTTTTTTTGTCCCCACATCATTTACAAGAGCAAAGTGTTTTCTTGATGTTCATCAACTTTTTATCTCCATTTGAATAAATTAGGATCATAACGATGACCCTAGAAATACTGAATACAACATTCCTTCAATGCACGCTACAGAATTTTCTGTCACCTTCTTTCCCATGCCTGGGAAATGCAGGAGGAATGCAGGAGTTATGTCACAACATTTGACCCAATGGAATATGAAACTCTGGGAAATTCCCTTTCTAATGATGTACAAATCTTTCTGATTGGTTGAAAAAGCGCCAAAATTTTTAAGAACCGGTATCTGCAAGACCTTACTAAAATGTGTCTTGGTATTGCTAATCGACTAGTCTTTCATCCGATGCTGTAAACATCATGTGGCTGACCAAAACAGGACAACTGTCGTTGAAAAGTGGTCGGTAAGATCTCATATTTTGTGCTGTAAATATGAACCAAATCATTCCCTTTTCATATAAAGTAATTTCTAACACAATAAAGGTACATCGCAGGAATTCTTGTGGAATTTTGATCTTTAACCATTTAAAGAGAATATGGGTTCTCTTTTCTGGTGCGCGGCTCTTTGCAGAAATTTCAGCCTCACTACATGTGAACTGTACTAGTCTTGTCATATCAGTCTTAGTTAAGACAAGGGTTCAAAAGAATGATGAAAGTTTTAAATGATGTGTATCTTACACTAATCATTTTAAGGCATTATCGAAGCAAATTGTGGATAGACAAGGCAGGGTAGAACATTTTCCATCAAAATGGTCGGTTTATCAAGAACTATGATATTTATCTCCCCTCTGTCTAAATGGTCTAGTTCAAAAGCGAAGTAAAAGCAATACACAGTTTTTCGAAATTAAAAAAAAATCGCAAGGTGATGGGTCGTCAGCATGAATTAACTTTGCTCACAGACACTAGTAATGGAAAGGCGTCCGTATGGTCCAAAGTCGGGGCCAATCTGTACATGAGTCTCTAACGGACTTGTCCACATAGTGATGTCCGCACGGTGGGATTTGTGGCATTAAAAGTCACGTCCATACATTGACCATTTTACTTTTTAAACGTAGTACCATCATATATACGTCAATGCACTCCTGATAATGACTACTGTATATGTGTAATTTATACATTTGGAGAATGTCCAAAGCCTGATGTGTAACTCTTTCCTCTTACGCCTACTCATGCAACATTTAGACAACACACAGGGGGGGCCTCAATTCCCTGTCCATGAAGCTTTCCACTGTCGGAGGCTAACATGAACCTCGGCGATGAGTATGCATGGAAAGAGATGTATTTTAGCAATTAGGAGTGATCTTTTCTTTCTGTCCCATGAAAATTGATCCTTCAAGAACCGATGACTGAGTGTTTTTATTTAAGTCATGCCTCAGTCAGAGCGGTACATCAGTGCACCTCAAGCATGACTCTGCGATAGACATGCTGCTATTAAAGGAGTAGTATAGCATAGCTCTATCTTTGGATGAGGTCTTACTTTAAGGGAGAGGAGGCAGGCATACCAAGGCAAGAAAATAGCTTTACTCATAGTTAAAACATTTTCCGATAAACATATGCCAAATCTTCATCTCCTCAAAAGTTAAGGCATAAGATGAGTTATGGACAATGCATCATTTGAATTTTGACAGTTTAATTGAACAAATTATTCTTGAAGGAGCAACAAATAACTGAATTTCAATCAATGAGAAACTTATGGTATCGCTTCAAATCTTCAAATGGCTAGTGTGACTTAGCATCCTTCCTTATTGGAAATAATCTGTGTCCAATCTGTGTTAGTGCCCCATTGTTTTATGTTTTTTGATTTGCTGGTACGTAGTATAATCCTTATAGTATTGACCAATCAAGTCAAATTAAATATTAATCAAAAGGGGAGTTGTAACCAACTAGTTGGGCATTGGAAAATAAATTTGTTATGTCACACTCCACGGAAGAACAGTGTAAACATTTAGAGACCAGGACATTTTGAAGGAGTTTGCTTACTGTATTTTCAAAGTGGTTTTAATTTTTGAGGTTACGATGTATGTGGTTTAATAGTCACATGTGATAAGAAAATATTCATTATTCAAAAGAGGACACAATGTTCTTGCGAATGACATAGGAAAGAAGTTTGTGTTAGGTACAGATTGTTAAAAAAGTTGTGGAAAGAATTAGCTCAAAATGTGCTTAATTTCTACCAGTATTTACAGGGAAACACAGGTTTTTTTTTTTCTTGTTTTTGCAGAGATCCTCTAGGATTCCCAGTGATCAACTACCTGTGTTTTCATAATATAAGTGGTAAAGGCAAAACTCTTGCTTCAATGTTTGCATAATCATTGCGAAGAATTTGCGCTCCCTTGCATTAGTCCTTGAAGAAGATTTTATCAGACCTTTCAGTAAAAAAGCTACATCATGTTCCAAAAGATTGAAGATATTGCAAAACATTGTCCTCAATGTTTTGTCATTGAACATTGAGCACATTCTCCCTTTTTTTCACTAAAAGCTCAGTTTAAAGGAGAAACCTGTGTATTAGGAGCTGAAAAAGTGACATTTGCCTTAATAATGGCCATGACAGATGTTCTCTGACTAGAAATGAATGCTGTAAATCTCATCACTTCAGTGTCTGTACAGTAAAACTGCAAGTACACTCTATGTTTTGTGAAACCATTTGTTGGTGGAGAATTCCTTTAAATTGTCAATTATAAGCATGATCTAACTTAATTATCCTTTCAGTATTTAAGTTATCAATTTGCCAGTGAATTAGATGAACCAATACATGAATGAGATTGGACAGAAGAGTATGAGATTCCAAAGTTATTACAAACAAAAATATGTATAACTAAATATTTTATTAGCCTATACTTCCTTTTATTTTCTTTAACTTGAGGATTGACTGCAAACCTTGTGTGTACAGTAGGTGCTTGATTTTTCCTATCAAGATAGAAATACTGACCCATGCTAATATGCCTCTAGCATTTTTTAGTTTAATGGGTGCTTCTGTACCTGAAATTCATCCAATGTATTGTCATTCATCAGCTTAAGATGGTCCGTCTCCAAGATAATCTGCACGTCCCGAGGTCTGAAAGCAAAAGCTTAAATTACCGGCATTGATTACAAACTGTTGTCATAACTGAGTATCCACTTTCTATCTCTTTTCGTGTCACTTTCCCAGTGCAACTCCTGACAGCAATAATGCAGCAATTTATACTTCGTTGTGCTTTTTACTTATTATGTACATATGGATGAGGATTTGATATGACATATGTGATCAGTGTAATCCACCTCCTGATGGTCGTTTCTCAGCATTGGAGGAGGAGGAGGTGTGAAGGGGGTACAAATTCATAAGCCCAAGGCTGATATTTGATGGTATCATATAGTCGCATCATATGCAGCTTTCATGAAAGATTGATGTAACAATTCCAACAGCAATCCTTCAACAGTCATCTGCCAATCCCTAAAGTACAGCATATGCTCTGTCCCATCAGCCAATTAAGCACAATTATCATAAAATCTCCATCCATATCTTTTTAGGAATTCTTAGTTGCCTCTTAATTTACTGATAATATTTACATTACAATCAATTTTACTCATAATTCACCAAGTGATTTAAAAGCCACTTTTTAGTCCTTACTATTCTGGTACATTAAGATCTGATTTTGTTTTACTTGAAATCTCGATCCTTAAGAAGTAGAGGGTCCTTTAACTTGACCACTCAAACTGATTGCATAGTGAAGACATAATAACCTTTATGATGATGTAAAAGTTCATTTTCATCCTTTCTAAACAAGATTCGCCTCTGACTGAGAGAGGGCAAACGAAATAAACTGACAGGAATGATGAAAAGCAATTAATCAGAGCAATTTTAAAGGGGCACATTGATTTTAGTCCTATATAAAGTTGCTCCCTGTAGCTTACACATGTACATGATCCCACACAGGTCACTTGCAAGTCAGAGCTGAGTCACCATTGGGGCCAAATGAGTTTGATATTTCATAGTCCAATTACTAGCCTTTGGGCTTTTCATTACATATTGGAGTAGCTTGATTGTGAGTTATTTAAGAAATTAGTTGTTACAGTTTGTTGGAAAAGCTGAATCTAAGCTCTCAACCAATGGTATTTGTCTTTAATTTGTGATATTTAAATTTATTATTCATTTCACATCTCCTTTTTCATTCTTTGTAACTCAACTCATGGGGATGGAGCCATCTTGTCATGGCAATGTATATCATCCTTCTGTCTACAGTATGTCTGTCTGTCTGTCTGTCTCTCTTTCAACACTTGTTGTAATGTGGGTTTTTGTCATTGTCCTATGAATGTGAAACTTAGCTAGATTACATTTTAAAGTATCAAGAGGTTGATAATGGTGGTAGGAAAATTTCAGTCAAGGTTAAAAGTTGGGATTAAAAGAAAAATCATTCGAAGCCCTCTCCTCTCAGGGGTAACTGTTTGATCTTTATCAAACATTGTCATAATGTTTAATAGTTCTTTTAAAGATAAGGAATTATGATCCGCTTGGCAAGCCTGTTATACTCTGTAACAAAGCCCTCTCCTCTCAGGGGAAGCTGTTTGATCTTCATCAAACATTGTCATAGTGTTTAATAGTTCTTTTAAAGATAAGGTATTATGATCCACTTGGCAAGCCTGTTATACTGTGTAACAAAGCCCTCTCCTCTCAGGGGTAGCTGTTTGATCTTCATCAGACATTGTCATAGTGTTTAATAGTTCTTTTAAAGATAAGGTATTATGAACCACTTGGCAAGCCTGTTATACTTTGTAACAAAGCCCTCTCCTCTCAGGGGTAGCTGTTTGATCTTCATCAAACATTGTCATAGTGTTTAATAATTCTTTTAAAGATAAGGTATTTTGATCCACTTGGGAAGCCTGTTATACTCTGTAACAAAGCCCTCTCCTCACAGGGGTAGCTGTTTGATCTTCATCAAACATTGTCATAGTGTTTAATAGTTCTTTTAAAGATAAGGTGTTATGATCCACTTGGGAAGCCTGTTATACTCTGTAACAAAGCCCTCTCCTCTCAGGGGTAACTGTTTGATCTTCATCAAGCACTGTCATAATGTTTAATAGTTCTTTTAAAGATAAGGTATTATGAACCACTTGGGAAGCCTGTTATACTCTGTAACAAAGAATATTATTCTATATTTCAAACATCTACACCCTTACTCAGTTAACAATGTTACAAAAAAACTATAAAGAAAATGAGAAGATTTCTGAGATTAACCGAGATGTTCTGAACTGTCCCGATGTTGCATTCCGAAGCCATCACATTTCCGAAGTACTTTGTGACATCAGGAGTGGCTCCTTTAAATGTGCAAAGCATCGACCTACTACATATGTTTCGTGTACATACACATGTATGTTGTTGTCACATGAAATATTTGTCGAACAGTTACAATTAACATTACAACTTAACAAGTCGCAGGAAAATATGAATCCAAAAAGGATATAGAGACAGGCAGGAAGGGATACTTGATGCTGAAATGTGAAGAACGTACCCAAAGGAGCAAGTGATACTGTCCATGAGAAGTTAAGGCCCAACTAGGTGCAACGTTGCCTTATCATTATACAGTAAAACCCCGTTTATCCGAACACGTCGGGACCAGACGTTGTTCGGATAACTGAAAAGTTCGGATAAACGGGGTTCCATGTTTATCGTTAATTTGCTACCCCTAGTGAAACATGCGCGCATTAATAGAGTGAAATTAACCATTGTTACGTTGTCTCCGTGTTATTTCTTTAGTTTCAAATTAAAAAATAAATATTTGTTGAAAATTCAAAGTGTTTCGTGCGTTTTCTTAGATTGAACTTCCAAGGAGGATAAATTGAATGAGGGTAATGACTGTCCGTTTGGGTTGCGATACTTTGCCCGCCGTTAGGATAACACATAGCCTACACACGGAATCCTAACATTCAACCAAAAGCAACAGTAGCCTACATTTTCAAAAAGATGCGATAAAATAACGAACATGCATGTAAAATTTTACCTCTACAAACGATATAAACGCTTGCCAAAATGGAAAAGAGAGATGTATAGTGAGAAGCATGACACTTAAAACCCCCGACAGTCTGACCGCTAGTACCGCTACGTACTTGCGAATTTAGGAGCGCTAGCTACAACATTGCGAAGCTTACGAGCGCGGTTACTTGCGTGGTACTTTTTGAAAGCTAGGCTTTTCGAAATGCCGGAATCTCTGTAGTAGAAAAGTAACGTGCGCGGCTTAATTTTTTAAACAGTGATTTGAATCGAATGTGGCAAGGGATAACCATATGTTTTGAGTACAGCTCATTTTATCATGTGTTTGAATCGTTTGTTGTACTGTGGCCTTAATTGGATATTCAGGAGATTTAAAAAGGACTTTATCAAAATGGCTTTTCCGAAGTTTGACCAGGTTATAGAAGCTTGCTATCTTTCACAAGCTTGTTAAGTGTTAATGGGGCTATCAGTTCCCTTGACACAATGCATGAATGAATTCAAAGGTATTGCCGAAAGACGTTCGAAGACGGGATTTATTTGCTTTGAACTTCAAGTTTTTAAAGCTTGTTAACTGTCTCATCTGGGGCCATCAGTTCACTTTATTCTCACCTATGGCACCCAGATTTAAGTCTGATTGACATTCTTCCACATGCGTATTAATTCCAGTCACTGTATTGTTAGGTGTGAAAAGAACAACTGTTGGACAGTGTTAACACTAGCGCTGGGCTTTGCATGAAAAGCCTAAGTTAAGTACACTTCGATAGGCTATTCACAGTATGGACTTAGTGACGCTATTGTGATTCTATGCCGACAACCAAGAAAGAAAACACACGGAGAATTAGCCGGGTATTTCTGAATCATGTATTCATCATCCAGCTTGGCGGTTTAAGTTTGTAGTAGAGATAAACATTAACAATAGCTGGTTTAACTGCAAAAAAGATCTTCGAGGGTCGAAAAAAGTTAAACAGAGAAACAAAATGTCAAATCTAGACTGAAATTTTACATTGCTTATGTACGATGCCAGTTTTGCGAAACCGAACGGCAAGTTCGGATAAACGGGGTTTCGGATAAACGGGGTGCGGATAAGCGGGGTTTTACTGTATGTACAAAACATCGGTGTACATGTACTGGGAAGGGCCAACTAAGAGCTTCTCGTCACTCCCGCTGTTCTGTACTATGTTTATCGACTTCAGAATCTTAAAGTTGGTCACTATCTACATAATAGTAAGACTGCAACTCCTCTAGCTTAGTGTAGGTATAAGTGCTTTAGCTAACGTAGGAAATTTTTCATGGTGAGCTGCCATCTTTCCGGATACGATTTCACTAGTCGGAGCGCAACCGACATTGTTTACTTTGACCTAATATTCAGTATAGGCATACTGTGTTGTATTCACAGTTAACACCATAATGTACGTATATCTCGGCAAAATTTTGGTTCAATATTACACAATTTTGTTGTAATGTAACGTTAGATTATCCAATAAATTCATGACCATTTTTAATGACTCACCATCAGGTACAGAAGTTTTGCTGACAATAGACTTCATGACAGTCACCTTTTGAACGATGGTCTGACTCTGAACAGGTGACAGTCTTTGAAATGCCACATGTGCTACATTGATCGTCTGGCACGTTGTTGTCCACTCCTGACATCACTTTTCCAATCTCTGGAAAAGCACGACAAGTGGGCCTCTCCTGCTGAAAACTAAGTTTCACACAAATTACGCCTAAAATACAATTATTTTACCAAGTTTGAAAAAACTGACATCGTGCTTGTTATAAAAATGATGTTTGATATTCCTGAAAGCTTATCTAGCATCGTGATACCACATCTTTGAATAGTTTTCGTATATCAAATTTGGTACTTTGCAAGCCACTGAGATCATACTTAATGGACAACAATGCGATATGAGAATGTCATAGAAGTCTGCCATTTTCGGAAATATTGATGATCTGTTACATACCGTAGGTGTTGCTTGTGCACCAGTAGGTATCTTGGAATTACTAAAAAACAAACTACTTTTTCTTGTGGTTTAAGTCTTGTCACATTAATGTAATGAAAAGAGTTCATACTTGGAATGAGAAAAACTGATACAATAATAGATGCAAATGTACTAGAATATTTGATAGAGGTCATTATTAGTTTGGTCACATGGCCAAAACTTTGGACGGTAGTTATGAAGGTAGTATGTACATAAGTTGATATATCATTGGATATTAACAATCATCATAACATATGAATGATTGGATTTACTTCATACGTAAAATGTAGGTCTACCAACTTCATTTCAAGAGCCCTATTTGTTCTGGTAGCTGGGTCAGAGGTCTGTGATGCTTAACTTGATCCACAGCTACACAAAGGAAGCTTGGATTAATTTCATGTTCAGTATTGCTGTGAACCAAAAACGAAATGCATCATAGTGTAGATCATGTGAAGTAGAGTTAATTTAATGACAGGTCATTTTGACACGTACATGACCTTGTGAAGTATGGTCAGATGTAACTGCCAGAAATGTTACGTTGATTGCCACAAAGTACAAGCAATAAGTTGGTCAGAGATCTGTGATGCTTAACTTGATCCACAGCTACACAAAGGAAGCTTGGATTAATTAATTTCATGTTCAGTTTTGCTGTGAACCGAAAACGAAATGCATCAGAGTGTAGATCATGTGAAGTTAATTTAATGACAGGTCATTTTGACACGTACATGACCTTGTGAAGTATGGTCAGATGTAACTGCCAGAATTGTTACATTGATTGCCACAAAGTGCAAGCAATAAGTTCGTGTAAGAGCTTGTAAATATTAAAGGGGAATTCCATTCAAGGGACATGTGTTCTGATTTATTTATTTACGACATGTCAAACCATTTTTATTCGTAAATTGTTGACATCAGGACAATCAGGTTAGTTGTCGTGAATCAGAGCTGGTCGTGGACTACATCACAAGTCACAGAGATCTTGGTCAATCCCAAAATAATGGCTGCACCCTTCGTATGTATGCACAGTTCTAGAAACTGTTGGGTACGAACTTTGGAGATATCTCCTTGCCGATGAGAAGTTCATTTTAAAACATCAAGAACATGAATGAAAATGGTTTGAAATGGCTTATGAAGTAAGTCTGAAGACATGTTCCTTGCCTGGATATCTCCTTTAAATACACACACTCTGTAGTTAAGCAACCCACTGTATTGTCGTTGCTTTACGGGTTTTGTTTTAGTACTGCCAATATTTTGAAATCTCATCCCAGGCTGAGACTGACTACAGGTTTTGATATCTACTGCAGAGAGTTTTGACTGTACCCGATTCACTGAAGCATATTAGTGATTGCAAAGTGTGCAAGAATTGATGTACCAAACGTTGGTGCCCCGCCCAGTGATGGACAGGTAAACACTAAATTTTTAAGATGATATTTCCCGGCTGGATTCCACACTTTGACATGCTCTCTATGTAATCATACTGAAGTAACTAGTGTAAAGCTTCATTTACACTTGAGTAAGCCAGGTGGATCGATGGATGCAAATTACTCATAGAGGGAATTCCTGTTGAATCCCTTATACATTCACCTCAGTCCTCAAGGTAATCAAGGATATCGTAACAGGTGCGGTGATCATTTCTGTGGGCATGCTTGCCAACCTTCTCGGAAGATATAAGTTGAGCAGTGAGTTTTTGCAGAGATCCGGCATTGTCATGTGCTTCTGAGCTGTTTTCACTCTACAGTATCAGAGTTCTCCTTGGGATCAGATTCATCTGGAATGGGAGATTCATATTGTTGTACAGTACAGCATCCAAATAAATTGCTCCACGGAATCTACACAGACAAGAATTGTTTGAAACTAGGACATAGAATCCATTGACTAGTGGATCCTTTTGGTATTTCAAGAATTTTTGGTCCATAGTTCCATGTGGCCCTATGGCCTACTGTACGCAGTTCTGCAAAATGCTTCTCCCACAGAATCTCTTACAAAATGCTTAAGGGTTTCTCGTAATTATGATATGTTAGCTGTACCTGCAGGGTGCTCAGGAAGTTTTGGTTCAAGTCCCCGTGTTTTCCCTGTTGCTCATTTTATGAAATTCTGCAAAATGCTCCTCCTTGTTTTCTTACCATCACTCAAAAAAAATGAGAATTTTTTCACCCAATTAAATGCCAGGGCTGAGGTGAACTGTGAACATCTATCTAGCAGTTTGACACCTTGCTTTTGGCAGTTGCTTTTTCTTTTTATTCAGTGGGACACGGGAAGTGTGAGGAATAGACATTGGATCTGCATTAGCAGGATTCATGAATTTTACAGAACCAAGCACTTAAGCCACCAAAATATTTACAGAATCCTAAAATTGTTCAGCAGCAACATTAACAACTATTGTGCAGTATGATAAACACTGCATGCAGTGAAGAGTGTAACAAAAATATAGCATCAGCAAACGTGTCTCTTAAGATCAATTGGAAACTGGACTCTCAGACAGTTTCTTGGGAACTGGACTGGCTGGGATATGCTCATCAATTTATTTAAAGGGGCTGATTGGGTTGATACAATAAGGTTGTGGTGATTCAGCAGGGTACAAACACATAACAGTACCTACACTTAGCATAATAAGTCAAGTTTCACATCCAATAGTTATGAAAACTGTCAATTTTTTTTTATTTTTTACTGTTACTTACTTGTACTGGTTGTGTGCATGTGAATATAGCACTAATATGAAAGTGTCCGGTTACAAATTTTCAAAAACCAAATTAAATCATTAATTACTCACTCATTAATGTTCCTTTGTATGTGAAACATTGGGATCCTTTTATTTTGACCTTTTGTGAAAGAAATGTGAAAGTATGTGAGGGAAACTTGACAGGTTTAGAAAAAATTAGTTTAGAAACATTTAATGACTTTCATGAAGCAACTCAACGAGCCTCTTTAAATGTTCCCTTACCTTCATCCTCTTCGTTTCACATGCAGCTATTTGTCAAGGTCAGATAAAACTCCAGCAAGCCTTCAGGTAAGTTCTTATTTCATGCATGATAGGTCGATTAACTCATCTGTCCTACATATTCACTCAAGTAGCGAAACATGTAAATGAGGCTAGTTGATGAGATACGTGCAGGAGGGATTATGTGCGATCCGGAAAGTTAAGTTTCTTTGCTGGGGAGGGGGAGTGGTACTGTATATATGGGATCATTTCTGGGCACTGCAGGCGGTTCCGTGCAATATGACTGCATGCAGTGACACGCACCTAAGTAATAAACATACAAAGACAATTCCATTGATCAGAGAGATGTTGAAGTGTGCTGTTTTAGATGAGGTACAAATTCTAAGCGAACATCAAAATTTCACGGCCTGTACTTGGCATTGGGATGTATATTATTTAGTGTGTTTATTTCATGTCTTAAATGTGCAGCATACAGTTACACTAAAAACGTAAATTACAGGTGAATTGTGCAGTGTGTGTATCCACCCCATGTTAACCTGGGCCTTTTTCGAAAAATGGGATAGACTTACACTAGTACAGTAGCAACCTTCATGATGCCACAACAAGTACAAGAAAATACAAACGACTAAAGAAGTATAAAGAAGCTGACTTTTTTATTTAACCATATGAAAGAGAGGCTCCTTTTTCTTGAAGAATAAATCGTAAAAGAAATTTAAATTATTAATTATAGTTTTGCAACTGTTTAGTTAATGACATTTACTTATGTAAGATACATGAACTGTATGCCCAAATACATACGTGAGGTTTCATTTTCCCTAAGTTACATTGATATAATGGCTTTGTATGGCATATAAAATTCTTTTTAGTTTGATATGTGATACAACTGCTTTTAGCAAAGTATTCTTTTTTAGTACAGGAATTTGTCAGGAATTTTTCTCATGGAGTAAAGAAGGCAGTCACATATTTCCTTAAGAATTTTCAAAGTGGCATGTCAAATTCACTTTTATTGGTTGCTCCCGTTTGCATTCAATCAATTAATATACAGCTGAATGTTGGACCAAATTCAACTGTGCATGTAGTGACATCTGAAAAGTTTTTTGGTTGTAGCAAGTTGTAGCAAAGTAAAATTATGGTCATGCTTCTTTCAAAGATACAGTAAGTTCACTGACGGTAGGGACAAAATTCTCTGCCGTAATGTCGGTCTGATCCTATCAATAGCCCCTACCCCTTTGATGTCTATTGTATTTCCAATTACACCTACAGTAATTGAGCTGCCTGCCCACATTTCATTCCCTACCATGTATACCAACACGTTCAAAGTTACAATTTGTGTTGAAAAAACCTTTTTTCATGAAGTCCAGCCTATGCACCTGCAGAGAATGCCAGTTTTAGGTATACCGGCTCGAAAGATCTGCATTGATGAGACGGATGCTCCCGCACACGGATGGAACACTCCAAACGGTCCAAGAGATTTAATCACACAGCTAAAGGTTGCTGTACCTGGCTTTTTGCATTCTTGTTTCAATGCATATATAGTTTTGTTATGTCATGTCAAGCCCACTTGAGATACACTCATCAAAGTCCTACAGGTGCGTACTGCAATCGATTATACTCCAAACCATTTCTGTGTCATGGCAAATAAAATTCTTTCACCTAGATAGGTCAGGTTTCCCCACAAGAAACTTAGAATCTGGGTCTCATCAAAAGTTTCTCCTTTTTTTTTGTTCCTCCCTTTGCATTCAATTAAAAAGGAAATTGTATGTTTTAATGAAGGTACGGAAATGAAAGCTGTTGGTCTCTGAAGCTGCTTTCAGTTTTTTTTTTTTTTTTTTGGAGGTTTATTTTGTAACCATAAAAGTTGTAAGCTTTGACAGCATTGATTTCTACATTCATCTAATGAATCCTCTGGCTACCGTACAGCCTTGGATTAGAATAGGTTTGTCTTCTTGTTTTGGATTTTCTTCTCTTTGTGGTTTTTGGGGGATTTCTTAACAAATTCATTACTTATGCATACAGTTGTTCATACCTGGTAAGAATGTAAATTGTGTTCTAGATTTATACAGGTAAATGTTGCAACTGAATTGGCATCTTGTTGATGTTTGCATTTATGCTAGATTGGTGAAAACTGTAGTCCAGGTCTGTGGTAATTAGCTAGATATGCTCCATCTAACCTACAGCTAACTGCTTTTCAAATCTGATGTTTGACCTAAACTTGAGGACTTTAGTGACAACTCTCTGTTTAAACTATAATTTACAGATTACTCTCGATAAAAAGATAAAAGATACATAAAAAGATGAAAGATAGGCTGCATTTGACAAATTTGTTGCCTACATAAGTTAAGATGTTCAATCTGCAATGAGTTTTGAGTTGAGCCACCCATCATTGGTCTCTTTGGGTTAGGATCGATGCACTGGTTCTTTCATGCTTGGGACATCCTGCTGTAGGTTATGTAACAAACACATTGGGAGAGCATTGCAATGTTCAGTACTAGTTCGCTCACTAGCTTGTTAGCAAGCAGTATTTATTAATGCAAGCAATAATTGCATCTCATCGAGGGAAGTCTTTTACACAGCATTCTAACTTTTTTTTTGCCATGTAGTCAGTTTAATTTTATGGCATGAACTTTTTGGGTATAGCTTGCTGCTGACATTATTCCAAATCATGAAGGGTACATTCTGCTTCATAATTCGACTTCCCATGCAGAGCTAAACACTTCTTAATTTATTCATCTATATTATTAACCGTTTAGCCATTCCTTGTGTTTTACCATTCATCTATTCATTTGGTATAACCATTCATTCACTTAACCATCTATCCATTCATTCCTTTAACCAGTCATCCATTCATTCTTGTAACCATTCATTCTTGATGACCATGTTGATTTATTCATTTTATTAAACATTCATTTATCCATTCATTAACTCAACCTTCAATCCATTCCATTCACACTGTCCACTCTCTGTTATCCACTGCTGATTGCTTGCCAATGAATTCAGTGTCAGTGTCCTCTACCACTACCCAGGCAGGTAGGCAGACAGACATGGGTACTGTTTATATCGGCATACTTCTAATGTCTTCAGGGATGGAAACACTTTATGGTAATTTACTTGTTGACTGGAGTTAAAGTTCTTGGTATGTCCAGTTGAAAGCATCAATCACGTTTCTTTGGAGACATGGACGCATCAGTTGTTCATCATGCGTACCAAAATCCTTTGCTTTTCAGATTTTACACTCCAAAATCATCCTCTGCAATGGTCCAGCGTTGTGTATTTTCCAAAAAATTAAAAAAATCTTTAAAATTTAAAATTTAATTTTTTTTTTTTTTAAATTCACCACAGCCTTGTGACAAAATGAAGCACAAATTTACTTTGACAAATGTGTAAAGAATATACTCCACGCTGTGTGTTACGACGGAAGGTATTACGTTGAATGATCCCATTTTTTGACGAGGCGATGGCAATGTAGCAAGCTGCAGATTGAAATATTCAATGACTACCTTTCACTGATTTGAGTTTCAAGTCACACCATGCCGTGACCTATCATTTTTATTTTATATTATTTACCTATACCTCAAATATAAGTAACATTCTTAAAACAATTTATTGAGTACTTCTCTTCTATTTTCTCTGTTTCCACATGACATTAAAAATGTACAAAATTTTATAATAATAATAATAATAATGAGGTATGAGTTAAATGATCCCATTTTTGACAAGTCATGGCAGTGTGACAAACTGCAGATTTAAATATTCAATGACTACCTTACTCTGATCTGAGTTTCAAGTCATTCATGCATGCCATGCCCTGTAAATCTTTTTTGTTTACCTATACCTAAAATATATGGTAAATTCTTTTTGGGAAAATGAAATGTTCATAGCTTAATTTCTTTATTTTTTGATTCTATGCTAACATTTACATTTATTGTTTTGATTGTTGGTGGAAATAAATTGTTTCATTCATTCAATCAATCATTACAGAAAGTCAAAACAGAAATTGTGCATCACGACAAAGTGAATGTTTAAATTGTTTAATTTAATGATTTTGACAAACTTCTTTTTTGGCCTGGGTTTTTCTGCATATCTCTTCTTTCTTTAATTGTGATAACATGTAATAGGTTGATTTGATTTGTTTAGATTAAGCACTGTTTGTGTAAGTGACACAATTAGCTCTTCAATGCAGTCCATAAAACAATGTAAGCAATAGGAATTGATTTGTATGCATATTTAACACTGTTACACAAATCCCAATAACCTTTATAACCTGTAACTGTACCCTTAGCTACCTCTGACCTTTATGTATAAACCATTCTCCTTACACATTTGCGCATGATCCTACGTATTGAATATTAGCAATGAAGCTTAGTCACTAAGAGGTTTGGGGGTTTGATCCTGGCAAGGGACAATATGGGGTTTTTTTATCCAAAAGCAGCCTAACATTTTCCCTTCTGAACTGACATGAAAAAATGCCAAATTTGTAAGTTAGCAAGTAATCCTCATATGACCCAAGACATTTAATTATTAATGTCAGTTGTTTGATAAATACTGTACCGTGTTTCATCAATCTAGCAGATTAGTGTTATTGTATATCTGGCAGATTGGAAGTGAGGAAGAATGGTCTCTAGTTAGTTGCATCAGCATACATGCATGTGGTGACAGATGTAATGTGTCATAAACTAACCAATTCAATGTATCTTTTGTATAATGTTGACTTTCCATACTCAACCAAAAGTATGAGGTTACTGTTCAGACAGTCCTTTCCCTCCCCTACTTCTGCTTCCTCGCCACCAAATTAAAACTTGACAAGAGATCCAACCGTTTTCTCCTGCAGGCATGCATAAATAGTCAAGCTTATGGCATGTGCAATGAATGCATACTTTGTATGGATTTATTGAAAAATGTTTTCATAATTCAGATCATACGTGCTATGTACACGAATGAAAATTAATCTGCTGCTGCGAAACTACTGGGAAGACTTGTGAGATTATTATTCACGGAAATGGCGTTATTTTCATGAATTCAAAATTACTGCTTGAGAGTTCTATGTATGCCTCTGTCTTTTCAAGTCAGGGATTTAATGTTGCAAACAAGTGTTATATTAACAAGCAACAGATTGGAGATCTACCATTTGCTGTCTTAAATCTCAGCGGTAGTCACTTCAATCTTTTGCTGTATGTGAATCAGGCATTCTTGCTAAAGCCTAGATTTTGCATTAGCTTGTTCTCTAGCTGCCCTAGAGGAAATGTTAACTTTATCAAATGTTTTCCATGTTGCATTCATCAGTCGGATAATTAGGTCCAAGGGCACAGAAAGCGAATAGGGTGTGGGGTGAAATACCGAAGTCAGAAACATGTCAAGGTGAAGGTATATTTCATGCCCTCCCCTCTTTCCAAGGATGAAAACCTCTTTTTTTAAAGTCCAGAGAGAATGCCGGAAGTCACATTGCCTGCAATCCTAGACGGAGGCATTTGATCAAAAAAAATTTCTGTACACTTTTCACCAACTTGAAACAATGGTGGTGCTCTGCTTAGGTGGAAGTTGTTACTGCTTGTCCCACACTTTACCCCTTTGCCACCCTTGTCTTATTTAAATGTCTGTTTCTATCACCTATTTGCTAGAACTTTCATGCCCAGATTTGCCCCCTCCTTCACTCGATTGCTGCGTATGTGCTGTGTTATTACATTAATGCTTTGTGAAGGTAGTTACCTTGGTAGTTTTTCCAGTGGTATTTTTCTCCAACAAAATAATTAAAATCTGCTGAATAAATCCAAGGAATACAAGAAAAATGTTTCTATAAATTCAGATATTTGGTGGCACTGAACACCATCTTTGGGCTTCTATTCTTCCAAAACTTCACAGGTAGGAGGGGGAAGCCTCTCCTTGTAGGCCTTCTCCCCAGCGTGGCAATCACATACAATCCATTGGGTTCAGCCCCCTAGACACAAGTTCTTTCCTACACCTATGAAATAAGTTAGCACATATTTTGTGCAGCTTGTCTTTTGCCATACTTGGATCAGGGTGCCCTGTGCATGAGCATCGTAGTACTCATGTAATATTCTAATGCTGATGATGATGACTGATATTTTTCAACCAAAGGTTTGTCAATTTGGCCATTGAGAGTCCTCTATTCAGTCTAAAATTTGATCTCTAGCTGTTTTGGGATTGTGTAACCACATTTTGTGATCAACTTTCATCTAAATACCTTGTCCTGGTTTAATGTGAAGCAGATCCAAGTAGAGATGGTAAAATACTTTAGTCACCACTTCCCCACCCCCTCCCTCTGTGAAGCAATCAGAAAATGCTTGTAGACAACAGTGATGACCAGGGATGTAGCTACGGCGGGCGCTGGGCGGCCACACCCAGCACTAGATATTCCTGCCCAGTGTTCCAGGCAAATACACGTCTGCCCGCCCACCGCAAATCTGTCAATCGAGACCTGAAACTCACCCCAAATTTACTCTCTAAGTAAAATGATGGAAAAATGAAAATTTAATGGCTGAAAAATGGGGTAGATGCCATGGAGTGGGTCGAGGTGCTTTCCCAAGATCAGACTTTTACCCGGCACTCAAATTTGGCTAGCTACATCCCTGGTGATGACTCCTTGCTCATTTAATGTGAAGCAGATCCAAGAAGAGATGGTAAAATACTTTAGTCACCACTTCCCCACCCCCTCTCCCTTTTAAGCAATCAGAAAATGCTTGTAATGCAACAGTGATGACTCCTTTCTCAATTAAGTACCGACAAAAACTGAAATATGGGGAGTTTATTGGCATATCAAATAAATGACCAATTTTGTTCGCTCTTTCCCTCTAATTGTTTTGGTGTGAATTGATCCCCCGAGACTGAACTTGTCTTTCATTGATTAATGAGAGGGAGGTATGTTGGTGATTAATGAGAGGTAACTTGTCTTTCATTGATTAATGAGAGGTATGTTGGTTCTTTGAGACTAGTAATTGATATGAGTCATACTTTGTGTGCATTGGCTAATTTGCCTATCATTGATTTCTTTTCCTTTATCGGGAGTACTGAGACTCAAGAAAAAAAAAAAAGGCTTGACTACTAACCAAACCTTCTTTGCAGCTCCTGCTGCTGCCGCCCGATCGTCCGTTCGTCAAAGCGTAGCGTGGTAACAAAGAAGAATGTTGTAGAATATTTGAAAATTGTTAATTGATCACATAAAGTATCAGGACTTTAAACCTAATTTTTTCAAGTTTAATTGTTTCTTGTCTCACCGTCAGATTACTCTTGGGGAACATTTTAGGTGCATTGCACACCCACTTACGTAATGTACCTTCTCATTACTCCATGGCCTTTCTTTCCCATGTCCTAAAGTGATCACGTCTTTTTCTGTAATTTCTTGTAATTTGCAAATACTCAGTATTTCCTTATGTTTCATTTCATTTTGGAGCTAGTATTCCTAATCTTTGAGGTTTTCATGTGCTAATGAACTAACTACATATGGATGGCAGTTTTCTCAGAGGTGTTGCACATGCATCTTCAGTGATGAGTCCAGGTGCTTAGAAAGACACTGTATTCTGAAGTTTGTCTTTCCTTCTTGTTATGGAAGATGCTGATATAAATATCATGAGAATCGAGTGTCAACGGTAAATTATTGTAGCCAATGACGTCCATGATTCAAACCTGATGATCATGAATTCGGTATTCTTGCATTTTGGCTTTATTCATCTGCGGAGAAATTCTGTACATGCACAAATACATTTTCCAATGAAGTTTTGAGGGTATATGTTAGATATGGACCACTCTGAAGTATGTCAGCCATTAGGTTTGCAGAAAAAAAATCATTTTTGCCATTTCATTTTTAAAGCAAAAAAAAAGGATTTGTATAAAAAAAATCATGATATGTTTAATTTTTAAAAGCAAATCATAACTTTTTGTCAACCCTGATTTTTGTTAGCATGCCATCACCAGGGCAATTAACAGTATACATCCAAAGTATCATTACCTTGATCTGATCCAAAGCTATATGATTACTCCTTAAATCCTCAGGCAACATTTTATAGACTGGCTTTTATACAGTTCTCAATGGACTTTATCAGGACTTCCTACTGAATGCAAGATTAAAAAAAAAACGTGTAAAATTGTTTGCCCACTTAAAAGTAACCGTCCACAATGTAATAGTAGTATTTTACAATAATATTACCTAAAGTTATCATAATAATAATAATATAACTTTACAAGTACCCTTTGTTTTCTGCACAAATAAATTGAAATGGATATCAACAGTATCAGTAAGACTCAATGTAAATGTTACACAGAGCTCGATAAAGTCAAAGATGTCCGCCAAACTCATTCTTCCAAGAGCTATTTTTAAAAACCACCAAGACTGATAAACAAACATCCAAATATCATTTTATTAATGTTCCTGTACATAATTTATAAGTCCACAAGTCAGAGATAGTCAGTTTGTTTATTGTTCTAATGAAGTATTAAATCATTGATGTAGTTACACTGTGTTTTAATACTCTAATAAACATCCCGGGGGTGTGAAATTTCTGTCAAGGGGCACAGTTATTAGCCTTTTTTACTTACAACGAATCTTACTTTGATACTAGCATCACAAAATCTTCTGCAGGCATTGCATGTAATAAGGTGATTGACATCATCAAACATTTTGCAGAAATATTCTATTGTGCCAGAATATAAATATAGGACATGATTAGATTTTGTGGTGATGACTGTTGGGGGGGGAGTAGGACTTCTTCATGTTCATTCTTACCCTGTTCTCTCATGAATTCACAGTTTCGCTACATGGAACATGCACATGTGACAAAAAATCAAGAGGGCGGCATTTAGCAGAGAACAGGTATTTAGAAGAGTTAATACGATATGCCCTTGACCCTTCACTATTATTCAGTTGCATACAAACCATTGCTCTCCTTTGTCATGCTCTTCACATCCATGGGAGGGTCTGTAAGGAGTTTCTTTTCAAAAGACACATGATTTAAAAATAAGGAACCTCTTCAAGGTTCTGGTAAAACCTGATACATTCTATCTGTCAGTTTGCGTATTTATCACTGGGTCTGGCAACTTATCCATATTAATTTGGAATGTAAAGAGGAACAGTTTATTAATACACTGAAGCCAAACCTCATGTGATTATACAAGCTGGATTTGCGAGAGAATGGGAACTTACAAATGTTTCCATAGTGTGATACAAGGTACAGTATGCCTTAGCTAAAATGTGTTACCTCAGTGCAATGAATACAATTTACATGTATGTCGAGGCAATTGGAGAGCACATGAATTTATCTTTAATCCATTCATCATCGTAAACTCCTTATTTGATATAAACCTTCCTGCATTTCTCATAGTCAAATTCAGTTCAAGTTTGCTTACTGCCCTCTATTTAAAGAATGTAAAGTTGTTTCTTAACAACTGCTTTCTGTTTCTTTTTTATTTTAGATAAAATGCGTTTGCTTTCTTTGATATTTTTGGAAACACTTTAAAATGTAGGCCGATGTCAGGATACATATCTGAAGGTTGATAATCAGTGTGATGAACTTCTTCAACTTACAGAGTTTAAATGTTGTAGATGTTGACATTTAGTATTTAAATCCAATCCATGACCATTAAACCCTGTGATGACTGCCTTGTTTACCGCCTCTCGGCTACTCTTCTGCCAGAAAGGATACAGTGATCTTGGCGACGAAGACGTCAAGGCCTCCGCTACTGACCACAAACAATGAGAGAGCAGCAGATCATGAGGTAGTAATTAATACCTTGACGACTTAACCTTTCCGTTTTGATGAGTCCCATGGGTAAATAATTCCCTTCGAGCTTTTAATCTGAGAGCCATAAAGCAACCCAAAACTCCCAGCCTCACCGTAAGTTTGTCATTTGAAATCTTCCCAAAACGTTCCTCTGTGCATTCGACTAGAAGGGGACAAAAAAAGATGCACTTTGCAGAAAGGCTCATGAATTATTCATGCTCTGGTGCCCATTTGCCGAGCCAGTCCAGGTGTCTCCCGCACTGTTTGCTACTTCCCAACTTTTTGCCTGAGAAGGGCGTGAAGTTTGCTGAAGCAGAACTCAATTACATTTCGTCCCTTCTGTCTCCCTACGTGAAAACACTTGCTAACAGGTGGGTACTCGCATATTAGATGAGAAACGTCTGAGTGCTCGGCAAGAATCATTCCCACGTTTGCCTATGTCGTAGATCTTCTCGGCGGTCAGGTTGTTCTTTAGTCTGGCTGAATGGAGTTTACTTTTATTAGTTCAGAATGGAAACATGCGTGACAACGCAGTTGCAGCCGACCAGTAAGGATTACTGTGGAACAGGTGGGAACCATCTTTGCTCTTTTAATTTTCCTAGAATGGTTTTCTGTGGACATTCTCAAAACTTGTTGTGGATATTTTCTTTTTCGTCACTGTTGTGTTTTTATTTTTCTGCTGCGACTGAAATAAGGTTGGCTCATTGGAATTGTGTTCTTGCTGATGTTGTGACAGCATATCTAGAGTTAATATTTAGTGGATTGAGTTACATTAGTGGGGCATCCTCTGGTTACTACTCAGCTTCCTTTACTTTTGCCTTTCAAAGTAAAGTATACTATTGGAAGATTGATCAACTGACTTCCAGCCTAGTGTACCGTATCTGGGGAAAACACTTCTATAGTAAAGTGATATACTCCCACTGCTGTTTCTGTGTCAAAAATAGGATAACAGCTGTCCAATGGTGGCTGTAGTTAGGTTGTAGAGTTATGAAAATAAAACAGATTTGTCCATATGGTGATACTGTCGAAGAAAGCATTTCATAATTTGTTGTTGGTACGAAATGAAGAGTTACCTGTGATAGTCAAGGGTCATATGAGAATGCTGTTCTGTTGTGTCTCAGTATGTAGGTACATTTGTGGATTTACTATCCAAACATCAATTTGATAGTGACTTGTTAATTCTTGTAAGAAAAACCCATGTAATTGTAAGTGATGTAGTTGTGCTTGTTTTTCGGGGCTTAATTTGCTCGAAAAGATGGCCAATTGCAATTTGAGTAGTTACACAGGTTGTATAGCTGTTGCGCAACGGCCAAGTTCATCATTGTGGCTGTAAATTAGGAAGGGTGTGGTCACATGAGAACTTTTCAACTTAGTTGAACTGAAATAGAGGTGGATGTAGTTTATGTTTTGGTTTACTGTGGAGAGATTTTCAGCTTATATATCACAGAATTACCCAGAAACCTACTTTGAAACGGGAACTATAGGAAAGCAGTGTAATTACATGATGATGACAGCAGTTTCTATTATGATATCTATCTCATCTGCTTCAAATGCAGGTGAAAGTAAGCATGTTCTTAGGATGTAATAATTATCATCTTACAATGATGATGTAGTATGCGTAGGCAGTCGCCGAAAGCACCCTGATGAAACAGCTGTTAATTCTATGCTTTGAAAATGAGGCTAGCCACCAGATAAGTTTAGTTGCTGGATCATTGAAACAAGTAGAAAAAAAGTGTTACATTCTCAAATAAAAAGTGATCAGCCATAATTAAATATTTTTATCCATGTAGTGATCAATTATGTGAATATAATTAGCTAATGTTAATTCTTTTATTGCCGTTGAAGATGTAAGGTGCGGCCCATAGTTGCTACAGGAATTATAGCCATAAATAGTGCAAGGATTCCATTCTATGACTGTCCTTGCAAACCTGACGTAATAGAACACAACTAGTTTCTCAGGGACAATATATCACTTTTTTTTTTATCAAGCGTTTTAGTATAGCCTATATGCATCTGCGGAGCCTTTAGACGTAGCTATCCAGGACTCATTATTTCATACACCTGTTCATTTTTGTCATGTTATGGGTGTATACACAAAGTATGCATGTAGCAAGATTCGGTCTTTCTGTGATTGAGTTTTCTAGCTACGTGTAGAGACCAATTAGCTTGCCTTCCTCTTACATAAATTCAACTCCTATTCCAACTTGAATCCTGAGGATGATTGTAACTAATCGATGGGAGACAGAGGTTTGTTCTGGGTACATTGTTGGATGTTTAGATCTTTACAACATGCGTAACTTTGAGCCGCATGGTTGCCATTTTGCAGACAATTCTTTAGCCTGTTTGTCATCAGTAGGCACTAAATGCAGGCTGTGATTAATTACGAAAGTCTGCATGTACAGCTGACTTCGTTATTGGATTGTCAGGCTTCATCAACTAGATCAGGAGAAATTTCTTCTACAAATTGTGATTTGTACAACCATAGTCACTCTTTTACAGTGACTGTACCTCAGTCCAGTTTACTCACAGGGTGAAAATTGATGATCAGAATTATTGAAGTCATTGATGACCATTTTGTCAGTGAGCATTGAGTGATCCCCTAAATTCTAAAAGTCTGAAGACAGGTAAAAACCATCATGGCTTTACGTGCATGAAACAGGACAACATTGGATTAAAAGCATACCATGGATGAAGAAAATGCATGTCTTTGTTTCGATGCAACCTGTAAATTCAGCCAGAAAGAAGTTTCCCTAGAATTTTGATATCTGAGGTAAACTCGAGAAAAATAGGCTCAGAACACGAAGGTCCTTTTACCAACAGAGCATCATATCCTCAACTGAGGGCCATGCAACCCACTGCCAGTCTTGAGTAGTTCACCCACTGACCACATTCTCAATTGAGGCCCATGCAACCCACTACTATAATCCCCAGTAGTACCCTCTCCTTGCATCCTCAATTGAGGTCAATGCAACCCACTACCATAATCCCCAATAGTACCCACTCATCAAATTTTCAGTTGAGGACCATGCAACCCACCACCATAATCCCCAGTAGTACCCACTTATCACATCCTCAATTGAGGGCCCATGCACTTAACCCACTACCATGTAATGCCCAGTAGTACCCATTCACTACATCAACTGATTACCATGCAACCCGCCACCATAATCCCATATAGTACCCATTCCCTACATCCTCAACTGATTGCCATGCAACCTGCCACCATAATCCCCAGTAGTACCCACTCATCACATTATCAACTGAGAACCATGCAGGGGGGCTTTATTTTCAATAGGCAATATCAAAAATAATTACTCAATGATGTGTTGTACTGTCACATATCAAGGAGGTGTGTTCTGATTAATATCATCCTTGACTGCAAACTGACCCAGTCATGGTCAAATTAAAATGATTTTTAGCTGTAGTTTGTAACTCATAAAGGAATCTTCCAGGTATCCCCTCAGGAAGATCACCATTTCTATGGATGAAGAATCATAGCATGTGACTCTACAAGATTTCAAGTACAGGAGTATGTACTGTGGTATGTGACTCAAAAGATCTGTAGCTGTAGGATTAAGAATGTGGTGAATGTTTCTTGATTCTGTTGTAAGCGATGATCACTCAAGAACATGGTTTATAGTACCGCACATTTACAGAATTTTATGATTTTCCTGTGATTGGCTCTTTTGGAAAACAAGTTATTTATTTGTGTCACAAAATATGTTTTGGAAAACATACCTTCACCTAATGAAAAGAAGCTTTCAACAGCGCTAATTGCCTGACATAGTTTTGTTTGCATAGTTTCGCTGCTGTGTAAATTATTGTTTGGAAAATACATAATCTCACTATTTGTCCTTGTTTTGCATAATTTCAATCTCGCAGATACCTCACCGTAAGGACATTTGACAATGACTTTAATTTGTAGTCATTTTCCTCTCAAAAGTTTTTTTTTTCTTTTTAAAAATTGATACAAATTTACATGACTTCTATGTAAATGAATAAATGTTCTCCAGATTTTGTAACATAAGAGATTATGATCTAGAAGACAGTTATGAATTCCCTTGAACACCACTTTCCCAGTATGAGTTCAAAAAGTGATCACAGGAAGTGTGATCACTGCAAGTTACTTGTTCTTCTAAGCATTCTTCAAAGAAACAGACAGGAGTATTTCCTCAGAATTCCTCCCTTTTAACAGGCTGTCAACAACAACATTAAGAACTGCATGCAGTAACTTAAAAGAAAGACATACACCCACATTTGAAATCATAGATTGCTAGCATTCATGACCAGTCTCTATGCAAATCACGCAAATAACGTCAACATACAACGCCTTGAGTGTACATCTCTCGATCGGAATTAGCTGTTGAAAGCAATCGTAAGAAATTCCATCTCATCCCTTAATTTTGAAACATTCTTGCCTATAGTCTCCAAGAGGAATGAGTTTGAACCTATGGACACATATTAAATACTGTGGGGACTCTCAGTGTAGTAACATAATGACAAGTGTGTTTTCTCAACATTTGTTTGTACAACTTTAACCTGTGGAACTGATTATGCCTGTTGCGGCTCAACTAGCAAGTCACACAGTGCTCTGATGTTGATCCAACTACTCAAGATGAATATGATGCTGAAATTGATGTTTCTGTCTGCTGGTACTATATTCGTTTATTATTTCTCCACAAAAACATATGCTTTGCATGAATTGTCATTTTCGTCGCCAGATTTGCTCTCAATTAAATAAGCTTTGAACGGTACAGCATGTGGTTACGAAGACGATTTGGAATTAAGAGTCCATTTTAGTGATTATCCACTTTCAGTTAAAGGGATGGTATGCCCTGACAGAAGATCTTAACTATGCACTTCATGGATGGCCCTATCATGAGATGATGTATGTCATTGGCAGCTATGTACTGTGAAAGGTATAGAATAGTTTGTAGGTTTACTTTAATTAACTGCAGCCCGAACCGACTGTGAGCCTGCAGTTTTAGAGAGTTCTGCTGCTGAATTTTGGTACCTTGGAGAAATACAATTACTGTTTTTGGTGCTGGATATTAAATCATTAATTTAAGCAAATCCATGTTGATTGCCGGAGAATCACAGCTAAGTTAACGTTGTCGTTAAGAGAATACAAGACTGAAGGAGACAGATTGTACTTGATGTCAATTAGTGCCAAACAAGTTAATGCCAAATGATTTTTGGAGCCCTCGTGATTTAGATGTGCTGAGTGAAACTTCTTAAAATTAGACGGGGTAATAGTGTCTTGAATTCAATCACATTACATTTCTGAACAGCTGTGATAAAATTAAAAAATAATGTTGAAAGAATTATATAATCCTTGTAATGTTTATGGAGCCATTTATATGCAGTGATGGATGCACTGACTAAAAGTACCTTTGTCTTTAAGGGAGCATCATTAATATATATATATATTTTACAATATGGAATCAGCATATCCTGTAAACTTATGAATGAGGACCGTGGTATTGTAAGGCACATAGCTTAACTGCATGGCAGTGAAGTCTTTAGTATGACAGGACAACCAATTAATTCATCTCAGTGCAATATACAGTCATGTATAGTTATAGAAGGTGAGACCAACATCTCCAGCAAATTACACACCGTTTTATGTTCTGTTGATTTAGTGAGATATACCACAGAGGAAGCATACAATACATAGGCTGCAAAATGGTGTTGCATTTTACAAAGCTAGTGTTTATACTACTCAACATTGTAATTAAGCAGAATGCAGAGGTCTGATGGTTTGGGATGATCTAGCCATTGTATGAACCACAAGCAATTTTCAATCATTGAAATATTTGATTGAAATGTTTTCAAAACCAGTTTGATTTCAATATCTCTATTTCAATTTTCTGCCAATTCTTCATGCAGTTGCAACAAGACATGGCAACATCAAAATGACATTACCTATTCCACCGCTGCCATTCAGTTATGCTGTGTGTACAACTACTATACATGCTTTCACTGCAAGATTGCCATAACTTGTGTCAGGTCTAGTGGCCATGCACATTGCATGGATAGAACAATTCATCAGCCATGCCACTGCAATCAGAGAGAGACAGAGAGAGTGCTCAGGGAGCATGTTTGAAAAGTAATTCATTCACAAAACTGCTGGAATCTGTCTTGTGCATGAATTGGTGCTTTTGTTCAATTGATTTCAAATGGATGTTAAATCTGTCAATATCCATGCAGCATACAATCAATCTACTTCTCATTCTTGGACAGCTTCTCTTTCACATAAAAGAACCACCAGACAACCTGCATAACCAACCACTCAGTCCAACAGGGAAAATAAATTGGTTGGTCTATAGATGGCGCTGTTTCCAGTGCTCCACCTTGAGCAGTGTTGTATTGACTATCACTCATCACGCAATTGTTTTGAGAGGCCTGAACAAAGGGAGGGATGGAAATTTCAGCAGATCATATTTTGTGCATGAAATCATATTTTTTTTTCCTTTGGCCATTTTGCCTGCCTTACTTTCATTTGAGAAATATCCCCCAAAGACCCACGTCGATATCCCAGCTCGGAACTGCCCATGCATCAAGATCGACAGATCGTGAACGAGGAAATTTGAAATCTGTCAAATTTGTGTCGGGCTGCCGATCGTCAATGTTTGTACATTAATCTAGCTCGGTAATTTTCACAACGTTGCTGTGACTGCCCCCCCCTTTTTTTTTTTGGCTTATTTTTGGCTTACCTTGATTAGATTACACTTTTGTCATGTTTACCTGTACACCGTTGACACTGTGTGATATACATTAATATCCTTATCAAAGGATACTGCTCGGCATTTCCTGTCAAGCTGAAGAGTTTCATCCATGGAATGTGGGGCAGATCCTGACACTTAAAATGTGCTGTGTGGCAGATATTGAGAGAATCTAAGTGGCAATACTTTATGATATATGAAAGGAGTGAAATTTCACCTGCTTCCCCCCCCCCCCCCCACTGTGAAAAGAGTTGTTTCATCAGCATCTTATATATTTTGACATGTAGTGTTGTAATCGTAATCGTCCTTTGATACGTCCGTGTAGTAGCAAATTCGGAGAGACTGGAGATACCCACCGACCAGGTTTTTCACCCCATAGCTACTACCCTTTTTTTTTCTTTTTTTCTTTTTTTTTTTGCCTCGTAATGTCTTTTTGGCATGACCTGAAGGTCTTGTGTCCTCAAATGCAAGCATCTGTGGCTAGCTGCTCCATGTCCTTTGCAGTGTTCACACTAAGGGGCGGTATTGGGTGAATTGTGCATTTGTCTCCTGAATCCATGCATAAAAGTAAATCTTGTGCAGGAAAATCCCAAACACTTTTCCACAGCTGAGGTTGTAGCTGCAATTGTAAATACACACAATGTACTGCAATAGAATCTTTACCAATTGACAACTCCCTCATTGATTTTGAAAATCCCTACCAAAAGTAGTTCATAGGGGATTTCCCCCTAGGTTCAATATTCCTTAGTGCAAAACAGGTCCTTTGACCAAGCTGTGTGATGCGTATCACAAATTTTTAGTTGTCATTGGTTGGAGAAGAAGACAACTGCATGTCAAACAGCATCCAATGTAGATCATCCCTTGCTGTCTCTCATGCACCTCCCTTATCTCACCATCCCACCATCTTCACCCTACCCCTTTCCATCCCATTTCTCTAAGCCAATCACTGCTATTCCCACTGTGACAAAAATAACATTAGATGTACATCCCTCTAACTTTGCCAAATTTTTTCTTCTATGTTTCCCCCTTTCATGCATATCCTTCTATTTGCTGCACCCAAGTTGCCCATCTCTTCTAAACACAACTGCTCATGATGTCTTTAGCAAGTTCATTGCACGCATCAATCTCATCCCCGTTACGGCCATCGAGATGGAGATGCGTAAATATCGCTGTAAACAATGTAGAGGATGATGCATGTATGGACAGATGCTGAAGAATTATTAATACACACATTCGGCGCTGCCCCAAGGAATGACATAGGCAGACTTTTGCCAAATCTGCAGCAGGAACACAGAACTGGCATGAAGCTTGCAATTGCTAGTGTGCATAATTTATACAGGATGTAACCTTTGGTACTCCCTTGCGTATCCTTTTCTGAAATCTCCTGCCGCTTCTTTCTCACATTGAGCTACCATGCACATCTATTTCAACATGATTGCAGCCTCAATGTCATAGAGGCTCATAAAAATTGAGTCGGGAGGCCACAGTCAGGGTAGGATTTTTCCTCCGAATGAGATGTTTTTGAGCACTTCTCAAATTTTTTGCCTTCCTGATATTAAAGAACTTGTTAGTGTATGGGGGAAGGAGGAAGGGGGGGGGGAAGAAATTTGTGTATGCATTATTCATAGTTGGCCTTGTATTAACTGGAGTCTTTCCACAGCTGTGCACTTCATAAACCCTTTTTAGGGTGTGGACATGCATTTCTTTGAGAAAGAAAGTTTCCAAGCTTGCAGTTATAGCAGCCTATTACGTCTTGTTTACTTTCTGAATCCTCCAACCAATTGATCTCATTTGTTCTATCTACAGTTCAAACAACCAGTCAACCCCCCCATATACTGGGTGTGTAGAAGTATGCATTTCTGTAATAAGGGTTCATATTTCATGGTACTGATGTGACCTATCAGCTATAGGGAATCCCATCAAAATAGAAAATATTGGGTCTCTTTATCTGTCACCTTGCTGTTCATAAGATGCATTTGCACATTTTCTAAACAACGCAATTATTTTATTAATCAGGATACATTCATAAGGAAGGAGATACATAAAAAGTCATAAGTCACATGAGTGTAAATGGAAGAATGTTACCACATGAATATGTTAACTCTGCAAATGTACATATACCTTACCTTCTTTCACTGTTAACCCATGGACAATAAATCTCTTAAAAATCACATATCAGACAAATTGTTCCCTTATGGAAGTTACTCCAAAAATTGTGGCACACCAAAATTTGTAATACACGTTTTCCAGGAAGTTGCTAGGCCTGTATCTTGGAATTGTGATAAAAACAGATGTTGTCCGACCACTGCAACTGCCGATAATTATTAATCATTATAGTGTTACAAGTTATCATGTGGCTTTTTTATGGTGGATGCAGTGGTTTGAGTAGAAAATAAGGCGGTCTGTTTGTTAAATGTTGTTAAATGTTTTTTCTTTCTGTTTCAAGAAGTTTGTAGCAGCATAATAGTTTTCATGTTTGGCTTTGAAGTCTATTTCATTTTTTACATGTAAACTTAAAAGGCAACACTAGTAATTGCCATAAGCAGTTTAGAATCCACAGAGAACAAATTCGTAGCCTATCTTCAAATTCCATCTCATTTGCTTATTTCAATATTCAAAGGATTGAAGTAACACACTACGGTCATTTAATTCATCAGGGGCCATTGGAACCCAGAACACCTTTCCTTGCAATGATCTTTGGTATTGTAATGTAGTTGTACAGACAATGGTTGTAAGAGAAAACATGCACTGCATCCAACCTCACTTATACAAATTATATTCTAGTGATGAAGCATATGGTGCTTATTGTGTAATCCCCTCTTCTTTTAGTCATTCAGGAATGACAAAGCTATGTGGAAGTATGCAAAATGCAACGATTTCGTCTGCAGTCGTATTGTAAATTTGAATCTTTTTTTTTCGTTTTTCTTCACAATGTTCTTGTGTAATCAATTCTACATTAGCTTAGTCCATAAATGCAGGCCGTTGCAGCATACATCAGACTAATACATGCGTGTGACAGCATTGCAGGAGATTTACACATACAGACAGACATGGTGCTTTTCAGCAACATGCATGACACAACTATGTCGACAATGCTCTTTCCATCTCTGTTTCTCTGATATAGTTGTATTGACATTGTTATGAAGCATCCTCACCCTGCAGTTTGCATCAGAAAGTGCTCTACTGCCCTCTGTTGGCAGCAAGCCAACATTACTCACACATGTTGAGGAAAAAGCCTCAGTGATGAAGTCAATTGACGCTATGGAAACCTGTTATTGCGTAGAAACTTAAGCCTGATTGGACTGACATGGTGCCATGATGTAAGGTGTGGTTAATTTGCTTAGAGTAGTATACAGGACAAAAGAAAATTGAAACAGAATCTAACAGTTTACAACCAAACAGCAAAGTCATCTTCTTGTGATGAACATTGTGATGGTACTTCTACTTTCTGGAAGTAACTGTTTGCTCATGTTGTAGCGCATTTATACAACATTTCATTGAGTTGCTTTTGATTTCTTTTAAGCCTCTTGACTTGTAGATAGTACAATTTGACATGTGTGTGTTTAACATGGTAGAATATGAGACTATTTTTCACAAGCATCTTTCTTTACAAGTATTTTTGTTTGTAGACATAAAGTAACCTGAATCAATTTCATTATATCTGGTAAAATTTTGACTATGACCAATAGAAGATGTGAATATATTCCAAGTTAATAGCTGTAACAAGAGTGGAGTGCAACAACATTTATGGTTGAAAGTTAAAAATGAAAGGTGCAAAAGCAGTGCATAGTTATGATCGGATTTTCAAAAGACACTGTAGAGAAATCTTCCTTTTTTTTTGGTTTGATGTGAACGTTGCCAAACATAATGAGGGATCAGTAAAGTCTTCTGTAATGTGTAGCATCGAGCTGTCCCACAGATATGCAGTCCAAAATACAACTGCCTATACCTCTCAATGTAAGCTGTTACCAACATTCCACTGTCTCCATTTTGTGTTGTGATTTAATGTCAACTGCAAAGTGTATGTCACAGGAGTATATTTTTTTTTTTGAGGGGGTGGGGGAAGAGATCACCTTGACGAATACAGTTCATGTCTAAACCAACCTTTGTTAAAAAATTATTTCACCTACATGAGACTATACAGCCTACACTGAAGTGCAATTGACACAGTGGGTCCACCATGGACAATTGGGCCTTGCTACATGTCGGAGCTGGCCTCTCCACAAATCCAAATAGGCGATATTATGTTACCCATGAATGCACAGACTGGTGCAAACTTTGTCTTCAACCCAGCATGGTTTTGCCCCCACCCTGACAGTGTTACTGCTGTTGTGCATACTGTTGTAACATTTGAATGTTCAGGTTCATCCTCGTACAATGTAATCATTCCAGAATCATAACCCACACAAAGGATGAAAAACATGCAACAGAGACACCACACGCAGACGTGAAAGAATGATTCCGTCAAACTTGGCGTAAACTCACAAAGAAATTGCACCCTTAAGGGAAATAGGCGGTTTACAATGCACAAACATGGAATGCAAAGAGAATAGCTTTAGAATTTCAGATTCATCAAGAAACATTTACAAAAGCCCCATCTCCTTAACACAGTGTGCATAAAGAGCCAGGATTTGCAGAAGATGCATCATTTCAATTTTTGAAAGTTTGGGTGAACAAATTATCCTAGAGCAACAAATAAGTGAAGTTCTACATGTGAGAAACTTGTTTCTTGGAAGGGAAGGCCACTGCCGTCATTTTGAGTAATTTACCATTCTAAGTTCACAAATGTCAGTTTTAATGATACAATTGCTCTTCTGTAAAATGAATGCCTTATTTCCCTTTAAAGAAAGAATGCTCTCACCAATTGGTCAATTGCAACTTTTGTTTTTGCTGTCACCAACGACTTTCTGTCAATGGTGATGGAGAGGCTTCAGGGTATGAAAACAAACTTTTGTTATTGTTTCACTTTTAGTAGTGATCATTCTTTATACTTTAATCCTTCCCTTCCCCCTCAAAAAAAAAGAAGAAATCAGTATAATTCAGTTGAGTACTGAAAAAGCAAAAATCCATTTGAAAAGAGTATGTGCATGTTCCACATTGATCATTCAAATATCTTCCCTAAATTAATCTAACAGATGGGAAGATATTCCATAAATTTGCAGCTAAAATTTGATTATTATTTGTTGATATGTTTGAAGGTTGTCACCACAATTATTGCCAATACTGTCGGCAGTTGACTCACTCCTGGCCAATTTCTCTGGCTGGCAAACCCAATTTAAGGAACTGATACTGAAATGCGACCCATATACACAGGAAGCAGTGTGTTTGAGACACAAAGGCAACATACCATGCTTCATACACAAAGTGGATCTGCTTTTCTGTGTCATGTATTCTGCGCCTCTTTCAGCTGCATTTTGTTTGTACTGTAGTCAGTGATGACTTTTCTTTTGTTTTATTGAGTCTGACACGCAATCTACTTTCAGGAGTTTTTAAATGATTAGTATTTAAGTCATACTCCCCCTGCAGCTCAAATCTGTCTAAGACGGATGTCTCAGTAGGTAGAATATGTTCACTTTTTTGAAGAGTATGGTCACTTTCAGCTCATATGTAGCTTTAAAAAACCTGTCATTGCATAGACAGTTGATTGAACTGATATGGTGCCATGATGTAAGGTGTGGTTAATTTGGTTACAGTAGTATACAGGGCAAAAGAAAATTGAAACAGAGCCTAACAGTTTACACCTAAACTGCAACCCATCTTCTTGTGATGAACACTGTAATGGGACGTCCAATTTCTGGAACTCACTGTTTGCTCATGTATGTACTATTTTTACAACTTTTTGTATGTTTGATTTTGCTTTGTTTCTTTGCCTTTTTTTTTTTGTAGTTGTACAAATTGCTACATGTTTGTCAAATCCATCAGAGAAGGGTTGTCTCAGTAGCTCATATGTTCACTTTTCAAAGGGTCACTTTGACCATGTCTAGCATTTTGAAATCTCCATTTCAACTCTGAAGGAATTCACTATTCAGCCAACAGAAAACACCTCAAGTGATTTCTTAGGTGTTAGCAGACAAATCTTTTTATTCCTACTTGTGTAAGTTATGATTAAGATCCTCTGTGAAACTTTGACCCTTATTTTAGTTGCCTACCTAGAAAAACATAAGACCATAGAACTACTTTTGTTGTATGGTGTTTCCACACTTTTCAAGGAAGGAATATATGTACAATTTTTGGTCACGAGGCTCCAGAATGGTTTGTTCATAGTTTTTTTTTCTTTAATTTGTTGTTTTACCTTTAAGAAACTTGTCCAGTTGGGATACAATTAAATAAATCTGAAATAAATTACCGCAGTACCATATTGTGAAAAAGGTTAACATAAATCTTATGTTGTGCTTGTACAGAGATAGCTGTTTGTTGTATCCTCTTAATTTGCCACAATAGATATTTAAGTCCAGCTTATGCTTCAGAAGAATATGATATTGCTGTCGCTATTAGCTGATTGAATCAAGGTACTTTGTAAGATGCCAATGACAAAGCAGGATTTGATTTTGCTGATTTCTAACCGTATTCCACTTCCCAGGAAGTAAACTCAATAAGGTACTTTTAGATATAAGAATGTGTCACATGATAGTTCCATAATGCCAGGTTATGGCTCGATATGTTAGGTTACTATGTTTGTCTTTGAGCGTATTAAAGCCAGTTACTAGACACAATGATATGTATTTGGTTATGTTGTACTTAAGCGCAAGTTAACTAAGATCATTGTTACATCACTCATTATAACTGATCATGATTCATTTCATATTTATTGATACTGTATTTGCCTCATAATATTGAAACTGTACATATGGTCACCAGTGGTCAAACATGGTTTACAACTAGGCTTTACTTGCCACCTTATCCCCCATAGGTTTGTACCTGTCAACAGCTCCTGTTTACCAGTGTATAATGAGGGAACTTGCCAGTTTTGTTTCATAACAATATTCCACCACCCATCAGAATTTCCCTTGGCAGAATTGGTTTATTAATTTAAATACCCTAATATCAGAGAGAGTCAGCTCGTATCCCCCGTGGCGGATTTGAAATAGAGGCCAAATTGAAGTCTTACCATGCATGGTTCACATGTACAATCTAATTCTTCTTTCTCCCTTTTTCTAGTTCCAAGAACTGAAGCTAAATTAAATCACAACCCTTAATCCTGTTTACCATAAAGTCGTACATGTTTAGGACAACCTATAAAGACAATACATAAAAATGTCATGCATGCTTACAAGAACATTTCCTTCAGTCACGTTTTCAAGAATGGATTTTGAGGATTTTTCAGAATATTACCATTGGAGGTATTTTACCCTGTCTGAGTCAAAATCAGTGCTTTCCGATTCCTACAGTAGTGTCAATTGTCAAGCTCCAGTTTAACCTTCATCTGTAGCTCAGCAAGTACTCTGTTTATCTCAGAGTATTTAGCCTTTCATTTGCTCCAGCCTGCATTTCTGGGCCTGCGCATATTTATTTTTAAGAGCAGGATGGTGCTTTCCAAACAGCCAAACTGACATTCACCAAGCTAAAGAAGCAACTATTTTCTTCTGAGTGCACCCAAATCAGTTGTTAGATTTGTTTTGGTTTGTTTTGGCACTATTTAAAAACTTTGTCTTTGTTAAAAAGCATTCAAAGATTATAAGACGAGCAGAAAATGGCCTCACCTTCAAGCGCTATAACCCTAGTTCTACATTCTATTCTGGAAACAATATTGATAGAAGGCAGTGTAGAAAGTCTTCCACGCAATTAAATCAACTTGATGGAGTGCTCTACAATTGCTAAATCATTCCCATTGGCTTTCAGTTTTCTTTTTTTATGTATTGAACAGCTAGTTCAAGTGAGGTTATGCAGTTCACTATTAAAAGGGTCTGTACATGTTTAAGGAACTCAAAAACTGGCAGTCTACTTGTTCTCAATTATCTATGAAACTTTATATCCATAGAAGTTTAAAATTAGAAGCTGTGATTCGGGCCACAACATAGTTGTTGGATACTAAAATTAATGGAATATAGGCTCTATTGCCACAAGCAGAAATGTGTTTCTAGATTTACATAATAAGGATTCACATGGTAAGTCAGAGTGTGCTAAACGTAGAGGCTATTTCCACAAGTGCATCTTTGTCAACTGTACACCAGCAATAAATGAGGGGACAGTGGTAGCAGAACCAAGGGGGGGGGGGTGGGACTCAACCTCCGTAATGAAAAATGTGGGGCTAAAGGTATGTTTAGAACCTCAGTATTTGCCCAGTGCTTCGAATATTAATGTAAGAGGATGCAAATTTCATTATGATTCTTGTGTAATCTTAACCCATCTGCTATGTTCTACTGTTTTTCTCATTAATGTAGAAATTGCAGACATGAAATGCCTATTTCAAGGGTGGGCCAGAGCATAAAGCTCAATAGAGCTGGCTTTTTTCATTCATTCCAGTGTGCCTGATTGATCAGAAACACTGTTTTGTTTTTTTTTCTTAATTCTTGCCAAAGGCATGCCGAGGATCAATTTGATGGTACGGGTTGATGCCATGGGTGTGTATGTGGTGCCCTACCTTATCAACACAATGATATCAAAGAGAGAAAGTTATTTGAACTTTACGTTGGTGTGTAGGCAGTTCCATTGTAAGTATGTGAACCCTACTTTTTCAGGTAGGTCAAAGGTTATTTGAGATGATCAGAGTTTATTACTCTGAAAAACCACCGGGGAAGATATTTCAGCCGCTGAAATTTTCTGAAATTTCAACCTGTAAACATTGGTTGATGGTCTGTGTCACAGGAGGTCAAAAGTAACGTGAGGTCAGTAGAGGTCATAGTTGGAAAACTTTGTAGATATGGTGTCTCATTATGAGGGGAAAGAATTGTAAGTAGGTGACCCCTATTTTTTTTTCATGGTTCGTTTGAGGTCAAAGTTCATTCAGGTCTTCAAAGGGAAAGACTTGAAAACTGATGAAGAAAGATATTTCAGCAACTGAATGTTGCTAAAACTTCAAACTCTAATTGTTGGTAGCTCTAAATGAGTTGTTGGTCAAAGGTCAGCAGAGGTCACAGTTTAATAACCTTGTAGACATGGTATATCAAGAAGGGTAAGGTATTTAACTTCAAAATTGGTATATGATTCGCTCTTTGTTTTTCATAAATGTTGGCAAGTCCTTTGACTTTCTACTCTTTTTTTTTTTGTGTAAATGGGAAAATTGTGAAGCTATTTGATGGTGGGCAACTACATTAATTTAATCATCAATTCTATCATTTAATTAGAACAATTGATGTAGTAAAGCACAAAGGAAGTGTTCATTTTCTTGCAGGTATGGCTGTTTTGCTAATCTAGCTGGCACCATTCGGACCACCCATAAACTATTCAACATGCAAATGAGACATAACCACGAACACATGAATTGAAAAAACTGCAACTTTCATTACGAATTTCCTGCTGCTCATCCACATATTAGTGGCGACATGAACATAAAGCATTCTTTTGGTATATTCTTAATGTAAATAAGCCAACCTCAAACTGACTTGAATAGACACCTGCTAATCCTATTCAGTAGAGTCTATTAGTCTATTCATTTCCCTTAATTCTGATGTCTATTCATCGGAGTTTGAGGTTGACTTAGATAAAGTATCTCCCATTCTGATTTTTCATCTCTATAGGTCATCAGTATTCAGATTGAACGTTGGTCTTGGTTACAAATTGCTAGAATGTTTACAGGAGATGCTTTTCTGAATATTTCAAATACCTGTGAGACCACCTTAGCAAACTCTGCCTGTTTCTTTCATTTCCCTCCATTTTGTTATCTCAAAATCATTTCCCAAATTGCTGCTTTACTTTTCATAATTTGCTGTTTGCAAAGCTAGTCCTTTTGTCACCTTTTCGTTTAGTGTTTCCTTGGACATCTTCGATGTATTTGTGCCTTGATTTAAAATCATGTAGGAATAAAAGGGAAATTAGAAATAAGTAGGAAACTTTAAAAAAAGATACTCTTCGCATTAACATATGGAAGCATTTCCTGTCAACTTTTCAGTTTCCAATGCCCCTCAGGCACACAGAAGTTATGTCACAAGTTTTGTCTCCATGGAATAGCAGAGCATATGAAATTTCTCACGATGTACTAATCTTTTTTATTTGCTTTATAGTAAACATTGTTAATTTGAAGAAAAATTTTGTGATTACGTACAAAAAGTGCGTCTTAAAAATTCCCGAGGAAATGCCTCGCCATGCATGTTTTCATCACAGTGTCTGAGTAGGCTCTTAATTCACAGACTTCTTCATAGCTGAGCTAGAATTGTGAAGTCAGGTGGCACTCATGCATAAGTTAAAATCCTCAAAGGAATTGAGTTAACGTCTTACATATGGAAAGCAGATCAAGAATTTTATTTGCAGCTGAGACCGGCCACCATTGGCCCTCATAAAAGTGGACCATTGGAATGTGGACCTAAGGTAACTGGCCATGTTTGAAAAATCAAGCAACTAGGGGTCATTTTACAGATGGTCTGGGAGTAATTGATTTGATGCAAGTATGATTCGTACAAGCCTCACAGAGGAGAAAACTTTAAATGTGTAGTGTAGTTGGAATTCTAAGTAACTGTGTAAGAATTTCAAAGCAAATCTAAGTTCTTGGCCATCCATTTTTGTAGAATTATATCCGTCTTCTACAGTTGTGATTGCTATCTCAGTAACATTTCCCAGAATTCCTTGAACCTTACTTGTGAGTTGTGTTATACTTGCAGTGATGTTTATGCATACAAGATGGCTCGTCTGTTACAACTTTGTACCTTTGTATGATTGTAGTACTAGTAGTCATTTCTTTGAGAGTGGTGTGTAGTAGTCCTTTCTATGAGAGTGGTGTCAAGTAGTTATATCTGTGAGAGTGGTTTGTATTGGTCACATCTGTGAGAGCGGTATATAGTAGTCATATCTGTGCAGTGGTGTGTAGTGGACATATCTACAACAGTGATGTGAAGTAGTCATATCTATGACAGTAGTGTTTAAAAGTCATATCTATTAAGTTGTTTGTAGTAGTCATATCTATGAGGATGGTGTGCAGTATTCGTATCTGTGAGAGAAGTGTGCATGTAGTAGCCAAAGTGGTGTGTAATAGTCGTATCTGTGACAGTGCTATGTAGAAGTCATATCTATGAGAGTGATGTCAAGTACTGTAGTTATATCTGTGAGATTGGTGTCTAGGGGTCACAAATATATTCCTCAATATCCCATTAGTTCTGTGCATATTTGCCTTAAACTATGCAGTCAATAAAATGCTAAAAGTGCTGAAAGTTTCTAGAACTTACCACAATGATGAAAATTTGACCTCATGTTTTGAAGATAACGGTCCTTAATTAATAAGACCGTGCTTACAATATGGTCCTGCACACGTAGTTTCTCGTGTGCTGAGTGCTGAGAAAAATCTGTTGAGATTAAGTGCATTCTCTCTGCTGCAGACAGAACATTGAGTACCCAAGCACTTGAGTTCTTTTACCAGTCTTACTGGGAACTTGTTGCTTTCATAGTTGAATAAATGAACTAACAAAAAGATGTAACATTGTGACTACCAAGTTTCCTTTAGGGTGAAAACATGCTACGGCACAATGATGGCATACTTCTATATGAGTAGGTATATAGCACTTAATGTATGGTACAACACATGAGCCACTGCTCTTTTACTTGTGTACCTTGTGGTGAACGGTGATCAGTCGTCGTGTAACGAATATGCAGACGGTCCTGTGGTGCCTCATTTTCATTTGCCTGTTCATGCAAGATTGATTGTGAGACTGAATAAGTTTTTTTCTGCAGCACATTTTAGATTTCTCCATGGATGGCCGATATATCTGCTTAAATTCAAACAGTTAAGAAGGATGCAATTGACAGTTTGTACCTCAATTAGTTTTCCTTAATTATTTAGTTAGTCCACTCAAACAAACGACAGTAAAGTTGGAGATGAAGTTTCTGTTTTCATGCAGTTTCTTCCAGCTCATGCCATCACTTTAGGTTCAATTGAGTTACAATGGGCCACAGTTGATGGATTTTGGGGGCCTTCCATAAATTAATGTCAGGGAAAAATATGATGTAAAGAGACAAAGTCAGTCATAAAAGACAAAATTTACAGTCAATGTTGACTGAAATTATAGTTAAATGAAATTAAAACATGGTATTAAAGGTCTTGAGAAATTTTGCATAATGTCATTGGTCTTTTTACATCTTGAGAAGACGTACTGCATGATTTGAATGCAATCATTGAGGAGTCCTGCTATAGGTTATGACTGTGCTATAGGGCATCTACCTTTTCTGGACATCCACAGAGTTTATACGCACATGTATGACTCTGAACAATTAACAGGTGAGAACTTATGCAGGAATATTACCTCTGCCTCATTGAATATGCTTTGACGAAGTTTACTCTATTTCCAGAAGTCTTTCTAAAATATTAATATTATCCAGAACAGTTAAACTTGAAGTATTGGAGAGTGAAGGAATAAGGGACAAGTTTACATAGTGTGTATTTATAAATTTGCCATCCATTAATTCTCAGACAAGTTAAAGGCACCTTGGTGTGACAACATGAATGATTTTAATTGTACTTGACCTCATCGTGAATGACACAGAACCAAATTTGCCTGGCATCCAACCATACATTGAATAACAACACATTCAGGTCAGTAAGATATAAACATCAAGCTTTCAAACTGTCATGCAATTCAGCATTGTATGTAACAAGGACATTCATGTTAACTTACAGATCAATAATAAAAAGACAGACATTGGGGATGATATTATTTGAGAGCAACAAGCACGCAGAGAACCATAAAAAATACATATTGATAAATAGATGTATAAAGAAAAACATGTTGGAGAGAAGAAAAGAAACTTCCTCCATTTCATATATGTTGGAAGTGACTGTCGGTGATTTTTTTTTTTTTCTGTCGGTGATTTTTTTTTGTTTGTCTTCTTTATTGTGCTTCTGTCTTTTCACTGGGCATTAAAGTTCACAGCACATAGTCTCCCTCACCTCATAACCTATGCATCACCGCATTGACGGTGGTCTAGCAACCAGCAATTGTGTGTGTGGGTATCTGGTCACCATCCTTCTGTAATTGCTAGTCATTTGGTCTTGCAACATAGTTTGTGTTTTCTATCAGTTTGTGGTTGTGTCACATAAACTGCAGCTGTCTTGATCACATTCAGCATGGATGCAGGCCTTACAAAACATGACGGGATATTCACTGATGCAACGTAAAACTTTTGCTGTAGATGCTATTTCTATCATGTTGTTCTTCATGATAGAGCTGTTTGCCATATGAACCTGCAAGACTGTCCATACATTACAATGCTGAGGTTGTACGTAGGCACTCCATCACTCTTGTAATCTTCATGCATACTTTCACCTAGCAGCACATGTACTATGAAGTAGATATGATGCCTAGGCTACATTTTATCCTCTTATGCAGTTAAGTCACAACACTTATCTTTCTTCTTCTTCTTCTTCCTCACCTCGACTTGTCCTCAGAAGTTGTTTTTGTCCAAAGATAACCCCCCCTAAATCCAATTTATTTTTGACGGTAGTGATGTACCTTAAACACCCCTGTACAACAATGCATCATTCCATCTAATTTGGACGATGCAGTAATATCTCTCACACACTTACAACTGGCTTTTTTGCGTGCATCTTCTGGATGTTTTTTTTTTTGTCGCAGTCTCTCAGCTGACCTTTTCATCCTCCTAAACACAGATCTATTCCATGACAAATTCTCTTCTGTGCTGACTAATGAAAGGCTAGCCTGTGAGTGTGTACAACAGCTGAGGATAGATAAGGCGTGTACAGTAGTCCACTCTCAGAGCTGTGATACACCGCTGGCTGTAGCGACTCCACGGTCTCGAAACACGGCAGTAGGAGTAGAAATTTTGGCTCTTGCTTTTGTTCTCTTGACACGTAGGAAATCTAAGGATCTAATTCGGCACCCCAATGAGCCCAACAGTAGGAGAAAAGAACATGCCGGGACAAGTCCGGCTGTCACGGTTTGAGGAGCACAAAATACAAGCACTGAGTGAGTATCAGGCAATACAAAATTCAAAGGGATAGTAATATTCAAGATTTGATCTTCCAAGTAAATGTAGTGCTGATGAGCAAAAGAAATAATATGTAGTACGGGCATGAATATTAGGCTTGCATGCAGCTAAAATTGTTCAAGTTAAAGATTTGAAAGAAACATTCCAGGCTGTCTTGTGAACTTGCTTCCAAGATCCTTAAATCATTTATCGAGGAAATCTTGTGAAAATACAAATTATATAATTATATGGTATTAATTCCTTGGTAAGTAGTGTTGTTTGCTCTTCTATTAAAATAAAGTGAAGTATGACAAAGCATGGCAAGAAGTGAATATCATAGGAACAGTGTTCACTCAGCTATTACTGTAGAGCAGTGATAAAATTTTGTTGTTTTCCTGGGTATATACTGTAGCTTAACAGGCATTTTTGAGCAGTTGATTTCCATGGTCATATTCAAAGATCATTAAAGACCAATTGGTGTAAAGCAAGCAAATATTAAAGGACCGTACCTTGTTGCAAACTGCGAAGTGTTCTGTTTGATTTCATTTTCCCAGTTTATCACTTCATTGGGTTTTGCATTGAAGTAGTGGGTAATGTTATATTCATTGACTGCAGTTTCTGCCACGTAGATACAACTTGCAGTTCTGTCGTCAGCATATGGTTGCATAATTAGAAGAGGAATTCATCCTTAAGTGTGGTTATCACTTAGTGTATCAGTGTAGCACCAGTTAATTGATCACATCGCTGTGTATATATATACATACATACGTGACTTCTCTGAATTAAAGTTGCTATCTTAATAGATTATAGTTGTCAACTGTTCACAGGAATGTGAAGTTTGTGTTTACCAATTAGGCATTCATACAATCCTCTAAGAGTAACTGAATGCATGCACAATTGTCTGCCACTCTCTTTTCTTTTCACATTTTACTGCTTTACCCTGTATCATAAATTATATTACGACATTTTTATTGTGAGAGTAAACTTGCCTCCTTTGTCCTTTGTTTGAACTAAAAATCATGGCCGTGCTGTAGTTGTGTGCAATTTTATGCATTCATACTCTGCCTTTGCTTTCTCCCATCAGCTTGGAACAGAATTAGACTTCATGGTTAGATGCCTTGTAGATAATTCATAATTAATACCATTTTTAGATTTTACTTCTGCTCAAGTTACTAGAGATAACAAAGTGCTCTCAGGAAACCATGTGAAGAAACAGGATTGAATGCAATTTCACTTATAGATACCAAATTAGATATGAAATTAACAAAAGACCAGTTACGTCACTTTAACTTTTACTTGTATGTTTTCCACATGAACAACAATTTAAACAACAGTTTGGCTGAAGTGGAGTGCATTTCAACACTGAGTAAAATTAATCTTGACTTACACTATTATGTAGAATGAATATTCATAAAAGCAACACCAGATGGAAATGTCAGTTTGGCTAAAACGGCATTACAGTCACAATCAGGACAACAAATTTCTGATCTGCAAAATGTTGTAGTTGCTGCAGGTCAAGGATGACCAATCTGTGGTCTACAGTCCAGATGCCACCACCCCTCCCCCCAGAAAGTTGTCATGAGGCCCCCAAAGCCTCCTTTGAACCAGAACCAAAATTACTGAGAAAAAGGCAAATGAACAAAAGGGGGAAAAAGTAATTAAGACTTTCATCCATGCAAAACCTTGTGATAACTAATATGTTGGCAAATGTTTGCTTCTGTCCTTACCATTGGTCATTCCACTTGGAATTTCGTAGATGGGAAGGTGGTCGTTTCATTCACAAGGTTGGCCAACCCTGCTATATGTAATAATATTAGATGAGCTCCACAGTATAATCTGCATCACCTGATACTGGTGGTAACTCTATAATGTCAGCATTCATCTCTTTTATTTGAAGACACTATTAAAGCAATTAAACTCTGAAGGCAGTTTGTTCCCATCTTAATGCTAGTTGCTACAATTATGTTAATTAGCATCATCTACATCTAACCCCCACTTACCTCTCCCCACCCACATACCTTCCCGCATGTATCCCAACGTATAGTTCAGAACAAGCAAAGAAACATATTGCCTGTACTTCTATGTAATACTGTATAAACTTCCCTACCCAGCTTCCTCTAAATTATGTGAAAGAATGCATGGGAAGTTTGTTCATAATGCTCCTGCTGAAATTGTTGACAATGCTTAAAAGATCCCAGTGAAAATCTTTAACGAATTCATTTACTTCTTTCCTGAAAATGACAGCCTTAGATTGATTAGGATCTTCCTGTGTGTTATGGATCTTCCTACTTTTCATTACAAACAGCTGTCCGCAGGGGCTTGCTTACCTCCACAGTGATGTCATATGTAGGCTACTGACTTTAGTTAGTACGGTTTGGAAGTCCTGTACAAGTGTCCAGATGGTGCATTTAATGTACGCCAGCCAAGGCAGCCGCTTCTAATCGTCGTTTACATTATGGTGCTATTGTATGCCATTGCGTTTAAAATGGTTTGACTTCTTAACGATCTTGATTACGACAAGATACAGAAATAATGAACCTCCCTCCTGTTTCACATAGGATGAGTTTGAAGTAAGTAGGCTATGTAAATATGTTTGCCTCCTCATTTGTATTCACCGGTTATTCCTTTTGAAAGTTTCTTGAATGTTTTGTTTTCCTCTTGAATGTATGCTAATTAAAACTGGCTGAATTGTGTCTTCATAATGATCATCATTTGTGACAGTAATTAGTATGTGTGATCTAATCTGAAAGAAACACTCTTACCATGTCTGAAAATGTCCATTGCTACAACGATTCCTGTTTTGTTTATCTTGTGTTCTAAATTGTCTAAAAAAAAAATGTTGTAAAATTTTGGCAAGAAACTCTCTCGGTCTGATTTATGTTTGAGAAATTGTGTCAAAATTTACAGTTACCTAGCTGCAAGTGTATCCCTTGGGGAGAACACTGTGATTAATTATTCTCGCCAGACAACGACAATGTGAACACAGAAGTGTCAAAGACTAATGAAGGTTAGTTTGACATACTAATTACAAGCTACTCCAGGTCTTGTTGTTTCCGAACAACTATGGTGGTAGTTTATTTACTTGGAAACATGGTTGGCACTTGAGAGCAGATAAAGATCTTCCTTTGTCACTTTATAGTATGCTAGATTTCAAAATATGGTCACCTTGATATATTTCTTTCAACCTCTAGTAAAATGCTTAAAGTATTAGTGGACAATGGTAAAAACATTATGGGAAAGTACTAACATGAATTTCATTGATTTCTATGGTCATGGAAAACCAAGAAAAGTTATATTTAAAAAAATTATTTCAAGGCCTAGGAAACTTTTGAAATCCAGGGAAAGTGTTTCAAATTCAGGAAAAGTGATAGAAATTTTCACGTAGTGGCTGATATAATTTCTTTCTTACTGTTACTATAAAAATTTTGTTACTGCCTTCACCTGATGTCACTTTGGGTGTTGCTATCATAGTTGAAAATTTTATGTAAGACGTTAGGAAGAAAGTCATGGAAATCCTTGAAAAAATTGGTCCCATGAAATTCATGGATAAGGGACATGGAAATTAAGTTCTTAGGAAGTGCAGGAACCCTTTGTCAACATCTGTCAACATCTTTTAGCATGGTAACATGCTGCTAGAATTGAATAGGTTCCTTTAGTCGCATTTACCCAACAAAAACGCCGAATATGTCGTCTGCTGAAATGTATTCGCATCTTATTATAATCTGTTGCATCATTTATCAATGCTGTGATAAGCAAATTGTGAAGCTCCCTAGGCATATAGTATCTGTTGCGATGTTTTGTTTGGCTTATACACATTACATCATGTTTCTAAGTAGCAAGCGTGTTATAGATCTTTGTAATACATGAATCCCCTGTTGATAAAGTCTAGCCTTATCAAGCTATTCAATTCTAGCCTCATGATAACTTCACTGACCCATGTTGATGTCTGAAGGAATTTCATGACATGTTATTCGACAGTTTTTTCAAGGACTGCATGCCTCAGTCATATTCAGCTAAGCAGACTAGCTGGCACTGAAACATGCCAGTGATTAGGCCTATAACGCCTTTTTTAACACCTGAAACTTAGTTCATTCATATCGCTTATTGAAGAGGAAGGCCGCTATGGACTTTTCTCACATAATACTTTGCCATTTCTACATGTGGGGTGATTCTTGCAGTGGCAATTATCCAGGATTTTGCCATAGTGGGGGCGCCGATGAATCGTCACCCTGAGGAGGGATTTAGGGGACGTCCCCCCTCCCTCATGAGAAAATTTAAATAACGTCACAGAATGTCACACTTCAACATTGGTTTAGTTGAGAAGTTAATGATTGCACATGTTTGACATCAAGACACTATGCCATCTTTATTCCATCATTTTTCCTTCAGTCCCTCTTTCTTTTTTTTGTTTTTCGTAAGTGCCAGTCAAGGGGGCACGCGCCTGTTGCTCCCGCCTCTGTATCCTCCACTGAGTGTTGTTTGATGACAATGGCATTCCTTCTGGAGAATTGTCTCCTAGAATTCTCCAAACTGCAAGAACCAACAACCTTCAGAGAATATAAATAAAAAATATTTTCATCAGCTTTCATTACTACAAGAAATATGTCACATGATAGTTCTGCCTTGGTGTGCCTGGAGTCATTAATTAACCAAACTTCACCTGTTTGAAAAGCCATCATAATTGGTCAAAATTTACCCTATGATCCGCAACAAAGAATCTAGTCAGATAATTAGCGATGCGAGAATGCGTCCGTGGGAAGGAGCTCAGCTGTACTAATGGAGGCAGAGTGCAGGTCATTAGTACTGTTTGTAGCTATAAACATACAAATGCACATACCAGATCTAGACTGCATTAGACTGTACATGAGGTGCAATTTTCGACATCAATCTCGGGGTAGAGTCATCAATGATGATGATGATGAAGCCGGGAAAAAATAGTTTACAAACTTAGAAAAAATTATTGTTTTCTCATAGAAACAAAGAAAAACATTCCCGCAGGGCTTCATAGGTGACTGTATGCCATACAAGGTTTGAAGACCCTTCCCATTAAACTTGACTATCAGACTATCTCGTCAAAAGTATGGTAATATATGAAAAATTATTTTTTTCCAAAAAAGTTGTTGATAATCAGCTAACAAAAGAAAATCAACAAAACGAACCCTTAATTCTGATTGCCACTGCCTTTATGTGCTAGTTCTGAAAAAACAGAAAAATTATCAACACATTCAGTGCTAGCACCGCTATGGTCTAAATTTTTCCGGAATAGGACAATTTAGGATTTAGAAGATTTCTTGAAGGCTTTAATCCTATATTTCAAAAGACATTGAATGTCCCAGAGACTCCATCAGCTCATGATTACTGCTTCATACAGTTTATAGTATCCTCCAGAGTCAAACTCACTTGTTACACAAAAACATCAAAAGAGTAGAGTATACCCATCAAGGAGTTTGAAGCTCCCTTCAAATTTGTTTCCTTCTGTATATGAAGCATGAAAAATCATAACATTACTACATACAAACGGTGTTCATACTCGGAGTACCATGGTTTGGCAGAAACTTAAAAATGCATTATTGCTTGCATTAAAACTTGCGCGTCTTGAACTGTAAATGTTAGATTTATTTAGGTTTTAATGTTACAGTTCCACACAAACAAGCCCTCCATGGCATGCCCCATCATAGTGGCACAGAAATGCACAAATAACAGCCTCATAAAACAAACTTTAGGAAAATCCTCACCGATGACCTAAAGGCATCCTTCGAATACTTTGGTCGGGATAATTGGATAGAGTCTTGTGGATGCAAGAACGCAGGATAGCAAGCAGTACGGTGTCATGCCGTAAGTCATGTTGAGCTCACCGTTTCATGCAGATAAAACGTTAGGTCCAGGCCCCGACGACCAGTTTAATTACCAGCTTCTCGATAATTGATGAGGATGTGGGATGTACCGGCAGAGTGATTGATTGTTAGCATGTCCCATATGTTTTAAGTGTAACAAAGATGTCTCCATAGTGCAACAGAGTGAGTTCATATCACTATGAAAGGCTATCTTGTGACTATTTTACACTGTGTGATTGCCTTTTTTTTCTCTGTTTTATGACATTTTTCCTTTCAACCTTGTTTCCAGAAGGCATGTTGATTAGCCATGGCTAATCTTACCCGAAACCCTCTATAAATTACACAAATGTGAAACAGACAGAATGTAGGGAATACCATAAAAGAATGGAAAGGTGTAAAAGACATGTGTCAGTTCAGAAAGATTACAGATTTTTGTTTGACAAGTTCTGGAACTTTGATTGCTTCTCTGGGAAAACTATGGTTTTAACTACAAAACATTTTGGTGGATGTCTTTAATTGAACAGGGTCATTGGTTTCATTTTGGGACCGTGTTTTCCTGTTCTGTAGGTGACTTACCTATTTGTCAGCCAAAGAAATGAAAGCAAATTTCTTGAAGATTCTTTCTTTGAATGGTAGAAATATCTAACCAAGAGAATTTTTGTAAACTTTGTCAGTGTTAGGTGAGTTCCCATATCCTATTGGTTATTGCAGTGACACACAGATGAGAGGCTGCATTTTCTCAAACAGTCTATCTGCTTGATTGGAACCAAATAGTAAACCCTGACATATAGAACAATGTGATGTTATTTCCACAGTGATGAATATGGCCATCTATCTCCTTCTGTGTTACCCATAGTGTATTAATCAAAGCCCATAGCTTTGATTCTTGGATTTACTCAGCCCGTTGGGTTTTCTTTTTTATCATTTTCATCGGCGTTGCTGCCTACTAATAATTCCGTTATACGTTCTTGTGCGCACACGTGAAATGCGGATTCACCGTGAATGTGAACAGTGACTCAGACATTTCTGTTGCTTTGTTAAGTGCTAATCGCCATTTTAGCCTGCTTGCAAGACCCTTTGAATTTTATCATAGTGTGTAACACGGAGTACCTTTCCACATTTTACCGACTTTCACTCGGAAAATAGAGGATTTGATTGGATTGTTTCAAGTCGTTTCCACCTACCTAGAATCACTCTGTCCATGCTAGCTTCAAACCGGTACTGACAGTCAGCACAATTAACCTGGTAGTCATATACATAGGTACTGTTGTAAATATCGCATAGATGTATTCTTTACCACCACACCACGACAAGTGTTATCGTGGTCTTCCCTCAGTTCCCTTCACTACTTGAAGAAATAGTCCTATCTTTACGGACAGAATCGTTGCTGGCAGAGTACATTAGGCTTAGCATTACTTCCGCTACAGTTTTAAATGACTTTGTAGGTTAATTTAAATGCAGGCATTACTTGGCATGTGTGAGTTTTCTTCCATTGTAGTGGTGTTTGGTGCGAGTTGTGGAGCCATGTATACGTGGATGTACGTGCGTGCTGTTGTCGTACCATCTAGGTCAGGCCTACTTGTGTTACAGTTAATTGATCTCACTGTAGCTCGTAGCCGAAGCGGTACGTGTTACAGGGCTGATCTGCAATCAGAGATGCAGTGTACATCTCCACAGTCCCAATGGGCTTTGTTGTACTTGCCTGCAAGTTCAATTCTTCTAGTTTACCTTGAATTTACCTTGAAGTGCCACCCTGTCCATGACTGATCATCTCCATATGGTTGAGGCTGGCTACTAGATGATAGGAGGCCAAAAGCCCTTAATGATCACATACTGTTCCAGATTCTCTTTAAAAGCATTCACATTTGTTGCCTTTACCACATCATCGGGCAGTTCTGTTCCAAAATTTGCAAATTCTATTGAAATACGTATTTCTTCTGGTTTCTAATGTGGCATATTTGGGTCCTTTTTTAAATGAGTTACCTCTTGTTCTGTCCTTTCCAGTGATTTCTACTATTTCATGAAATTGTATATCCATCTTCTTACTGAGTATATTGTAAAAAGTAAGCAGATCTTGTCTAATGTGTCTCTATTCCGGTGACATTAAATGGAGTTCATTCAATCTTACCTCATAAGTTTTTTTTCTCTCATTCCTGTCATTAATCTTGTCATTCTCCTTTGGATCCTTTCCATTAATGTCTTTCTTTTGTGGATTATATCCCTTTCATCTCTTATGATAATCAACCGCCTCCCCACTGCCTCACCTCTCATCCTGACCACGGATTTTCCATTATTCTGGACAACCAATTGTAAAAAGTGGTACCATAAAATGTTCGAAGTATCGAAAACAACGGAATTTGTATGAAATTGCTGCTAATCCCTTGTCTTAATTTTCACTTGCTGGTCAATTTTTTTAACATTTTTTTGTTATTTCAAATTTACATTTGTAAATCAGTTCACCTTAGCTATAAGTTTAAAACAAATATACTATAATCTATAGAAATAATACTATAGTCTATAGAAATAATCTAAATTAACAATACAATATGCTGTGACAAATACAACAACTGTAGTCTTTTCTAATGTATACAAGAGTTGAGAGTCTCAAAAACAAAAATTACCAAAACCTAAAAAATGGAATATCCAAGTGGCTTTTGGCTTGCTTGAAATAAAATGTTAAATGTCTAAAATTTGGGGCTTTTATCTAAGTTTAGAATTTATTCAGAATATTTGGGAGAATCATGAAATATTTCAATGAATGCACGTTATAAACTGGGTGAACGTGATGCATGTGTGATGAACATGATGCAAGTGTGATGAAAGGCAATGTAAAAAATGTAGATTATCAGTTGAAAAGATGTACTTTATGTTGTTATGTGAAAGTGATTTAATTTCAAATGTGAACCACATTTTGTGAATGCTATTTGTCCATTGGACATGCAACTGGTATCCATTGGACATACAGCCAGAATCCATTGGACATGCAACCAGTCAGAATCACTTGAATTTAAATACTATATTTTGTTACACAGACTGCCATAAACTTGCATTTGTTCAATATTAATTTGAGTACCTAGTTCTGAATGAAACATCATGTGTCAATCTTGTTTTCAATTTAATCCAAAGTTAGAAGGCATCAACTTGGTGAAGGCAAAGCACAATTTGCTCCTAGCAACTTTATGCACATTTATACTCCTTTCACATGTATTTCTCTTGGTATAAATGACTTTCCCTAAAACAGAAAGTAGTCAACAAGGCTAGAATTTACAGTTTTCCTACAGACTGATAAAAACCTTGAAGGAACCGTAAAAACAAATGGTCAAATCTGAGGAGAGGAGCACAAAATGTAAATGCACCTGCATGACCAGAATAGGCAACTGATGCCACCTGAATTGACGTCAGTCTGTTAAGATGGGACGGAAGAAAGGAAAAAGTTTGTTGTTCATGACGATGCAGATTCATGATCAACAAACAAGCCATCCGCCTCCGTTGTAGGCGAGGGTCACAAGTGCACAGGTTTCCTGGAAATACCTAATGTGCAGAACGTTGCATTAGTCTCATAGCTACAGTTTGTCCCGTGTCGATAAATGTGTGTGTGTGTCTTCCATCTTGTTCGCTGGCTTTGTGTCGTCAGAAGACATCGCCGTCTCTCCGGTGGTTGTTGATCATTTTGTAAGGGTTGTGATTCATTTTCAATTTATGTTGATGTCAGCAACATTTAATAATTTGCTTCATAGTCAGGTGAGTGTTTCTCCTTCATAACAGGGATGACTCTAATAATTAAATGGAAGTAATATTACTTTGGAATACATGCAACCATTTTAAGATTACTGGATACTCAAACTCTGTGCAGTTCGGAAACTGTTAAATGTTGGTGCAGCTCATGTATGCATGGTCAAACCTTCTGCTCATGTGTGTTTGGGAGCGTTCATATGTGTGTGAATGTGCTTGTAAATGAGTGGGAAGTACACTTTTGTACGTGATGGTTTGTGTTTATGTGGCTCACAGTTTTTGATTGTTATGTGCTTTTATTTTTGTGCTGAATATGTGATCGTTACATGCTGAGTATGTGATTATTATGTGCTAAGTATGTGATTGTTATGAGCTTACTATTCTAATTCTTATGTGCTTATTATGTGATTGCACATGGTGATGTGTGACTACATGTGCTGGTACTTTCATGTAAGTCTAAAATGATTTACAGGTGTATCCAGGTAGCATTAATAACCAATATAGTGACATAATAACCTGTGACACATTCTATCATATGAGACTTATGTCAAACATAAGTCATGTCAAGTTTTAACTTTGGTCTAGTTAACAGTTGTGAAATGTATTGGAGAACAAGTTAAAACATATGACCAGCAGTGATGAAAATGTTTCACATATAACCTCCAATGTCCAAACCTGTACATGTTGTAAATGTCACATAAATGATCTAAAATAAAAAATTACACAATTGATATTAAAAAGTGTTCTAAATTATGAAAGACCACTAAACTGAATTTCATTAGAACCTGTACAAGTCAACTTTTCATTGAGAGCTATATTGTAGGATATATATATGTTGCTGTACATTGTGACATAATGTTTCTGTCTGGCATTAAGGGATGTACTGCATGTTTCTTCCTGAGAATTCCAACACCAGAGGTAGCACCGTGCATAAATTTCAATCTTTTCACTTTAAATTTACCCAGTTTAAGCTTAGTTCATATCTCGCTTTACAAGAGATTACGCACAGAATGGGACCCGAAATGAATATACTGAGTATCATCAAAACAGATTCCCATTTTCCATTCCCATCTTCGTCTCCTGTCCATCCATCCATCCATCCCCCATCACCTCGTGCAACAACAACCATACTGTATGTACTTACCTTGCATTGGGACTCTTTCATCGCTCAGTCCAAGATTGTTAATTTAGTCGCTTGCCGTCAGCCTATGATGAAACAGACATTACGCAGGCTCTTCAAGTGAAGGCTAAGAGCAGAGATACTCGTGTCGGGCCTCCAGGAGTAAGAGGAGAAAACTCATCTCCAATCAGATGCAGAGAGGTTCGATATCGGACAAGCTCTCTTTGGGTGTGAACTGCCTCAGATGAGATGTTTAGACAATACCTCACTTTGTTGGTATTTTTGGGTTTAATTTTCTAATTCTGTCGATATGGCAGTTTTTGTCATTCCTTTCCCATTGTTTAATAAAGTTTAAAGGGTAAAAATGCAATGCAAAGATCAATTTTACCACTCATGATAGTCCAAAAATGTTTTGTTTCATCTTAAGACTATTACATTAAAATTTAATGAAACACATTACTGCACTAAAAAAATGCATCCAAATGATTGACTGAGCCAATCTGTCACCTGCCTATGCCTAACTAATGCACTCTGTATATCTGTGTGTGGTATCATCTCTGTATGGTACTTTTAGCACTGAATATCCAAACTAAGGTAGTTGAAGATTTCCATAAAGTGCGAAAAGATGTATGTGCCATGAACTTTTTAAGGATTTATCACCCAGCATTTTTGAAGGGGTCCCCTAGTATTCCTTTGTAAAGTATTTCAGTATGAAAGTCACCCATTAATGCACCAGATAACTCCAGGGATCGTTGTAATTAAACCATCCACAATATAAGTTGAACCGGCAGTAATGTGTGCATTGCGAAGCTCTTTCAGAGAAACTTTCATTTAAAGGTTTAATATGTAGAATGTGCTGTATTGCAAATTGAATTTATTTTTAATGGTAAATGAGTTTTTGATCTCCTTCCAATGTTTTTCTCACTTCCTGTAAAGAATTAAACATTTAAAGAAAAGGTCAAATTTTTAGATAGTTTCAAGTTGGTTATTACTTCAGTATCCCACCAAAGATTTTGCTCTCTCCACCCAATTTGCATTTCTGTATTCAAACTTTCTGTCACGTTTGACTGATGCGAAACAGTTCAATATGGCCATACTTGGCTATGTAACATAAAGTTCCCTCTTGTCAGGGTAGTTGCTTGAGCTAAATGGAAAACCTTGAATTCGCCAAAAGGCTGGTACGTGAGAGGAATGCAATTCTTCGTCAATGCGACGGAACCATGTCAGTCTGTGGAATGTTGATGCGCTAGTCAAAGTGCTGTCCACAAAATGCATTCATGTGACTAAGCTCACATTTCTGTGCATATCACAAATTGAAGAAATGGCAAAAACATTTCAGAATGATATTTCCACTCATTTCCGCAGTCACCATCAATATTTCAAAAGATGACGTACCAATCATCTGTGGTTTTTATGACTGGCAATTGATGGTTTACAAGAAAGAACTTGGGGAAACTGAGGAAGTCAGCCATGTTGAATGATTGCAGTGAATCATTTTAGCAAAGCATTAATGTAATCAGATAGACATTAATTAATAAACAACTGGCAAAACTTGGTACTTAAGCTTTGGCTTAAGTGTGTTTTGAGTCTAATGGTCTTTATAAGCTTGTGACGTTTCTTAATATGCCCAATATTCTCTGACAATATGCATTCAAACTACATTCAGCCAAATGCTTTTGCTCCATGAATTACAGAACAGGTTTGTAAAACCTGGGCAATATTCTGTAGCGTATGTCTCCCATAATTCTATGTACCAGATTGGGTAATTATTTTATCCATTCATGTGACATTTTGATGCTTTCTGGATCTCCATTCCCTTCTATTCCCAGAACTTTGGTCAAAGGTCACCCACCATACAGCAGTTGTTTAGCTGGTCCAGCTTGTGGAAATGTACAAAATGCATTCTTGGAATAGTTACAGGACACAGGCTATGTAAGGGAACCATGAAAACTCAATACTTTGAATTCTTTAACTTTCTCTGATAATTTTCCCACATTTTGCATGGATCTAGTGGTAATAATAACAATAACAACCTTTTATGTAACACCAAACACACAGTAAAATCTTAGTAATTCTGCATTACAGGGTCTAGGCTATACTCACAGTATTATGAATAGGAATGATAGAATAGGATTAATGTAGATCTACAAATAATTGGACAGAAGTAGTCAACAAACACATAAAGAGACAAGAACTTCAGATTTCATAGATGAAGATGTCATGGTTTATTGTTAATTAGGCAAATAGAGTGGATCGATCGAGGTCGTTTCTCACAAATCCTTGCACTTAAAAAGTGGAAGACTATATTCATTATAGCTTTACAGGGAATAATCAGTCATCCCAACTTTATTCTGAAGCATCAGCTAAATCTTGCAAATTTCCCCTTTTATACCTTATAAGTATCTTTCACGATATTTCATACTATTGTGTATTCAGAGCAAAGAAATAATTCGCATAAATTTAGCAGTCTAGTATTAAATAAAAATGTTGTCACTTGATGCAAAAGAGCCATCCATGAATTTAGGATAGGTGATTATACTTTATGAACACAAAGTGGGGTGACTGCATTTCCATTTTATTGCAACCAAGTGGGGAAGTTCAATATGGTATCAACATTGCCGATATAAATGTGAGAGTATGTATTGTGGGAAGTAGGACACAGTGACATAAACATTGTCTTGTGTACACAGTGGCATATTGAGGATTTTGTAATAGTGGGGGTGTTGATGGTTTGTTGTCCCCAGGGAGGGGTCTCAGGAGAGGGGGTTGTCCTCTCCCCTTTGGAAAAATTTGCTCCCAGAGGAAAATCAGATGCAAAATTAGTGCAGTTCTTCTGAATATTGCTTTTCTCCCTTCATAGATGTTCTTCCCTTCTCTTTGTTTTGCTCATCTATTAAATATTTGTAATGTACCAGTAGATGGAAAGTGTACCTATCGCATCCTAAATTTGCCATTAGTATGTGAGTATGAGGCAGGTAGTGAGGCATTGTGACATACATTTGTCTAATGTATGTGAGAGTATGCATTAGAGTGGGAGCAGGACACTGTGACACAAAGATTGCCAAGTATGTGTGGGAGTATCAGGGTGGGAGTTTGACACTGTGACATGGACATTGCCTAGTGTCTGTTATATATATTGTATTGGGATGTGAGCAGGACACTGCGACACGAAGATTGCCAAGTATGTTTGGGAGTATCCGTGAGCAGGGCACTGTGACATGGACATTGCCTAGTGTATTTTAGAGTACTTGGGATGTGAGGAGGACTCTGTGGTATGAAACATTGCCTAGTGTATGTGAGAACATAGGGGTGGGAGTAGGACACTGTGACATAGAGATTGCTGTAAGTGAGAGTGAGGGGGTGGGTGTAGGACTTGAGAGTATAATTTGCATGACTTTAAAATAATGAGTGAATTGTCAGGAAGAGACTTTGATTCATTTTTTCAATCCTTGTTATTCTTTAAAACATTATAGAAGGATAAACCTAGCAAACAGATTAAGGCATAGTTTAAATATTTAAAAAGTACATTTAGATCCTTGGCATAGAAAAGCCCCTAAAGTAGGTCAAGGGCATCTGAACATTACGTACCATACGTCTGTCTCTTATGACCATCTCCTCCCATGTAACTCAAAGTTTATGCTTTTCTCTGAAAGATAGACAGTTCTGTAAGACAAAATCTGAATCTGCCTCACTGTTTTCCGTCAAATTTTCAACCTGCTAGTGATACGTGTATATGAAATATAGGGGGAAGAGAAATTATCTAGAGTAATTTTTCAAATCTTGATGATCTCATGAAACAAAGAGCCATACAGAAAGTGCTTCAGGGGTAAACCAGAATTTCTGGGCATGATGTGCGGTTGGCTTCAGTATCTCAAAATAGCGAACTTGTGTAAACAAGAGTTTAATTTGGCATATTGTTTCGTAGGCTATATCCTTGAGATAAAAAGTGAATGAATCGACCTAATAATCAGATTCTGCTGTGGTGCTTGATTAAAATTATCAACTGATGGAAGAAACAGTAATCATAAAGTGAATTGCTAGCTAATGCATTATGGGATATTTGATGCATTAGTCACATTCAAATCAAAAGTAATTAGTTACCACAAAGGGCGACACTAGTAACACATTTTGTCTACTTGTTGAATGTGCAGAAGAGGCACATCTGTAGAATATACTAAGGGGGGCACAATTACTGTACCTTCAGAAAGGTCCCAGAGATAATATTGAAAATAATTTTACTTTTCAGTTTCATCGCATCTAAATTAATTAGTCTTTTGTTTGTGTTTTTATTTTATCTCGTTGGACAGTGATCGAACAGGATATAGGCCTACACATTTCCTTATTAAGTTTAAACCCACAAGGACCATGGCAATGCTTGAAATTATTGAAATGATTTCATTTCATGTTGAAATCTGTCGTTCGATTTAATCAGACAGATGTGAAGATCCTTCGTAATGATTTGTTGAACAAACTCCAAAAGTTCTTACTTTATTAACTGCCATCAGTAGTTTAATTGTGTATGTATGCTGTACGTGTACTAAGTCAAAGAAAAGAACATAAAAGGTAGGGAAAATGATGTGGTAAACCTTTCTGGTCATTCCAAAGGTAATCCAGTAAAACCCTCATCAGAGAGAAAGAGTCAGACAGCAATACACATTGAAGTTTCATTTGATGGTGGGCAGAGGAAGAATCAAGAAAAGGAGATCTTACATGGTGCTCCATCTTGTGCTTTTGTTTGAATCTAGATGTGGATTCAACTCCTATCAAACCACATGATAGGATAAAATGTCTTGGATGTGTAGGTCCTTACCCAGGTATATGGAAAGCCAACCTTAACAATTAAAATCTGTACTAATTGTATTCCATTCATTTCTGGTGATCTTGTAATATCCAAGACTCTTAAATGTGTTTGATTCAATTCTGGTTTAGACACATCCTGAATGTTTGTATTTGGTTACTTTGTTTGAAATTGTCATAGCACACAGACACTATGGGGTTCTTTTTGATGTACCATTTAATCTTAATTAGTATTTCTAAATTGAAATTGATATTTCATTTAAAAGGGGGAATTTCCAGATGAACTTAATTTTGTCACCTGAGGCAAGTTTTAGTGTACCTACAGCAGACTTGCATGCAATAGTCACGTGGATAGCTAAATACATTTTGAGTGATCAGATGGACGGTTGTAAATTGAGTGAGTCAAAATGACTTTACATGAGTAACACAAACCAACATTCTGTCTTCAAACATCTTTCAACTCCCAACTTTGGATGAATAATTATATCGTATAGGATTGCCAGCAGTCTTCCAAACTATGAGAGGCCTATCTCCCTGTTCCTCTAAGGTATTTTTTTTTTTGTCAGTGAGTTACTCATAATATTCTTCATACAGTGATATCAAGATCAGCAATGATCAATCATTCGTGTATCAATATTCTGATCATTATTTCTATGAAACTTAACAATTTTTCTGAAATTGTCTCTTCTCAGAACAAAGCAGTGTTACATGTTACTTGATAAGTGGATTACATTAATGGTCTGCATGTTACTTGATACGTTATTGAGGGTCTGCATGTTACTGATATTACATTAATAAAGGTCTGCATGTTAATTGATACATTATGACATTAAGATGCTTATTACGTGATTCTTGATTACATTAATCAAGGTTTGCATGTTACTTGATACATTATTTCATTAACTATGGTCAACATGTTACTTGATACATCATTACATTAATCATGGCCTACATGTTGATTGGGACATAATTACATTAGTTAAGGTTTGTATTTGACTTGATACGTGATTACATTAATTAAGGTTTGCATGTTACTTGATACATGATTGCATAAATTATGGTCCATGTATTACTTGATACATGATTGCATTAATCATGGTCTGCATGTTACTTGATACATGATTACATCAATTAAGGTTTGTATATTTCTTGATATGTGATTACAGTAACTTAAGTCTGCATGTTACTTGATACATGATTACATTGATCATGGTCTGCTTGTTACCTGATATGTGAAAACCCTTATTAGGCTATCTAGTTTCTGTTTTCTGCGTATCTGCAGATTTTAACATTATGTTAGTCACTTTATCACATTTACTTTGCTACCTTACCTAATGTTGACAGCATGATGTTAATGCAACATCAAACACAAAAATGGATGTTAAGAGCATGTTTTCCTTGTATTACAGTGCACCAGGCCCCCTCTTCCTCTCATTTGTTACAGTTTTTACCGTGACTGTCCAATTTTGTCAGTTAGTAGATTATCTTTGGTATGTGTCCACAATACCACGTCACACTCTCCGCTCACTCTACCAGTGTATGTGATGATTCACTTTCTAGAACAATTCAACAAAAATCTCATCTCAGCATCATATATAGTCACAGATTGTAATCATCTTGCATAATACTCTATCTTAATATAATTAATTTGTGTTGAATTAACTGGGAAAACTTGAAAATTAAAACATGCTGTAGGCTTAAGCAGTGCAGAGCACTCCCACCCAGTAAACCACGTCAAATTTTTGTTTCTTACAGTAAAATGCCGATAAAACGTATCGCCAGTCTCAGATTGTTCAGGTAATAGGCTGGTAAGATTTCAAAGGAGTTGAAAACTTTCAGCTTTGTTGTTACTTGAGACTAAAAGGAATAGGTTAGCGATGGGGTAAAATCATACGGAAACCTAGGATTCTTACGGAAATATTTTCTCAATCGATCAAAGCATAAAACTGACGTTTGCGTCTATTATTTCCCTCAAGGTTTGAAAGGAAGAAGACTGTTTATATGAAAGACTGGTGTTAAACCAATGCAATCTTATTCACCTTGAGGAGATGTATCAAAATTCCGCACTGGAAACATCTTCACCTCAAGGGCTTTTTCTTCTGATTTGACATTTCAAATGCCTTTCTTTTTTCTTCCTTTTCTTATATTTAATATTTTGTCCTGTGTTTAACCAGGGTTCCGACGTACAAATATTGTCATTGACAACGCCATTAGTTTTCATAATTTATTCCACAAGCAAGACCTAAAAATGACACTTAAGTGGCATCCAATAGAATTAATACTTAGCATGTGTACCCACCAAGTTAAGTATGGAAAACATTAAATGCACATATTGTAACATATGTTTATAATATAAGAAGAAAAAATTCCCTTGTAGCATACTTGCTCTCCCATGCAGTTTCACTGGTGTGATGATAGCCAACTGTTCTAATTCACAGAAAAGTAGTTTAAAATCCTAAGATTAAGCAAGGACATGAAATGCATTGGAAAAATAAATATATAGTTTCTAATGTTTAGAATTAGGATACAGCTTCCTAATAAGGAATTCTTAACAGTGTATGAGGCAGACTGTAGTGTTCATAGAAGACCAAACCCTTAGCTAGACCAGAATATCTTAGAAACATTGAAATTTAAATGGAGCAGACAAACAGTGTGCAAGTATGCACCTGAACATGTCAATTTCACCCCAGTAGTAGAACCTCAGTCTTATTTTACCGTCAGGGAAATTTGCCTTGTTGGCAGCTTTTTTCAGGATTTTGTGGAAATCGGATAAAAATTACCAAATGTGCTATTTTTGATGTCATTCTTTTTAAACTAAATTCATGTGTCCTTATCCAGGCACAATTTCCAAATTGGAGTGCCTAAGGTGTTCATATGGGCACTGGCTGGCATTTAAGGCAGATTTGTCGAAGAGAAAAAGACGTAGGATGGCAGTATATCCTTAAAGGGCACTTGTTAGGATACAACAGCTGAAATTAACTTATGCCTGCAGAATTTATAATTCAGCTTTAAATTTTGTGAATTAAGAAAAAGTTGGCATCTTTCCTTGTAAAACATTTGCCAAATAATTCACACACTTTCGGATCACTCTTGAACCTGACCAACTGTGCATCGGCCTCTTTGTCAATGAGTGCAAAGGGTATAGGCCTCATATAGCTGGTGTCAACCATCTGTTTTATACTTTAAAAATCTTATGTGCTTATGATACAGTTTCTCACATTAAAATTCTTCCATGTGCCTCCTATATTCACCCAAAAGTTACCTTTTTCCCTTCTGAGAAGTGCTTAGAATAAACATACAAAATAAACACTACCCCAGCTATTGCCAATAGGATGGAGCTGTGCTGCACTGCCTGTTTATCGGCAGTTCACATCTCAGTGAGTTTTCCACACTGATTATCCTCAGGCCTGCTTATATTTGAGGCACAATTAAGTCAGCTCAAACCCTGATAATCTGATAAACTCAACCATCTTTTTGTCGTGTGGGATAAGAAATAATTTGGCTTCAGGCTCATATATGTAATAAACATACAAAATATGGGAAAAATTTTGATGACCTTGTTTTGGTTTCTTTCTTTTTTGGAATTGGTGAACACACATCAGGCACTGCAGTGTTTAAAACTACCCCACTTAACCTCAACTAATGATATAAAACCTTGACTATGTGCTTTTCATGCCTATGAGGGCTTCAGACACTGAATTGTACATCTTAAATAGCACTCAGTATCCAATTATCAGCAAATGATTGGTAAATTAATGTCTGGATCCCCATGAAACCAAAGCCAAGTGAGTTAAGCGAAATAAAATTCTGTTCCAAAACATGAGTATCCAATATGTTTTAGGACAGAAAATTTGATAACTGTCTCAGAAATGTCTGCTCCACCAGGGCAAATGATCAAATTTGTCCGCAGATGGTGCCAGGATGGAGGTAGGTAAAGATTTTGAATCATTAGAGCCAAAAATAAAGAGATAAGACAATATAAGGAGACTGGAAAAAGGATTTAAAGGGGCTTACATTGTTTGTTGCATAAAACTTGACACAATTGCTGGTTTAAGGGCCGCATAGACACAGTGTATGCCTTGCTGTAAGCATATTTCTTTTTCTTGAGCCATTTCTCTCCGGTTTTCCTGTGAACATACTGTAAGTCACCATTTTCCAGTTTCCATAATATTTGGTTGTACTCACTGATCAATGCATATCATAAAATGACCCACTACAGAAATGCACACTTCTACAGACCCGATGCATTTGCCTTGGGTTGGGTTTTTGAACTACAGACAGGAAATACAAACAATTGATTAGAGCACTGGAAGAATATTAAACATTACGTGCATGACTGTGCAATTTCTGTCAACATCTGTAAGGGAATTTCTTAACATGGAAATTCTACTTGAAAATAATTTTTAATTTGTTCACATGCCATCTTGTTACATAAATATGAGAAATGCTATGAACATGCCTATCAAAAGGTGTTGTTGTTGTACAAGAATTCTTTGACTTTATCAAAGTCATTTTTCCTTGTTTACCATACCCTCTCAGAATGCTGATTAGGGACAGTCAGGGTTTGATGGTTCGTCCATGGACAGCTCCCGGCTGAGGAAAACGGCAGATTGTTCAACCATCCAGTTTCTTTTTTATCATCACACTGCCAGTTGACAACAATTCCGTCATCTCGGCAAATATTTAACCAGCAGCGTGGAAAGTGGATTCTTGCCAAAGCATTCTTTCCTGTTTAAAGTCTGCAAGACGAGAGGCGAGACCGTCCTCTCACTTTGTCACTCTGGTCTTGCTCTTTCTATCTGTTTCCTCCTGCCTCTTTGTAATGTTTGCTAAAAGCTTTTATGAATGATTCATCAAGAAAACAAGTAAAGTGTTTAAAGTGACACAAGATAAAAGTCTGGTCTTGACTGAATGAGAAACATCAGAAATGCATGATGGGAGTATGTATTCCCTCCTACAGTCATAATATGACTTCTTACATTTATTTTCAAACTTCAAGTCTGTTAGTATATTGGCTGCATCGTTTGTACAATTTTTTAGTTTTTATTCATAAAACCAGGAAAAAGTGATCATGTCATTGTTAGTGATCTGAACAATGACTAGGGCCACAGATTTTCAGCTTCTTCAAAAATCACAAACTTCAATTTTCAAGGTTTTCAATTTTGCTTAATTCCAATTCTGGGATTTTGTTGTTTTTCTAGAAGGTGCCAATGTTTTTGTGACAACAAGTGCTAGCCTAATTTGTTACACTCTCACGCTAGTATGAAATGTAGAGGACCTATTCATCAAAATGGGAATCATGTTGTATAATATTTGAGGTGATTTTTAGAAGGTTTTATTGATTAAAGGAAAATATATAAAGAATATCACCAAATGTTGGAAACATTAAAAAATTACTGACTGGCCATGCTGCATAAAGTTGTGGATATATGCCTTCAGCTGATCAACCTACTCTTTAGAATGAATTTGTGGGAATTTCATGTTTTAGCATTTTTTTTCTAGTTTCTTCTCCCATAAACTAAACACCTGCAAAGGTTTCTTACAGCAAGTTAAGTAAAATGTTATGGATACAGTTTAGTGTAAATTGCAGTGACTGATTTTGATCCCAAATATAGTTTGCTCATTAAGATGGCACGGCAGTTATATGCATGTGTGATAAACTCAGTCACCTCCATGATTTGGAGTACTGTAGTATCAATTAGTTTCTGCATGGTGCTGCTGGTGGCATCCGTACTTTCCATTTCTTGCAGTCACCGTGAGATCTTTGTCAGAGATCGTGTCACTTTAAAAACCATCCTACCTCTGTGTCTTGGTTACCATCTTACAAATTTTATTCTGTATTGACTTTACTTGTGGCTGAAATATTTAGGCCAAGGATCAAGAAGTGTTAAACCTTGGTGATAATTTTCCAACGGGGTCATTAAATGTTTGTAAAGGGGCTTTATTATTTGCATTATCAAACCCAACAAATCTGAATGTAATTAATTTTCACTATAGAAAAAAGAATAATATTCTCGTTACAAGGATGGCAAGCAGTGTTTTATTGCCAATTAGGTGTTGTATAAATTGCACTTAATATTATGCAAAGAAGATGCAAGGACTCTGCTTGGAAAAAAATTGTCTGAAACTGAACTGTTCCATTAATTTTCAACAGATTCTTTCTCTACCTCGGAGAGGTAGGAATCCAGAAATAATGTTTCATGACTGTTACCATTGTGTGACATGAGTGTTCATGCACAACAGCAATGTTAGCTAGGCATTGTATGCATGCATATGTGTCAGGTTTCTATGGAGGACCAATTAATAATGTTCTGTTATGGCCTCATGTAGTTGTGCCCAGCACTGACATGTTCTAGTTGAGTAATCTAGAACACTAGTGGACAAGGGTCATTAAACATCCACAATTGATTGATAGAGCCAGACAGTAATTTGCATATACCATTTCAATGATCTGCTTCTCTGTTTCACATGAAAACAGTCCTGGGTGCTAAATTTGCACGAAACATAAGGTAAGATACAACATTAAGTATTTAATATGGAGTAGAATTCAATTATCTGTGAGTGAATGTATTATTATGGTTGCTCATGAATATACATCACATCAGTGATTGGTTAAGTTAGAAACAGTGGTTGCATATGATTAATATCAAAGAAGTAAGGTGTTCAGTGGCTGCTTGCTTGAAAGTCAAGTACATATCTAATTTAGTTACTCAAGAATTAACATTTGTCAGTTGGGAAAAAGTAAGTGAATGTCGTAGTTTATCACTGTGGAACGTGTCAGCGTTGCATCGCAATCTGCATGAACGTGACAAAATGCCATGTAATCAGTGTTCTAATGCAAATTGCTGCTTTAATACAGAAGACATCAAGGGAACTGCGCAAAGTGTTCCGACATCCATCACGTCGACCATTGATAATGCAAACTCTGGTCTGGAAGTAATTTGAGTTTCTTTAAACATTTGTGAAAAACAAGCATCAACAGTAACGGTCTTGCCACCGTTGTGTAATCACCTGACCGTACGAGTAAATGAAATAAATGGCAGTGCTCAAACATCAGGCAAGTTAAATAGCAAGCTGGTATTCATGTCCATGAATTCTTGATTGCTCCTGACACAATTTTGGGGTGTGTGCTGTTGGTAGTATCGTCAAATCACGTGAAAGGGTGTTCAAAGGCTTCTACCTCACTGCAGATCTTTAAAGGTATGTGGCTACTGGCGTGATAGTTTTGAGATTAAAATGGACCATGTAAAGTGTCTTGCCAAACCGTCTACTTTATTCACATGCATCGTTGTGATAGACTATATTGAGTTTGTACATCTTCCCCCCCCCCCCCCTCCTGGATTCTTAACAAAACAAACAACGCAAGAGAACTTCACAGAGTAGGAAAACAACTACAAAAAAAAACAGCTTTCTGCCATGATGGTTGGCCTATACTGTGAAAGATCATGGCCATGTTATAAGTATTTTTTTTTCTATAATGTGAACTTGTCGTCAAATTTTACTTGTGAAAGTTTTTCGCAGAATTTATGAAATGGATCCTGCATTGGAAGTGAATCGTCAGAGCTATTTCAATGGTGATGCAGTCACACATTTTAACTGATTACTGCAAACTTGCAACTAGAAAGTTTGCAATGCATTTAAAAATTTATTTTATGGAAATTTGCAATCCTTAGCCACCAAATGGATTGCACTATACTAGAGACATGCAATATTTCAGCAAGATGTAAAATTACTGAATCATGCATTTTGTGCATGAATCAAGGAGCACCAGCCTACGTTAAAGTTTGTTCAATCTTTCTTCACACTGGAGCTAGCTCACATTCTCCTTGAATTTTAAGGAACATGAAAGCCAAAAATAGTCCCAGGAAATCCCGAAGGTGTCGATCCTCAGAAAAATATGTATGAAATTAGAGGAGAGAACTGAAAACACCCTGGCTACAAAAAGGAGGCTTCTCAAACTGCAGTCTATTGACACTCCAAATTGGGTTAATTTATACTGATTGATGAAGTATAATTTCTAGAAGTTTCTTGCAAAAGGGGAATATTTTGCCGCCAAAGAGAAAAAATCAAAAGGAAGAGCTAATTACCTCAATAAGAATAGTTTGTAGGAACACCGTGAGAAGGTGGGTGCATGCTAACGAATTTTTTGCTCAACAAAGTTTATTGTTCTGATGTTGACAGTCATCAAACATTACCTGCAGTGTCAAGTGTCCCTAAAATGTGAGCACATCCTGTTTGGATACTGATAGAACATTTGTCAGACAAAGACACAGTTATGAGAATGACCTCATTGTTCGTAAGCAAGATGAGAACAGCAATTATTTGCACTAGTTTTCAAAAGCAATGGAATTATTAACCGAGACGAATGTGCGTTAGTGAAAGCCAGTTTAAGTCGTTGTAGTCTACTTCAAGAAGATAGGTATACCTTTGATGAGACTTCATCTTGCTGTACGTTATGATTGTGAAGACACGCATTCGATAAAGGGAAAAGTTGGAGAGATATAGTTCCATCATCTGGGACACGTAAAGTTCCTAAGGGACATTTCTGTGAGTACTGTATATTTTGTCTTTAAGTTAGATAGCAAATTCTATTTTGTGTCTTGTGTAGACCAAATGCAGATTTAAAGTGCAATATCTGAATTGCACACTGCAAATTTGTCCAAGGTAAAATGAATTGTTTAATTATATTTGTAAGTAATGACATAAGTCTTCTCACAGCAGAATAACCTTATTTTAGAAGCTAAAACAGTATCTTTGATTCATCAGTTGACTATTAGACAACTCAGGGGTTAATGTTGTTGGAATTTTAACACTGCGTTAAGCTATCTTTTTGTTTTCTTTTTGGTAGCAATATTTTCCGTAGAGCAACAAGTTTTGCTACTTACTTTTATGGAAAACTGCAGTGTGACAGCAAATTTTGTGCCTTTTGTCATCTCCTTTAAAGCTGTGTTCATATCCCCACCGAAAAGATTCTGATGGTAAATATTGTACCATTTCATTCTCACCGGATCATGCTTGTGCTAACATACTATGGTCTACTTATGTAATGCTGTCTGCATTCCACAGCAATCCACTTTTATCGAGTGAGTAGCTGGCATGGAGACGAAAGGACAGGACTAGAATATGCAGTAAACTTATTCATGTTTCATCCATTAACGTCAGAGCCCTTCCCCGGCTTCACACGTCGTCAAGATCGCCGTATCGTTTCTATCTTGAAAACTGATATTTCGTGCATAATATTGTTCGTGTACATTTCACCTCTTCCTTCATCTACCACGCTGCCTCTCTGAATGCTTCGTTGCCCCCGACGAGGAGAAAAAAAGTAAGCAAAGATAGAAGAGAAAAAAAAGAGCAGCAGCAGTAGCATCAGCTAGCTAGCAGAGTGCCTCTGGGCATATTACCATATGCATAGTCTCTAGCTGCTCTGCAATATTCAGCTGCGGCAAAAATCCAAGTTTTGCCTTCCCTCTCCACCTCTCTCGCTTTCTCTCTCTAACGTGATCGAATCGCCGACGATGACTCATGCATCAACCGAACCATTCGTTGTAAAGACAAGAAGAGGCCTCAGCAAGGGTTTGCTCTTAGACTTGGCTTGTTGGATGGCAATGAATCCTTCTATTTGTCGGTTCCAATTTCCTGTCTTGGCTGCTGTGAAGGAGTTGCGGTGTGTGTGTGTGTGGGAACGTACGTACGTGCCTGCGTGCATGTGTGTGCTTGTGTCTTTTGTGACGTGAGGGCTTAAACGGGATCTGGTTACAGAGGGTGTTAATCTTGCCAAAGTGTTTGTGTTTAATGAAAGAATCGGAAGTGGATCAGTTTAATTGGATCTTCCCAAAAGCGGTGGCTGAGCCAAGGATGAAATTTGTATGTAACAATTGTATGTGGGGGGGGGGGAGTGGTATGGTATCAAATTAAGCACAGACAGCATGTGCTGGATTCTCAGATATCCCACTTTTACCTGAATAATGATGATCATTAAAACTTCTGGTCAAGACTTATTTCTTTTGAAATGTGACTTTACAGGAAGTGATGAAGCTCAGTTTATGGCAGTTGGTCTATAATTTGATCACAAGTTCTTGATCAAGGTTGCATTCTTCTGATTGAGTCTACAGACCATGTTGAATTGTATCCATCGCAGTTTTCGTCATTTAGAACCGTCCCATAACATAGCAGAGAAAAATTATCCCATTACCACACCAGTAGCATGCATTGAAGGGTCGTTACTTCCAGTTCTCACAACAACAAACTGGAACTGCTTCAGATGATTTTAAAAAAAACTATTGTTAAAATGTTACAATTCTCTCACAGAATAAAAGTTAAAAATCACTCTTTTCATGGAGGCTTTGTGTGGCTCAACACTCTAAGCTGAACTAAGTTTGCCAAATTTTCTGGAGACTCTGTTAATTTCTCAACGAATCCTTCAAAACCTTCAATACCATCCCTCCCTATCACAGAGCATATATTCATGAACTGTGAAAGCTGGTGAACGAGACATTTGCAAGTTAAACAGTTGTTCCATTAACACCCAATGTTTTGAGATGGATGGTTGTATTGAAGTCATTCTACAGTAATTGTGAACTAGTCACTCATCTCACATGAGCTGCCATTTTGACAGCTATTGTGCACTAAAACCACCTTTTCGTCTGTACAGAGAACTTAAATTTGGAGGAAGCAAGTCTCATCAGTAAACAGCTTGGTATTTGCGACCATTAGGTTTCCATGTGTTCTGTAAATGTTTAATTAAGGTAATTAGTAATGTATCTTAATTACCATCATCCATAATGAACAGTGATGAGGAAGCAACATTATCTTACATTCAAACTTGCTGCTGGATGTCTGACGTGACCGTGACCTGCTTAACTGTTTGATGTTAATGTAAACACACCTGATTTCTATAATAAGGTAGGTAGGTGTGTGACGGTACACTAATGGAAAACTAGCTAGTATTTGTGCAAATCATTTTGTGTTTTATTTTACCCAGATTTGTGACACTTCATTTTGTATAGCTGTCTTCTCTTAGGAAAGCTACTACAGCAAACTGATTCAGTCAAGTTTGTGTGTATGCATGTACATCTGTATGTTGATTGATGCCTTTGGTAAGTTCTGAACTAGCCTGTTGTATGTGGCAGAAGGATAAAGGTGGTGGCATATTTGAAGGATCAAAGCTAAGCAATTAATAAGGTGGTTGAGATTCTAAACCTGGCCAAGTTAACAGTAAGATGGGTTTTTCATCTGCCAAAGGAAGGTCACCAGCTTGTGGAAAAAAGATACCAAATTGTTGAGTTGTCAGTCACTTGGCATGAAGTTATAATATGTAAACCACAGGATTTCTCTGTGTACACTTGTATGGTTGCTTATCATTCTAAGGATAACTCCCCTTTAAGGTCTGAGAGATCAAACATGGGTCATCGTGAATGTGCTTAGAAAGGAAAATATAAAATGAAGTATTTATTGTATCTCTATCATCATATGTTTGGTGGAAGTAGTGAGTTTGATTTCTTCCTTTTGTTTGCACTTTTTGGGTGCATTTAGTTGCTCTGTGGGCTCGCTGTACCCCTCCCATGGTGCCGTGTATTTCCATGTAGGCCTACCACTGTTTGGGAATTTAGTAACGCAAAGATCAAGAAACAAATGTGCACATGGACAACAATTCATACAGGTAACTTTGTTTTGGATATTGTGCCATCATTTGAATAACAAAAAAAGAAAAACAACATATTCAGCGTTATATTATACTACATATTCACCCTCAGTAAGGCCTATATCGGTTCAAATTTTAGCTATTGTGATTGTCATTGAAATTGATGTAAGAAGAGAAGCATGAGGATGAGAGGAGAGAAGGAAATTGAGAGTGAGGGGGGGGGGGGAAGTAGGCAGGATTATGTCTGCTAAGCCAAACCCTTTTACAGTGATTTACAGTCCCATAGCTTGACTATCCAATTTGGGAGTCACATCAATGTTGGAGTTTTGACAGCCTGAGGAGGAGTCTAAGGGAAGGGGGGTCCCCTCTCCTCTGAAAAATATTTCCCTTTTTCAATTGTTCTAGATGCAAAATGGTTCATGACTTACATTTTGTCCTTCTGTTTTTGTATTCCAAAAAAGCAGCACCTTTTATTGAAACATTTTTGGAACTTCTTGGGGTGGCATGTGCTCCCTTGTTGCTATGTGCCTGGTGATTTGTCAAAGGTCACAAGAGTACACTTGAAGCTATGTAGCCACATGGGTGCAATATGCTTTGTGGGCATCGATTCTCCATGTGGCCTAAAAAAATCACAATTCTGTATCAATTTGCCGTGGTGGTCATTCAGCTAGTAATCCCTTTTAGAAAGTGAGTGGTCGCATAAGAGTTTTTTATGGTTGTGCATCTCTTCACCTGCTTTTGATTGGTTGCTCTTCATTGTAAAATACATTAAGTGAGTTGAGCAGATACAGGACATCAACCGTAACCACCGTGAGTACATAGAGTGAGTACAGAAGTATAACTATACTGTTTTGTGTTAAGTGATTTTGCAACCCTTCCTTATTAATTACCCAACCATTACATCAAACCAGTTTTCCTCCCCCAGAGCTCTGCACAGCATACAGTCTGCTTCTCTGATGCCATCTGCTTACAGTGCACACATAGTTTTATTTTCATATTTAGTAGGGTTACAGCCCTATATTCTGACAGCCCTATGTTCTGACCCCCCTGTTTTCTGACACCTGCATGTTGATACTCATCCAGTTCATTCTGACACGCCTTTAGAGCCCAGCTATGATGCTCAGCCCGGCCAGTTACTACACATGATCACAGAATGCAGGGCTTATAAATTCTAACACAAGTTTATAAGGAGAAATGTATATCAGTGTCAATGCTGTCAGTCAAGAAATGACATGAAACAGTATCACATATAGCCATACATTGTGTATTTGTTAAGTTGTGAATATGTGCATGGATTGCCAGGAGAGGGTGTATAAAATTGAGGTCATGATACCAATTGTTTTTGGACCCCTTACTCGTGGGGCCCCAGAGGGTCTTACTATGTCCCTGCTTTGTCAGAATGTTGGCGTTTCAGGGCAAAGGGTGTTGGAATATAGGGCAGTCACCAGTAGTAGCAATGTTCAAACTTTTATTTCATATTTGTTTCTTGGGGTCTTTGTCTTCTATGAATGGTTTCCTTACTTGATGTGGATTTTTGGGGATCTGCCTGTACAATGAAACGCTTTTTCAGATCATCTCCACTATTTTAAGTGTAATTCATTGACACTATTTCTGTAAGCACTGTTTAATTTAAATACCCAAAAATGCAAATACAAAAATACACAGAGCTCAGGCAGGTGGGTATATGAGGGTTTGATCACCTGATGAGCAGGGCCGAGGGTTTCCCCACTGATATGCCACTATCCTCTTCCACCTCACTTGCGGCACCATCTTCACCCCACTGGTCCTCCTGATGGCGTTGCAACTGCTTCCAACACTTCCTCCTGCCCCTCCCCCACCCCGATTGGAACAATTCATTAAGAACCAACATTACACAGACAATTTGAACAAAGATAGAACAAACATAATGAATCTTTCATCATTGCACAAAGGATTATACCTCCCTTGACTCACAGTATGAGTACTCTTCAATAATAACTGTATCTATGCACATAGTATCATCAAAGAATTAATTCTTCCGTCATCCACTACAAACTCTGCTTTATGCCGTCAGCATCCTGGCGCCAAATGTCTGAGATATTTGTTAGCTAATATTCAGTAACACAGCACCTTAATTTTTACTCTTGTAGTCTCACGGAAGGGGGATCAATAAATGCGTTCATAAAATCACACACTTCCATTCATCTTTGCCGCAGAAGCTCAACCTTCTCCTATTCAAGTTTTCCCATTCAGATCTGTCAAATTGGTAAAAAAAAAATCACGGAATGAAAAAAAAAAAAAAATTTTGCTGGCTGGCAGCAAGGCAAGGTCAATATTATATGATTGAGATTCACCTAGTCAAGATATGTCCAGTAATGAAGAGCAGTATAATGGATACACTGTGTATTTATTTTATCGTGTTCATGTTCAACAAGATTTCTCATAAACAGAGATCATAGAGATCTGTGAGCATGAAGTGTTGTGTTGACGGCTGTATTTAACATACGACAAGCGTAAGTGGACGTGGTGAGTTGGAACGGCATTTGCATTGTGTGATGACAGTCACTGTATTTGGCTTGAAACATTTGTCTTTGATTCATTCCATCCAGCTAAAATAAGATGTTTGTATGCTGCTAGTTTTATCAACTTCATTTGCAACATCATCCTCTACAGCTTTTGTCTTTACCTGCAAATATTTGTTGCGATTGTTTTTTATCTTTTCTTTTTTAATGAACCAAGCTTGAGGAACTTAATCTGTTCTCTAAGGAATATTATGTCCCATGGGCCAATGTTATGATAAATTTTTGAAGACAAGATAGTGAGTAACAAAAGAATATGTTGTGTACAAGTGAGTCTTGATTCTACCAGCATCTCAATTCTTCAAAGTATATATTTTCAAGCATTTACCAAGAACTGCTTCTTTCGTAACTACCACCTTTTCTTAATTGCCACCTCGCTACCCCCTAGCTTCCCTGTCTTGCTGCAATCTCTCTTTCCCAACTTCTTCAATACACCTTTGCTTCCTCCTCTTTTTGGATGCAAATTTATAAGTTTTTTCGAAGTTAATTCTACTTGTAGTAGGAAAAAGATCCCTAACTATAATGTCCTTTATTTCATGTTTTTTTCTTTTCAGCCGAAAAATAACCAGGTTATGACTGCCCTCGTAAACCCGACCTATAATAGTGAGGCTGGCTCCCCTTCAGACCAGGTCAATGCAAACACTCCTTTGTCCATGGCAGATGTGACCGACATATTGGAAAACGAACTGAAATGTCTGAACGAAAAGTTAGGCGAGACACTTAAAGTCAAAGGCAACAGAAGCAACAACAACACACAACAGCAGGACAACACTAAGACAAACCCCACGATGCCTACTACCAAGAGCCGAACAAAATATGCCTCTACAAACTTTACCTCCCTCGGGATTGGAAACCCACTGGAGAACCTTCCAGGGTTCGACCCAGACGAGGACCTCCCTGAGGAAGAGGACGATGGGAGGTTGACTGTCGCAGACGACAACATCCTCCGCGAGATGAATAAGAAGAAAGCAGAGCAAATGTTCGCGGATATCGATTTCATCGACGATGGAGAGGACGAAGACGAAATCGAAGAGGAAGAAGAAGAAGAAGAGGAGGAGGTTGAAGAGGCAGAAGAAGATGAAGGAGAAGGAGAACAAGAGGAAGAAGAAGATGAAAGTTCAGATGAAAGTGTAAAACTTTTGGAACAGGATTCTGATCCCAAACAGATCAAGGACGATGAAACAAAAGACAAAAAATCACCCAAGGATCCCGACGCTGACGTGGCGTCCCCTTCCGATCACGTCGGTAACAAACTACGTGGCTTTCTTAATTATTTTGCTGACTTTGAAGCCCTTGCAAGGGCTCGGGCTGATGGGATCGAAGACGACACTGCCTCATTGAATGGTAGTGTCAGTGACTCTGACAGTGAGAGCAGGGAGGGTCTGTATGAGCCCCCACAGCATCCCCCTCCATTTGATTCCGGTCCGAGCACTATGGAAGATGACAGTACTGATGATTGCGAATCCACATACGCGATGCTCTACAAAAGCTTTGGCCTTCGATCCCAGGAGGAGGGGTACACCAAAGAGGCCCTCTCACCCACGAGTGTGCAGCCTGACCACGGATATGCCAGTGAGACGTCCACTGATGATAGAATGTCCCCCATCAAACGCCCGGGACTGTTATCAAAAGACGGCTTAAAAAACTCTTTGGCCGTTCTCACAGAAGATTCCAAGAATGGAACAGAAATTCAAACAAAGATTCAAATGTCACCAGGAGTGGAGCCAGAATCTGGGATAGAGGTAACTCCTGAGCCAAAGGGTGAATCCCACCTGATTGACTTGGGTAAACCCTCTACATCGCAGAAGACCACACTCAGCAAGCCCACTTCATTACCTCCAGGTTGGAGAGAGGTGGCCGATACCCATGGTACCTACTACTGGCATATACCAAGTGGCACCACACAGTGGACCCCACCCGCAGATTCCTTAGACATGTCAGGGACTCCACCAAAGAAGCCAGCTAGAATGGTGAGTGAACTCATCCTTTGTTTTCTCTAAAATACGTGCATTGGATGATATGCTAAGAAGAGTTGAAATGATTAATGTGTATTCACTTCACTTTTAAGTATGTATAGACAGTGACTTAATTCAATGATCACATAAAAGAAACACAAAAAGACAATGTAAATATGCATTACAAAAATTGTCAACCATGAGTCAAGTTCCAGATTAATTTATGGTCTGCAACACTGTTACATAATGATATGAATTTACCAGTACATGTGTAAGAGCTACTGTAGTTAGCAATATGGTGCATTGATAGTTGGTAACCTGCAGTAGGTAATAATGGCAGACACGATAAGATGTAACGTACAGTAGATAATGATGGCCCATGGTTATAGGTAACCTACAGTAAGCAATAATGGCCTATGGTACAACTTGTAACCTACAGTAGACAATGATAGCACATGATGATAGCAACCTTCACAGTAAACAGTAATGCCACATAATGATAGAAAGCTACAGTAGACAAGTAAAGGCACATGATTAGAGCACATTACAGACAACAGCACATGATGATAGTAACCTACAATATAGTGGACAGTAATGGCACATGATGATAGAACCTGCAGTAAACAAAATAATGGCTAGTTTAACAATGGGTGAAGAGTTAGCTTGGTGGTTAGAGTGTTCATTTTGCAATCTTTGGGTCCCTAGATCAAATCCTAGAGGAACCACTAGGAAAATTTCTGGGGATTCAAATTTTCTTGTTGGGTAAAGCTGTTTACAGTGGTGCTGAGAGGTGCTGAGAGGGTTATCTGGGATTCCTGTTGTTCGATTTGCTTATTGGCTGCTGAACTAGGCAGGTTCTCCAACCTTCCAAGCCTATGGGAAGTGGCTGTAAAGACTGGGAGAACATTGGCAATTGTCTGGTTTCACCCCTGCCCTATTATCCTCTGAACACTTATCGAAAAGAGTGGGCAAATCTCGCCGGTGTTTATCCACAATCAGTCCTGGTATAGGGTCCTTAATGAGCCCATATGAGTCCATAAGTGACGGAAAAAAGAGTAAGAATGATGACAGAGATTGTACGGTATCAAATTATGACCATTAAGAAAAATAACAGGACTAGATAAAGCAATGGATGTAAGTGACGAAATGAGCGTAAGTTAAGTGTAGACAATGATTATAAGTGAAAGACTACAGTATAGTAGACAAAAAATAGAATGTGATGTAAGAAAGTTATAGGATGTTGAAAAAAAAAAGTAAGAACTTGCAAATGGTGACTCACTTAGAATGATGACTCAGTAAGAACAAAAGTAACAGCAGACATTGATTTAGTCTGCAAACAAAATTGAAACCACTGTGGATTAGCTGTGGAACATGTGCTTATAGTGAGACACTACCAAATATATTACAGCTTGTGTAAACCATGTAATGTCACAGTATTAACATTTGTGTTCGAGACTTTGGCAAGAGGGTGTGAAATGCAAGGGTTTGCCACAGCTCAGACATGCACACTTTCAGAGGAAGTGGTAACAGAAAATTCAGAGCATTAAGTAACGACCCGACACATGTTCGACTGTCTAAATTTTTTTTCTTCATCAAACTGAAAGTTTTGTTCACAATATACAGCATGCATTTATGTATTCCAGATACTTAAGCTTAATACGCACAACACGTAATACTCCTTTTCCCTGTATTAATTGTGCCGCTCTTTATTGTAAATTTGCTCGCCGCCTCCGTTCCCGCCGGAGGCTCTCCTCCATGCATATTAAAAATGCCTGAGAAGCTGCGTATACGTACCAGCCAGCCAGACTGTATAAACTGGCATCTGCCGCAGATTGGCTTGGCACGATATTAACACAGAGGACCATTGCTATAGTCTCAATTAGTGTGTTTATAGATTTGAGGGTTTTCTGATTCGGCGTCGATGGTTAATGGAAAGATCAATGAATACAGGCCGTACTGTGGCAGCAATCACGGTACTCCTGACTGGATCTATCTATCCAGATTTCGTCGTCGTCCCTTGTGTCAGATCGTGGGATGTCGCGGATGACCATGGAGAGTTGCTTGAACTGGAGAATGGGGTTACTGTGTGTAACGGGTGATTGTTGGACAACCTGACCTGTAGGAATCAGTGTTTGCATGCTAAGACAAAACTAGAGTTTGTATTATGCACTCACAATTTAAAATTGAATACATAATTTCCTTGCCGGTATCATCTTCTTACTCAAGGTTTGATTTCCCACATTGTGAGGATGGTTTGTGCCCAGATTACTGACTTAAACATTATTACTGTTCAGTGAATGCACTAACATTATAAGACGTGTTGTAAGTTTGCCATCAGTGACGATATTTGTACATCTGTTCGTACCAAAGCAACATTAGCAACGGCACACTGAAGTGAATCAGACTTTTTTAAGACTTCGCCCTCTTTGTTTGACCGACACATTTTGTGGACTCTTTCATCATATATTCGCAGCGCGATGAAGGCAAATTTCCAAAGATTGATGTTCATTCTACTGTAGAGCAATCTGCAAGGAGAGTAATGAAATTCAATTAAAATGTGCTAGACTTTGAAGAGATCTGCACCTCCAGAGCAAGATGTAACACAATATCAATCCGTCGTCCATCTTGTTCAGAAACCTCCCGAGTACAACCTGACAAATTTAATCAGAAGCCTCTGTTGTGGCTGCATTACAACCGATCACGTACAACGTGACGCATTCAATTTCCCTTTAAAAATCAGCGACAGCAAGGCCTACGAATGAGTTTACACTTGAATTAATTCTGTAACCTTTGTGAGATTGTCTCCGTAAGTATCTGAAACCAGTTCTGATGACTTTGGCAACATCCAGAATCAACCTTAAATCTCTCCAATCATCTGCCATCAGGGCCAAACAATTTTTTTTTTTTTTGTCTCTTTAACAAATGAGGTTCTGGACAGGAAAAATACAGCTAGCATTTTGTTTGCCTTGTTTCATCCCAAAATCAGTAAATTAGAGTCACCTCTTACGATATTTTTTTTCACCATCAGCGTAGAAAGAGAGAAAAACGAAAGAATGATTGGGAGATTGCCAGACACAAGTGTCGAAAATTTATCTGAACGCTAACCTTGACATTTTGGTTGCAGAAGAAGAAAAATCCAGAAAAATAAACTTGTACCACACTCAGATAAATGTAAATGCATGAGTCATGTCATTTGCTTTAACTTTTAGTCTTGGTGTCAGTACAGAAGGCATGATAATGTTTGAAAATTTAAACTGGAAGATATCAACTGACCCAAAAAAAATCAATGTTCGCTTGATGCCGTGTAGTCATGTTCATTTTTCTACTAGAGGAGCTTGGGATCTTCGTGCAATGGCCAATGCAGGATGGAAAAATTTCTGTCATAATTATTCACGGATATTTGGAGATTATAGGGCCATTAGAGAAGGTTGCAAAATGGTGGTATCATATTTTTTGAGAAAATGTCAGTACGTTCATTTGAGATACTGACTGTTAAGTTTTGTAAGTCGAAAAATGTTAGAAAAATATGACATTTTGCTTGTTTAAAGTTGGTTTTGTCATTGCATATTACCAGATGATGGAAGAAAGTTTAATTATTGGATGATTTTAATGGATATATTCAACATGACTGAATTGGTGGGGACTCAGTGTGTAGTTATATCCATGCATATAAGTATTGCCAAAGTGAGAAAACCCCTTTCATTCCAGGATATTAATTTAATTTATTCAAAAGCGTTGGTTACTGCTGACAACCCCAAAATTTATTTTATGTTTGTACTTTCACATTGTTTAATGCAGAATGCTATTATCCATATCAAGTAATATTTTTGGGCAAATCATGCACAAAAAGTGGTATATACCTACATGAGAAAAGTGAACATATGCAAAGATTAGAGTAACATGTTGGATAAACTAAGGATCCAAAATAAATCTGACAAACTTACTTGAAGATTGTTTGAACTATCATTTTACACTGTTAATAATTTTATTAATGTATTATTCTGTGAACTGCAGCATAAAGGTGGGAACATGAGGCTCTGGCACATTCTGTAGGATCAGTGCTTTGCATAAGGCTCTGGAGCATTCTGTAGGACCAATGCTTTGTATAATGCTCTGGAGCATTCTGTAAGATCCCACTCACCCATGCTTTGCCAATCCCTCTGTGAATAATGGAACAGGGACCAAGAGTGATCTCAGATAACGAATTTTCATTTGACATTCACAGTTGCAAAGTATTAGTGACAAAATAAGGAGGAATCCTGCAATTATGTTATTTGTTACATTGTGGTATCCAAAAAAGAAATGTTGGGCCGCTGACTTCTTGCTTACCAACTTTACTGTTAATAAGTTGTTAAAAACATAAAGGAGATCAAAGGTGACATTTTTTGGGGGAAAATTCTGAATATCATTTTGCAATTGAAAAGTAGTTTTAGAGAATAAAATTGAAATGGAGTGATTACTGTACATTCACCAGTTCTAAACAGCTGTATGTGAGTTTGTAAGGCATATGCACGAAGTAGATCATGATTCTACACAGTTAACGTAGACCTTTGTAAAACGTAAACATCTCCATTTGTGAAAAAATTAACTCAATTTCCACCACCTCAACCAAGTTAAATCTCTACCTGTACTTCCTCAACTGGCCATCATATAGTTGCAGAATCAGAGGTCAGAATATCCTAGTTTTCTTTTAGAGTAAAACCACACGAAATGAGTAATTCAAGTTTGTTCTTCGTAGATGAGGAGATGGTTTCTCACCACTTTATTCTCATCATTTTTTGTCTCATCTAGAGCTTTTCTGAAAATTGTAGGATCTCATAAAACTCTGTTAATTGAGGCAACAGCTTCTAAGGAGATGAAAAAATTAATGCAGCAATTTGGGAACATGGAAGCTTTAGTGCATGTTCATCAACAGACTGTAATCACAGCGGATCATGTAGATCAAAAGACTAAAATGGCATCACCATAGTAGCAAAAGTGGCTACAAATACTTTAACTTCTCAATCTCACATGAAACATGAAGACTGAAAAAAAGCCTGCACAAAGACATGCAATCTTTTCCTTTTTCTGAAACACTGTGACTCATGAATGCGTTGATTGCATGCAAGCAAGGATACATTACACTATCAGTACATTTGAATTCTCTGTTACCAACTAAATCACTGCAATTCTGTCGAATGGTACACTGGAAAGAGTACAAATTTTGGGTTCACAAAGTTTGCTTTGTGGTCTCCATGGTAATTCTATGGCATGAACCACTTAAACAACACAAATGCTAAATACTTAAGGTGATTACACAAATCCAAGATAAATCTTTAATCTTTTAATAGCTCTGACGAACCTACCTTGTCAGTCATTAACATTTAAGGCCTGACTGCTGTTTTGATGCAAACAGACTTTAAAAAACACAGTCATCTCTTCCATTACTTTGACACCAATAGTTGGACACTTCACTGAGCTGACAGACACTCTAAGTTCCAATTCAGTTGCTGTCAAAACACAAAAAAATTGGAAACTCCTATACATACAGCAGAAACCATTTTGTTGTCAGGGATGATTGAGATAAAATGTTCGATGTGAGACCTTTCTTTGTTTTTGTGTGTCTGTGTGTTAAGTATGGCCTATATCTGGTAGTAAAAGGAATAAGCCAGAGATGTGAGCTGTGTCACTGTTTGCTTCTGATGTACCTTCTACATTTACGAGTATTAAACTACGTTCACCCTGTTTTAGACTCCAGTTTGAAAAAATGCAAAGTGAAACAATGCATCATAGGCTATTTTATTTAAATGTAAAACTGGATGACAAGAAATGCTATTTTCAACAAGAACAAAAACCAAACTGACACAAATAAGTGTCTTATCAACTTTTCTGGAAAAGAAAGCCTAGAATGAAAAAAAAGCACAAACACACCTTTAGAATGACTTAATTTTTGTACTTTCTCTAGGTTACATCAAAACTTGTTGGAGATAAATTCAACTTTGATAATGAACCATTCTTCTTTTGTTTTTTACTTTTGTTTTCCTTTCCAACCTGGTGTCAGTGAAAGTGAACAATTCCAGTACCTTACAAGTACAATGTTGTCCAACTTTGTCACTGTATATAAATTTGTCAATTTTGCCATATGTCATTTCAGACACCACTTACTTCATGAATATCAATTTGACCAAGTTTCATGATATTACACACTTCACTATTGAATATAAGTTTGTATTTTTACAGCTGTACACTTAAAAAACTTTCAAAAGAGGTTGTAGTATGTTAGTAGTAATACTGACTGCTTGACATGCAACATGTGCAATAGCTTCAGTCCAATTGGTCTAATGTCACATGATCCATTCTGTATGATTGCGTGTGTACTGAAAAACCAAAAAGATAAGGCTATGTTTGATCTTAACTTTTTCTTTATTTTTAAATGTACAAGCAAGGTTGTACATGAAAGGAGTATGTCTTTCAATGAAGGAAAATGACAGTAACTACTTTGAAAAGCAACGGGATTGGCATAAAAACAGTAAAAAACAGAAATATCATATTTGAAAATTAACGGTTCTTACTATAACCGCCTACATAATGAATATGCAACAGTACAGGTCTCATTAGTGTATCACAAACATACTACTCAGTCGTCGCTCCTTGGTAGGTATCGGGAATTGTAGTATTTGGTGAAAGGAAACACTGTATTTACAAATAACCTACGAACTGAACACAACTTTGCCCGCGGCGTCGGTGACCCTGAATTGTTAACTGAATATTCATTTCTAGTATACTTCCCATTGGCTTGCTCAAAGAAGCACACTGTTGATTTGAATGAAAACTGTCAACCACTACATTATCGTATTCTACACTTTTTGTCGTTATGTTAGAAGAATTTGAAATCATATGGCAAAATTAACCAACTGAAACCTATTCATTTTCCTTGATTGTCTGAATGGTGTAATTAAAAGCCTTACCAAACTTTTGGAGATGAAATATCAATGTTTATACTTTTGCCTACGCACGCAATCACTTTAAATCACGGTCTATGTTGTGTCAAATATGTCATCATAGTTACTGTTTCTCAGAACATCACCGGTTCTGCCAGCTGAAGGTCTTTAAAGTGTTTTGCATCGATAACAGGTCAACAACAATTTTACATAGTGACCCAGCATGACCCAAACAAGGTCGTGTCAATTTCGACAGAGTTGTGTGTTAAACCTTCGTGACAATACCTGTTGTTGACATTACCTATTATTGAAGCACATGTGTGCACACTCAATGTGCACATTTGTGCAATACACTGACAGTAGTCATCACTTCACACTTGCAGATACTGTCACCGTGGAGAAATAACGAGGTCATTAATAGTTTAATGAATCTTATTCATGAGCATCATACTGTCATTGTTAGGCACTTTAAAGGGAGTATGCAACCTCAAGCTATCAGAGAGGTGCTTAATTAATAATGGCCATCACATCTGAGAAAGGAAAACAAACACGTTTTGGAGGGCATCAGAAGTTACAGATTACAGATTCATTTTGTATTTTCTGGCAAGTTAAGCATTGCTTTAATAGTTTAACTCGTCAGTCATTTTAGGATCAAAACAAAGTTATCATAAGTAAAAGGATACTACTTATGTCTCTATCATTTTATAGTGTCTTTAACATGATCCACTTGCCTTGTATTGATGGTAGAAATATTATTAGTTTGACATTATTCCAAGGACTTTCAGAACCATAACAAAATTTCTTCTTTTGCACAGAGCTTTCAATTGAAAAGAATCAGTAGACTGGCACCATGCCAAGTAGCACAATAGAGAACTGTTTTAAATCAGAAATGTCAACAAAAATTTGAGTGCTAGATATTAGGTTTGTAATGGGTTCCTCAAAAGCTTTAACAACTAAAATTTGGTACGTTCCTTAAGTATTTTCCGGCTTTAGTTTCTTGGGTAAGATAATTAGCAGTAATAAGGAAAGTTGTGAGACACCGACAAATTAGGAAAACAACACACAAAGATGTTGTAATTGTGGAGATGTATGTTTTATAATACACCTAACTATGTATCTCGATGAAAATTCGATATTTGTTGATGAGTTACCAATCGAGTCATTGTGATGTGGTGATACTACTTCTTGCATGAGATCGTACTTGACTGATGTGCAGATGCCCATACACACCGACTCATGATGTTCATGCACCGATTGCCGTGAGTATCAAAAATTCTTTGGAGGGTTTCCTGACTCTGCTTTAGAGTATTGACTCCTGGCTGGGAGTTGCGACTAGTCTCCAATTTCCTTGGAGTCCCTACACCTGTGGAATCTTTAGAACTGTAAAAAGTCATTCATTAAGGTTGCTTTTTTGTGCTGAACAGTTTGAATTAATGTTCTTTAGAAAGTTAATAAGTTAAAACATTAAAAACTGGTTCTCAGCTTTTTCTATATTTCTTGTCCAAGTTTCCCAATTAAGCCTAACCCATGAGTGACCGCTTTGATTATTATGGAGCAGCCCAGTTCTAAACCACCACACTGTTTGGGACCCCTTACATTTTTTAATGCAACAGTTCTGCTCAAAATCCAATGTTTTGAATGTTATTTGGCACTTACGACATCTTTAAACCAATACCAAGTAGGAGTTGGAAGTAGCTCCAGAGTCAAGGCTATTCAGGCGAGGAGAACTTGACTGAAATAATATCTGAGTTGCTCAAGCGTAGTATGGAGGCAGTCACTATGGCAAATACTGTACAAAAGTTTAAACTTAAGTGAGAGGGCAGCATTGAATTTGGGGATTGTTGTGTGATCCCTTTAAAAGTTCCTATTGAAGGATAGTGTTTACATTAGAATCCTTCAAAAACAAACCCTGTTTTTCGAATTGACATTAGTGCTGGAACGCCACCTCCAGCCGGCGGAATGATCATCATGGAAACTCAGAAAAAAAAAGCAATGAAATTTTAAGCACGGATCACGAGGAGGGCTCGTTTATTTGTGTGTCCCTTGGACTGTATCCAGGCATGCAAGAAAATGATGGAAGAAACATGAAAACATTCTTGAATTACAGTTTGGGAGTTCAATGTCTGCTTCTTTCTCTCTTGAAAAAAAGAAAAGAAAAACATGTTACAGAAATGATCTCTTCCTCAGATCTGTAAATAACTTGGTTGAATTATTTAGATATATGCACCAAACAGTCCCGAATGTCTAAGGCTGTTCAATGTATGCGCAGGCTGTTTGTCCTTTGTTTTGTTTTATTTTTTTGAGGGGGGTGGGAAATAACAGGGTTGGGGTAAAAAGCCTGAGGCTGACCGTGGATCAAAGCTGAAAATCAAAAATTTTTACTGAAATGACTGGCAGGAAATTTCATTCATTACTGCTCTGAAAAGTACCCACTAGTCTGTCTTGAAATTGATGTAAATTCTATTAGTGTAATATTTTCTATAGATTTTGTTCACATCCTCCTCTACCATTTTAATCTCTTGATGAGCATTGCAAGGGTATCATGAATCACAGCTCCCATAAGCTCTATAAGCTCTGCAGTGGTCATGTTTTGATAACCACATGATTTTTTATTTTGCCCAAGTCAGGATTTTGTTCCTTCAGCCGTTATGAATAAATTCTGGATAAAGGCAACTGACTGGTAATTTCTTCCTGTCTGCCTGACAGACAGTGTGCACTTTAAGTACATGCATTTGCTCACGTTAGTCACGTAACCTACTTAAAGAACAAACTGTTTCTCGTTCCTGTTCCGTTGTGAACCTTTAGGGAAGCCTAAATTGTGAGAGATTCGAAAAGTTCCTCCTCTGGTGTCAAGCCCCCAAAATATCATGACAGTTTCCTGAGAAAATTAGGGGATTGGAAGTTTTGATTTAGATCAAACTCTGTCTCATACAGCAGATTAATTTAGGGTGAATGTCTGGCTGGCTGGCGCTCTTCTGGGTTACAAATCTTTTTCCTCTTAGTCAGTCAAAGGAAAAAGCAGATAATTGTTACAAAAGGATCCTTTTTTCTGTGCAGTGAAAGTTAAGATTTTGTTTTCAGAGGGTAGCATCAATTTATGTGAAGAAATGCCTTGGTAAATTACAATGGGTAAATTACAAGGGTACATGTTGCATTGTTAACATGTAAAGAAAATCTCTCGACATATAAAAGGCTGCTTTACACCGCCATGTTTAATTTGTAACCGAAAATGTTTTACTTTGCTGTTAGTTTAATTGACCTTCAACAGCATCCCTTTATCAGCATCAAATCTGCCCAGTTACAAACATGAACTGTTTAATATGCAGACTTTCTAGACAATTGTACTCTCTGGGGAGACTCATTTTTTGCGGAGAGAGGCAAAAGTCAAGTGAGATTGGTTTTTGCTCAGATGATGTGGAACCTGACACGTGTTGCAGAGAAAAGCCACAACAGCATGTATGTTCTCGGTCCTCACTATAAACTCCAGTTTTTCTCCCGACATTGATAAACAATTTACCTATACACACAGTCATAGTAGTACATTTTGCTACTATTACCACGATTCACCACAATTCACTACAAGAAAGTTATCAAGTTGCTGAATGATGAAGATGTATCCAAACACTTCAAGTTTTTCACCAAGTACCCGTTGATCCAAACGCTCTGTAACACCTTACAGTTTGTTTTTTTTTCTTGCTTTTCTTGCATCACTCATTACCGTAATTTTGTCTTTGTGGTCTGTGTATCATAATCTTCGAATTGCTACAATATTGTAAGCATTGTTGATTTTGAGACATAAATGACTCAAGTATGTTCTCCTCTATGACATCATGGACCATTTTCTGTACTTAGGAATTGTGATCACGTGCCATATATGGTAATATTTATACACATTAATCAGAAACGTTTAAAGATACCTAAATTTGTTTAGTATTTGAGGATCAGAAAGTATGAATACTCATGAAGGGATCCTATTCCATGTTGATTGTAGGTAGACACTGGCAAATTGCGCCTTCTCTTTTCGATAAGTGTTCAGAGAGTAACAAGGCAGGGGTGTACCAACGATTCCATACATACCCAAACTTGCTCCCGGGAGGGCCATTTAACGTCCCCATCAGACGGATGAGAGTGTATATCCCCCATTCTTTAGCCACTTTTCCAAAGGCTTGGAGGGGTGGAGGACCTGCCCAGCTCAGCAGACCATTAGCTGTTCTGAGCAACCTAAGGCAGACGACAACTGAATCGGGCAACAGGAACCCAAATTGAAATCGCCAAATAACCCTCTCAGCACCATTGTAAACAGCTTCACTGAACAAGTAACTATGAGTCCCCAGAAAATTTCCTGGTTTTTTTACCAGGATTTAATCAGGGGACCTGGTGATGGCAAGATGGACACTCTGACCACCAGGCTACAGTAATCATCCACCCATTTGAATAAAATCATGAAAAAAAAATGTTACTATGATATCAGTGTTGTTATGCGTCTGTCTCCACAGAGTTGTCACAGGCACCGATTGTTCGATATTAATCTGCAGACCAATTGAGTTTTGTTTGTTGCACGAACGCTTTTGTTGTAAATACGATACTTGATCAGCCCTTATGCATTCGTAAAATAACTTCAGTAGGTAGAGTTGCTTGGAGGGAAAAAGGGCGTTTGTTTTACGGAAAATATATTATCAAAACCAGTATTTGTGGACACAGAATGGTAGATTATTCAAAGTAAGGACAGTATAGTGGCCTTCTTTTTTGAGAAATACATTTCTCACAGATAGAAAATAAGTTTTTCACCCAAACTTTTCATAAATTCAGATAATGCAACTTCTGTAACTCATCTTACGCATAATATTTTTAGAAGATAAAGCTTTTATAGATGTTCCTTGATGAGACTAAATGGTTTAGCAATTATGATAAAAGCTGTTTTGTTAGTATGCCATGCTTGATTGTTGCAAACGGCCTATTTCTCTCAAATATAGCCTTGCCTACACTTTGAGAGGATTTTTACTTTTTTTTATAAACACTGCATAGTTATGCGTCATTTTGTCTATCTTCATCATGGCTGAAAGAGACTTTGTATGGAGGTAAAAAAAAGTACATCATTCTTTAGTTAATGAGATGCTTACCAGATCATTAATCGCAGCACAAACTATAACTTTTTCCTCTCACTGAAATATTGCCTGAAACTTAAATATTTCAGGTGGACAGCAAGGAAGTGGATCCCGACTGTGACTCGGAGAAGAGTCTGAAGGAATTCCAGCAGTCGACGTTACGCTACGCCTCCCTGAAGCTCGCTCCTGGGGCTCCAGAGAGGAAAGAAGGAAGGTCCCTGTCTGTGCAAAATGTAAGGAACTCTGATTGTCATAAATATCTGGGGGTAGGGGCTTCACCAAGTGCATGATTTTTATCTATTCAGCTCTCTAACAAACTGTAGAAATGCGAGTTAAGTCAGTGTAGTTTGATTTCAACATCTACAAGAGATAAGCATAGACGCTAAAAACTTAGATACTTATTTTGGGGGCCCTGGGCTATCTTCACCCATGTGAACCCATTGAAATATGTATCCCCCAAAGGTCACTAGTTGCAACTGGCCTGATGTGCCAATAACCTTGACCCAAAAGTTGCTCAATAAATCTTGAAAGAAAATACCTAGAAAAGCACGCTGAAATGCCTTTTAGGGGGGAATGTCTGAAACGGCACTCTTTAAAAAAGTCTTTTTATGTGTACATAGGGCACTTTTATCAAGAAAAGGCATTACATGTAGACAGTTGGAGGGGTGCATACCCCCTCTCATCCCCATTATTGGGGGCTTATGCTATTTTGAATAGTCAAGTTGGAACCTACAGTTGAGGTGAACTTGGTTTCAATTAATCCTGTAGTTTTTGTTAATAAATTGAAGTATTGAAATGTCTTTGTGAGTTGCCTGATTATTACTATGGCTAACACGTCATTGGATTAGTTGGTATAATATCTGAAATATGTTTGTGGTATTTTCAAATGCCATCTAATAGAAACAAGTGTGATGATACTACCAAAATTCTTATTGCATTTGGATGATTTAGTTGGAATGAAGTGTTTACAAACTTTAATTGTCTCAAACTTTTGGGGGTAACATTTTTCAACAGATTATTGCTCCCATGTAGTGTACCATAACTCTGTCCCAAATGTACCTAACAAAACATATGCTTGTTACCAGTTTCATAACTTTTCTGTTTCGAAAATGCCCTATCAAACAGTTTCTTTTTTATCATTCTTAAAAGAGGCTGATTTTTTTTTTCGTTACGATTTGAAAATTTGTTTCTGAGGTAATTATGGTTTACTGGGCAAAAACAATTGGAAGATTTTGCACAACAGCATCCTCAATAGTCTATGTATTAGATACATGACTAGAAGAGATAGTGTTAATTGGCTGGTTGGTAGCTTTTCACATCTGACGGATGATAATGGAAGAAATAGATGCATGAATCTCTCAAAATTAAAGCATATTATCTCTGATTTGCCATATCACATATTGCTAGCCACCAACATCAACACATCAACGTTTTTTGTTTTTTTTTTATCATTTTGAAATCCCATGTCGTGAAAGTATAGAAATCAACTGTTTGAATATAATGCCGTGTGTTTCTAACACGGAGCGCCAGCTCTCTCCGAATGATATATTGGAAAAGCCCCGGTTTTTCTCTCCTGACCGAGTTATAGAATCTAATTCAATGATGAAATTCTGGCGTGCTGTTACCTGAGGCGGCGGGTTTTTCTGTAGACACGAGAAATTAATCTCGCTCGCTGGCACGGTGCAGGCTTGCCCGTATGCACGTTGTGGGTATAATGAAACAATGGTGTTTATCTGCAGAGGGATGGACGGTGGAGATCTAATGTAAACACAGCTATGTTTATGTTATGGCTACCTCCTTGATTAAGCAAAAGTTACCGCTCAAAGATGGAACTGTAGGAGAAGTAGAAAAGTGCCCCATCGCTTTGACTATATATGTTTGGTGCAGTTTGAAAAAGTGCGAACGAGAGTTTGTGTGTTCTTGCCGTGTTTTAAAAACCCAAATGAGAGAATGGTCTTTATTAAATGACTGCTTCATTTTTTTACATTGATTAAACGTCTGGAGGTTCAAATGGTTTGTGGTACAGCAACAACTAGCCAAACCATTAATTGTGATACATGTAATTTATGCCTTGATGCCTCCAAGTTTAATGGTTTTAGCTGTGCAAGATTAACTCGGCTGTGAAAGAACCTGTAATAGGGACACAGCAATGAATATACACACGCTGCATGCATGGTGCGGCAATTGACGTGTATTTGTCAAGGAGAAATCATGAATTACATGCTCCCACAATGCAAAACTCTGACCAAAATTTTGCACAAATTAATCCATCAATGCTGTACATCCAGTCTCTCTGTAGCTATTTAACCATTTTAGCTTTACACTTAAATCACCTGAAAATTGATGCACTTACCATCACCTTCTGAATCGTAGTTCAGCACCATACCGGTATACAAAGATTATAGAAACAAAAACACATCAAATTAAGCGCCTTAATATCGACTACAGTAAAAATTCACCCATTGCACAGGTTATCTGTCAGTTTATATTTATTTTTTATTTATACTTTGCTTGAGACTAGTAGCCATCAACTTTCAGGTTTAGTTCATTTCCTTTTGTTCAGTAGAATAGGAACAAAATCAGAAATTACAGAAAATATGCTCATCAAGGACAGCTTCGACGAAAAAAGGAAAGCAAAGCAAAGAAATATGTCTTATTGTAATACTTGTTATGAACTTATATTTGTTTATTGCCTTTTCCAAATGTTAACACTCATTTGTACACTATAGCTAACATTCTTGCAAAAGTGTTTTTTCTCTTCTCCAATTTGGGATGCACTTCAAAGCTGGAATATGAATTGTACTGGCAATCACCTTGTCATCTGCCTTTGTTCTTTGTCAGTGTTTCAGGGAAAAGAATGTAGGGGAAAATATCACCTGTCACAAAATTTGAAAGAGAACCATTACTCAGTCATCTTCCAGATATTTGAATATGAAAATTGTCTGGATATTTTTGTTGGCCAGGGCTACAAAATTCAGACTCTCCAAGAAAGCATTGCAGTCGATCACCATTACTTGAAATCAAACAGATTAATGGGAATGGGTATGAATATTCATTTATGCAAAATGGGACTTAAAACAATGTTGTTTTAGAGTGGCTAGCTGTGACATTTACTGCTTAATTTTACTTTCACTGACAAATTTTGAACTCATATTCCAGTTTAAATCCTTGTTTTTGTTGTTAAAAGTTTTACGTTTTTTGCATGAGAGTTTCTGTGTGCATTCCTGATAATGTAGTGTCTGGTCAGACTTTCTGAAGAAATTTTTGTGTATTCTCTTTCCATCTATGAACCTTAAATCAGAACTTTTCTTCTATTTTCACTTTCAATGAGTTAAATTGTAGCAGTGGAATGATTGTGTCTAGAACTACTGTTCGTGATCCCATTATATGAAGATTATTCATTGTAGAACTGCAAGAAATTTTCTGTTTGATGAGTTTCAATGTTTTTTGTCCAACATTGTAGAAAAATTCAGGTCAGCCTGAGAGGCACGCGAGATCTCCTTACAGCCTCTCTTTCTTACACTCAAGAGAATGTTTGTCCTTCCTCCACAGCCGAAAGGCATACGATTTCACGTCAGATCCCTCGGATGGGTGGAGATGGAGGACTCGGACCTCTCGCCTGGCAAGAGCAGTCTCGCCGTCAACAACTGCATCCGGCAGCTGTCGTATCGTAAAACAGACATTCGTGACGTCGCCGGTATTTGGGGAGAGGTGAGAGATCTGATTGCAGACGTGTTGAATGTTCCTTTTAGATTTCTAAATCTTATTTGGAAAAAAAAAAAATTGAAGCGAAAACGGATGCGGATGTTTGTCACTTTATTCGATATCTTTTGATAGACCACCTGCAGTCAATTTTGATTATGTTGAAGGGACTTGGTAGTATTGCATGGACAGTATAGAATCTAGTCAACAGAAAAGTGTAAATCAAACAAGCAAAAAAAGTAACAGATATTTAAAACAATAGGCAGTAACAATACAGTAAGCAATATAAACATCTTTGTTAAAACCTCCAGGTAAACTAAAAGTTCTTGAAGTCATTCAGTATATCTCTGACATGTATAATTCCCTCATAAATAAATTAAAATTTAACCATAAAATAATTAACTCATAAATAAATTAATAACGGCACATTGGGAAAATAATATCAATATTATCTGCAGAGTATTTCTTCCACAACTAATTTCACTGGAATTTTTTAGTCACTTCGTTGCTCAAATGTAAAGAAGAGAAATTGTTCTGCACTTTTACAGAGGTGTCATCACAGTATCTGAAGTTATGGTGATACTCCTGTGCTATGATAACATATATTCAACATTTGGATTTTTCAGTTTATATCTTGCACAGTGAATTAGCAGTCATTCACAGCTACATGTATATTAGCCAGTTGCAGCTTTCGATGTTTAGATTATTTATGAAAGCCAATATCTATTATGCTTATATTTGAATACATTTCGATTAGGTCCCATTTATCACGTTTTCAGTTTCTTGATTGGCAATAATACATTTACCTGTGTTTGCCAGAAAATCTCTAGCCATGTTTTGTTTCATTTTCCACATTTCATTCCACTTAAATTCGTTACTATCAACCATTGTTTTTTATTTCTTTCTCTCATCTACCTTCGTAATTTCTTTCTTGCTCAATTATTTCATTCTTTTGTTTCCAGCACCTATAGGTGATGATGTAATAATTGGTGCATAAATTGAAACTGCCAGAAACTTTAAAGATTAGGTTGATTTATGATCATTGCAAAATATATGCATTTCAGTGAGAAATATCCAATATTTGTAATATGTTCCAGTGTAATTTAAGAAAAAGGTCTAGAAAAATTAACCATTATGTTAATGACTGGTCTGTCATTCTCGTTCTTGAACTTGTGGGCGAAATATCGCTCCAAACGGTACCCTGTCTTGTTCTCACCTTCCTCCTGTTTTTATAGTGCTTTTCAATTTCCGTCTTCGTTTTCTTCAGGGAAAAGATATGTACATGGTTTTGGAAGATGAGTATCTTAAACTGACGGATACAAATGACAACACGGTGCTTAATTCCCAGCATGTATGTTCCATTCGAGTCTGGGGTGTTGGTCGAGATAATGGAAGGTTTGTTATTAAAGTTTGCATTCTTCAGATATTTTAATTGCCTATGAGATGTTCACTTTTGCAGTGTCATAGCTAAGGGAATTAACATGCATCCCTCATGTAGCTCATATTCATTCCCTCCCTTGACCCCCCCCCCCCCCCTCCACTCTTTCACACCTACCTTCTGCTACTGACCCTCAGATATGTTCTGATTCTAATGTGAGTGCTAAAAACAACTTATTGCAAATGTAAGATTTGCTTTTATGACCTTGGAATAAATTGATACAAAAAAGTGAAGTATCATTTTATATACATACATAATATCTTGCAATATCTTGAAACTGAAAAAAAAAGCTTTTTAAAAAGCACGGTTGTATTTAATTTTGTTTAGACCTTTAAAATATACAATTGAAAATTTTGCTTGTTTTCACAGTAACTATTCAGGTAGATACCAGGGTTACTGCTAGTCTTGCTCATCACAGACTCCAGTTCAGCATCAGGGTCACAAGGGAAACATATTGCCATATTATGTACATTACAAAAGGATGATCAATCAAAAGCCAATCATACCTGATAAGGTACATTCAGTATGATGAATCAAGTACCCCATCATACCTGATAAGGTCCATGCAATGTGATGAATAATGTACCCCATCATACCTGATAAAGTCCATGCAAGGTGATGAATAATGTACCCCATCATACCTGGTAAAATTCAAAGCACGGTTGTATTTAAATTTGTTTAGACCTTTAAAATATACAATTGAAAATTTTGCTTGTTTTCACAGTAACTATTCAGGTAGATACCAGGGTTACTGCTAGTCTTGCTCATCAGAGACTCCAATTCAGCATCAGGGTCACAAGGGAAACATATTGCCATATTATGTACATTACAAAAGGATGATCAATCAAAAGCCAATCATACCTGATAAGGTACATTCAGTATGATGAATCAAGTACCCCATCATACCTGATAAGGTACATGCAAGTTGATGAATCTTGTACCCAATCATACCTGATAATCTACATTCAGTATGATGAATCAAGTACCCCATCATACCTGATAAGGTACATGCAAGATGATGAATCTTGTACTCCATCATACCTGATAAGGTACATTCAGTATGATGAATCAAGTACCCCATCATACCTGATAAGGTACATGCAAGATGATGAATCTTGTACTCCATCATACCTGATAAGGTACATTCAGTATGATGAATCAAGTACCCCATCATACCTGATAAGGTACATGCAAGATGATGAATCTGGTACTCCATCATACCTGATAAGGTACATTCAGTATGATGAATCAAGTACTCCATCATACCTGATAAGGTACATGCAAGATGATGAATCATGCACTCCATCACACCTGATGTTTTATAGTTTGGCCACATGTTCAAAAGAAAATTTCTTCACAGCAAGTGCAGGAGGTTCTCAGTTTTTCTTTTATTTTTTTTTTTTTTTTTTTGAGACAACCACTTTTCAGATATAGATCAAAGCACTACCTCATTTCTGTATTTTGTGTCCACCTAATTTGTACATCCAACATATGCATCAAGTAAACAGAGTGATAATTGATATCTGCTATATATTTCTTCATCGTTCCTGAGATGTGGCAATTTTAAAGCATTATAGAACATTTTTGAAGTCCATGACCCCACAAGAATTTCTTCATGACCTCAACTGGGGTCGCTGCCCTCAGTATGTTTGAAACACCATGAGCTAGTGCAAGCTAACAACCCAATTGAAAAAGACAAACACATACAAACCATGACCAATGTTGACTGATATATGCCAAAATGTTAAAAGGCTATCTTTCCTCTGCTAGAAGGAACAGCCCATAGCCATTCTGAAAGCAATTAAGTCAACCAGCAATGCTGATCACAAATTATGACAGCAATTTTTGTCATCATAGATCATCGAGTAACGTGTCATTTTAAAAATTAAAATGATCTCTGCCACCAAGATAAAAGGTGCAGTAATTCAGAACAAAAAAAATAGACATTTTTATGTATATTAGGTAAATTGTTTGAAACTAGTTGCTCTCACTGTTTCAGTGCTGATAATACTTAAAAAGATAAAACAATGCACTGTTTAGAACAATGGTGATGACATAATTGAATCTCTCTACATAGCGCTTTGAATACCCTCCAATGCAAACCTTTACCCACCCCCCAAAAAACAAAGGCATATGGAAACTAGCTTGGATTACAGATAGAAAACATCATTACTAGTTGAAAGATATCATCTCTGCAGATGCAGCCTGTTACTGGCCTTAGTTATGTAGATAAAGCCATCACCCCGCAATCTAATCATGGATTTGAACGAGATATCTAACCGACATTTTTCCTTGGTGCTTCTTACCCTGTTCGCCTCTTTTTTTTTTTTCAACCTTTCCTGTTGAAACAAGTCTCCTAAATGACATCAAAATGTCCCATTGTAAATATCGAATCCAATTCTGAGACAAGTCTGGTCAAGGAATTGATCCAGTGATCCACTTTACCGTGACCTTCCTAAATTGGTTTTCAGAATCCCAGATTTTTTATTTCCTGTCCCAAGTCAAAGCTGGGATCAGAGGGCCCCCACTTACCCGACAGTCTGTCACTTCTCTGTGTGATTGCACATCTTTTGTTGTCAGGGAAGATTTTTTAATTATCTCTTTCACATTTTCATCGGTACCTTTTTTTAAAACTTGGTTTTATTCATGAGGCTATACTTTGATATCAAATTTGCAACATTTTGCATCCCAGTTAAGCTTATGCTCATAATAAGGATTATGGTTCAAAGTATAGACTCAACATTATATTTAGGATATTAAAATTCTTATGCTGCTATTCAATACAATCTAAATTTCAGAATCCTTCGTTGAGAAATCTTGAGTAGATTTTACCCCCCTCCCCCTCCCTGCCATCCTGTTTTCCCTTCGACACAACCATTCACAAAAGATTATTATAAACGTGAAATCTTCTGAATTTGCATGATTAAGTGACTAAAGTGAATATAACTGTTGTTCCCTCACACAATAACATTTTAGACAAACAAAGGCAAAAGTGTTTTGGGAAATTTAACTATGGCTCATTGATATCAATTTTTGGAGACACCTTTTGTCTTCATATGTCAAAGCTATGAAATTCATGTACTGGGCTCACATTTAAGTTTGCATTTCCTAATGTTTCCTTCCCTTTTTTTTTTCTTCTTATTACATATCTATGTTCCATGAGGAAAATGACACCATACCTCCTTGCGAGACACCATTTAAGAACAGGGTCAGAGACCTTACTTTGCAGGCAGCTCCGAATGTGTCAAATATTTAGCGAGTCGGGGTTTCGAGTCGAAGCTTCCCTAGGGAAGAATTTAATCACATGCATGGACTTTCTCTTCCTCGGCTCTGTTAGAATTGTCCTCCAATATTATTGAATGCGATGTCTATGCTCTCAAAAAATCCATCAGATGACGTCTTTGGAAAAATCCAATTTTTTAAGGGGGGGAGAGGTATGGTACATGCATGCCGGCGTTTATCGCTGGCTGTATGTAGTAATGTTTGCAGTTTGTTGAATCGGTGAAGAGAATAAGTATGTGGAAGAGATGGAACAGTTAAGTACTGCATGGTAATGTCTGGATTCAATATACTACACAGTTTAACATTCCTATAATTTCAGTCTTGTATGATGTAAGTGGTAGGCAAGATACTATCGTCTGCTTAAGTCTTTGGTCAAAAATTTTCACAGAATGAGAAATAATTACAGTGAATGGGATTTGTCAGTTACTTTTGGAAATGACAAAAACTTTAATACTGCTAAATATGCATGTCTCTGATCTATAAACTTGAAACAGCAGGTGTCAGATAATATGTCTTAAAGTTCAATAATATTCATGTGGATTCTGATTTTGTGATTACTTATTTATAATCCTTTTTGTGATGAATATTTAAGGTGCCCCAGAATTCTTTACTCTCTTTTCTTTTATCTTACCAAAACTTGCTTAGAACGCGGTTTCCGTAAAGCACAATAGTGTTTCATTTGGATTAATAATTTTCGCAGTGTATTAATTCAAAGTTGCCCCACCATCCGTCTTGTCACTAGTCACTCCCATTCTCACGAATTTGTTCCCACTTCCACCAGTTTAATTTGATGTTACCATGACATGTGCACATATTCCACATACAAAGCACTGTTTTGAGTTGGTAGCTTATATAGTCATTTATCTTGTTTTCTTTTTTTGGCCATAAACTGGCGTATTCTTAGAACTCTCAAAGGTTAACCGCAATCTAAAAGTAGAATTAGGAACAGATATCAACCGAACCACCGAATGGTGGCGGTGTTCCTTTAACACCATCACATCCAACCTACTTTACATCTGCACATCTTTCCTGTATCGTAAAAACAGCAAGTTTTGTTAAGGCCAAAAGAAGTCCCTGTTCCTGAGAGGTTGGGTGTTCTAGTTTCACTGTGAGAAAAGAAAGAAATATGCCATCTATCACTGTCGAATATCAAATCAGCTTGTCTAGTAATATTACGTGATTGAGGAGCCTGCGATAGACTGACACAGAAGAAAGGAAAGGAAAAAAATAACAGCAGTCACTACCCGAAATAAGATCCTGTCTTCATTTCTCTACACAGTTGATAGTAAACAAATTGTAAGGTGCTCAGATCAAAAGTGAAAGTACTTTTTAGTGATGCAGTGGAAGAAATACTCCATTCCCTGGCACTATTGAGAAAAAGCTTTGAAGTTCTCGAGCATGCAAGCTTTATGGTCAGGTTGCCATAGTTACGTGCATCACCATATTCGAGGGTTATGTTGGTGTCCTACGAGACATCAAAGATTATGTCCATCTTGATCGATCTCTTGAAAGGAGTTTAAACTGGACCGTGTCTCATTTGACAAGTTAGGAAACATTATATCCCTGTCATCAAATGTTCAACGAAGTTTTGAAAAACTTGCTTGCAAAGTCTTGTGTTTCTAGATTTTCGAGCGTCATACGGTTTCTATCCCCTCCTTTTCCTCCCCTTCCATATCAGCTGGATTACTAATGATTTTGTTCACCTCATAGTTAACATACTCATGCATATATCTTTTATTGATGGTGTGATAGTAATGTAAAGTTTCCTTCTCCCTATCTTATAACAGAGTAAGCAGTTGTCCTTACTTTATTTTGAAAAATCATCAAGGTCTTCCAATTCTGGTCTTATTTCTTGTTTTTCATAAGGTTGCTGAATATCAATACTGCATAAGCAAGTTGGTACGCTGCAAAATTCAGCAGTTCAGCAACAAAACTGATATCACATAATGAAAAGAAGTCATTCGTGAATTAGAACAGGGGCTATACTAATTCAGTTTGGAGGGTGACTGCATTTTCCCTTCAATTACAATTTCCCTTGACAGCTATCTTGCACAGGAACCTATATAGTCCTATCACCAAGAAGTGTTCAAGTTTTGACTTTCATATCTGATGTTTTTAACTAAAATTAGACTCATTTCATGTGCAGAAAATGCAAATTAAATTAAGCTGGAATATGAGTTTTGCTGGTATTTGCCTGGTCATCTACCTTTGTTCATTGTCAATGTTTCCGGGAAGGAGAAGTAGCGGAAAAGATCACCTGTCACAAAATCTGAAAGAGAAATGCATTCGTCTTTCAGATATTTGAATATGAAAATTGTCTGGATATTTTTGTTGGCCCTACAAATTAACTTCAGACTCTCAGCAAAAGTCACTATTACTTGAAATCAAACAGACAAATGGGAATGGATATGAATATTCGTGTATAAACAATTTATATGGATTTAAACAATTTTTTTTTTGTAGTGGCTATGACAAATTGGACTTTCAGTGGCAAAATATGACAAATTTTCAACTCATATTCCACTTTGAACTCCTGATGACTGATTTTGGTTATGCATGCTCAAAGTAACCTATTTTCAGGACATTCTCTATAACTATATTACATGAAGATGATGATGGTGATGATGATGGTGATGATGATGATGATGATTATGATTATGATGACTTTGCTATTCATTACGACAAGGGTTGTGAATGTCAAACAAAAGTTGTGAATGTCAAACAAAATATAATGATCTAATATCGCTTCACTGTTTGCATGACTCCATCATGAGATGATGTTTAACATGAAAACATAGATCTAGCTATGTAGTGATATTAAATTATTCCTACACTTTAAACATTGATAGTGATGATCTTCAGTAGTTACTTCTCCTTACAGTGAAAAAAAAAAATAGTTTCTAACGTCACTTTTAAGCACGAGGGAAAAGTTTTTTGGTCAAGTTGATTAGATTTAAAATTAAGTTTGGAAAGCCACTTGATTAATTTTGTTGCATTAAAGTCACACACCACTGGAGTCAAATTTATTGGAAAAACGCTGCTATGTGTCAGTGTATGCATACATATTGTGTAAGTTGCAATAGCAGACCGGCTGGCCTAGTACTTCCAGCTTGTGAAGTTGTGGACCAAAGATTAAAGTACTGTCAGTTTGTCAGTGAGATAAATACCATGATGAACACATGAAGAATGCTGGCATGATTTATGGCAGCTTCCAAGGATTAGATTTAAAGTATGGTGGAAAAGGTGTAACATTGAGAACAGCTATTAAGATAATTATAAGATGTAAGGAGCTTCATTCACCTCGAAAGGAATAGGCATTCACTTCATCTTAGTAAACCAGACATAAAAATATTTTCAAAAAATACTCAAATTCTTAAATGCATATTAAAAATACATGTGTTATAGTATTTCAATAAACAAAAAGCAAGATTCCTAAAAATGTATAAAATTCAGTTTATTTTCTGCAAGTTTACTGGCAAGAAGGAGAATAGCCTTTGGCTAGAAGAACTCTTGTCTGTCGGTCCAAAGTAAAACTACCAATGTGAACGCTACATACAAAAGGCTTATTGATATGCATGAACAGTAACAGCTATGAACTGCCAATCTAAAACTGTATAGCAGATAGAGGTATCAGTGGCAGCGTAACTGATGGTGAAGGGCTTGGAGGTTTAACACCCCCAATGAAAAAAGTGAGACTAAAAGTATGTTTAGCCCACCTCAATATTTGCCAAGTGCTCTGAGAATATTTATAAAAAGGATGCATAATTCATTTTGATTCTTGTATCTCTTCAACCCATCCGAAAGGTATTGCCACTTTTCGTTGATTTTTTTCCTCATTAGTTGAGAGATTGCAAACATAACGTAACTATTTCAAGGCTAGGTACATACAGCCTAGAACATGCAGGAAATGCCATTTCCAGCTATCTGAGGGGCTTATGAAGCAAAAAAGTTTTGTTGAACACGTCATGTCAACTAATGCTGGTGCCTGCACTCACCCCTTCTCCTGCAATATTTTTTCATTTCGTTTCAGTGTCCCTAAGAAGTATGGTCAGTAACAGTAACAACTGCAGGTTAGAACATTACCTAGCAAAGGCTCATTAATAGACATGAGCAATAGCAGTATGGGCTGCAAGTTTGAACAAGATTTATCAGAGGCTTGGCAATGTGAACAGTAAAAGTATAGACCTGCAGCCTTAAACTTGATTATTATCTACATGAAGAAGGATATAAGTATGAGAATATGTCTCATGTTCTTAATTAGATGTTACATCTTCAGATATGAGAACAGGTTTTTCTCTTTTGACAGGAATGATTCTGTCAAGCACTAATCTTGCACTTTTCCTTATATGTGAAGCGTAATATGCAGCTTGAAATTTTTTTAAGGTTTAACTGTAGAATTATTTCTGTTTTGTTTTTATCATTTGTTGCTATTTTGAAGGAACATTGCAATTTGGCTAGTTTTTCCTGGCCTGCTCACCTGCAATGGTGAGATTGTATTAATGGCCTGTTTGTATTGTACAGTGGTGGATGTATGCCAATCAGTTAGTTATGTCCCTTAGAGTGCCCAGCTGGGTTTAATCGCCAAGACAAACTTCATAAAAATTTGTGAAATTTTAATTAAATGAGTCTTTTGCATGCACTCATTAGCCTCATACATAATGTAGAGGGGGAGTGGTGGTAAGTAGATGTCAAGTTTTAACTTTCAGGGCCAGCTTAATTGCTAGGATAGCATAATAGATTGGAAGGAGGAAGGTTGTCCCTCATTATTGGTTTATATGTTTAAAGGTCTTCATTGTTTACTTGAACTCTGCAGGTAACCATCGCTGACCTTTGACCAAACAACATTCAGTGTGCAAAGCTAGGGAGATGCATTAATACTACCCATGAATATTATGTATGAGATGTCATCAAAAGCAAAATTAAACACTTGATTGTTTTTCTGATTACTGGGGCACTTTTTGACTAAATTTGCCATTCATTTTTTTGTCCACAAATCTGGTAAGGATGTATGCTTTTACCCAATTTTAAAGTAGAAGAAAGCAAACAGTTCAGATGTTTATGTCACGAGTGACTGTCCTCCTTTAAATGTTATTGACTTCTAATACAGGTAGATTCAACTTGTTTGAATGTTCATACCAGACTCAAATCATTAAAAGCTGGGTGCATGTGAAGGGGGGGGGGGAGGGCTGAGGGAAAACATTTCATGCTGTTCTACCTCACCCTGCTATCTTTTCTGATAGCATCAATGATGTGAAAGTTGACACATGTATTGGAATCCTATACTGCATTGCATCAGGTGTGACTCTAATATAGGCAGTCATTCCACATAGCTCTTGTAGTCCGCTTGTTAGAACCAGACAGTCTCAGTCAACAGAGTGCAGGTGGAAGATTAAGTGAAAACCAGGGAAGCCAAACCACTTTACCACCCCTTCTCAGTTCCACCCTGGTGCCATTCCGCTTCCTAGTTTCATCACCGTTGAGAACCTCAAAATCTGTTCAGCCAAATGTCAGTCATTTAAGTGACGTAACCATGAACCTCAGGGCATGTAATTTCCTTTACATAAACTTACCTTATTATGTTGCCTAAATAATAATCAACTCTCAGCTTGTACACATAGTAAGTGCGTTGGTGTTTTGCTTTGCCCTGACAATTAACTGAATGCTTCACCATAAGTTTACAAAGCAATATGAAGTGCATTTAGATCTCTCTGAATCCAATACCATCATGGAAGCCATCATGGACTTCCTAGTGATCCACAAACTTTTAAATTCCAAGCCTTAGAACTGTGTACTACATGTCTGGTAATACATCATTGAAACAAATAGCAGTTTGGTAATTGCGACGCACCAATTTACACTTCTGGTGAGTAAAACCAAAGTAATTAGAGATACTTCTACTAGTACATCATAAAAAGTCCCATTAGTAGGTTCATGTGTATGACCAATAGCTACTGTGACCACTCCAGGCATCTTTATACAGTATTACAGTATGTGTATGACCCATAGGCACTTCATCAGGCATTCATTTATAGGTATGACACATAGCTACTGTGACCACTTCAGACATCTGAAAAGAGAATTCTGAGAATGAAGGTACTACATGCTGATAGTATCTTGATTCAGATGCGAAAGTGCATGACATTTTATGTCATTGCCGATATGACTATTTCCACATGTATAACAGCAGTTCCGAACGTATTACATGAGAGGAATTTGCCATTAGCTACTTTTTGCAGAAAGTCGCAGCAGAGTTTATCCATGTGTAAAAATAAATGGTCAATCACAAGGTCACCTGTGGACTCAGGGGCTGTGCTCTGATAATCCAATTGTTAAGACCCACCCAAGCATGTGATGCAGCATCTATGTTGCACTATTGAGATATGTGCCTCATATCTGATCACTGTGAATGCACTGGGAATGAACATAGCCGGAGAGAGAGAGCGGTAACAAACTTATCAAGGGCGCTGAAGCAGAAAATCTTCCTTTTACATTTTCCTGCCACTGCCAAGTCGGAGACGACTAGTTGCAACGCATTTCCTCTAATGTACCATTCAATATTCTGTTGTACACATAGTTTTGCAATGTCTCGTTGATTCGTCGGGTCAAACACTGCAATTGATCTGAAGCAGGTTTAATAACGGATCGTTCCGTAGCTAGTTCACGATTCTTTCAGATGAGATGAAGATTTTATTAGGGAGCATCCCACGGATCAGCTCTGCATCCTCCCGTAAACCCTTGAATTATGAGATGGAGAGTATGGACACTGACAGCAACTCACAAGCATGGTTAGGTTCAGTAACTCAAGATGGAACAGCGGATGGTTAGTTATCCAGACAGTAGCCTTTGACGGTTTGAATGTAATTGCTGAAAATAACTCGTGCACGGACCGGGCATACGAAGGAACAAGACTTATTCATGGAATTACACTGGGAAGATTAAATGCTCACAGTCTGAATGCATGTTCTCTGAGATCTGGGAGAGTGATCAAAGGGATGGTTCCCCGACACTTGGCTTATAGTTTAGAGACCCTTTCAGCCACCAATGTATCTTATATGCATCATCATTTTCATCATTAATCCTAACAACACCATTAACAGCATTTCTTCATCTTCCCATTTTTTCTCTTCTTTTCTCCCCCATCCTTGCTCTGCTTCCATCATCCTAACTCATTACAGAGAGAGGTAAAGTAACTTTCCTTCACTTCCATATGGTTTATGTCTGTGTGTATTTCAGGTTATGATGTGATTTCCTCCAATCCCCACCCCTCCACCCCCCTTCCCTGTATGTGCTGTATGTGAGATCATATGTTGGACGTGCTTTGGCAGATGACATGCTTCAACATTGGCCAAACATTTGCCCCATGCATGAACTCATCCCGCACGACTGGTTTTCCTCCTGCATGATGGACCGGTATGTCGTTAGTAGTCTGATATGTAGTTAACCAGATTTGTGAAGATTTGCAAAGAAGCATGCGCAGTATACGCTGAGAACTGTGCTGTCCTGCCCTGTTACCACACTCACAGGATGGAGAGATGGATAGAAGGAATTTAGAGCATGGAAAAGCTGCTAATATTTCATAAAGTTAAGTCATAAAAATATAAAAAATAAAAAAATAGGTTTAAGTCTGCCACATTTCAAGGCCACAAATGAGACCATGTCTTTTTCTCATAATTAGAAAAAAAAACGTTATGCATGACAGTTTTTCGTAAGGTATTTAGCAAGTCATACTTTTGCTACCTGTTTTGTAGTTCTCCAGACTTTACAAGAGGGGAAAAACACAATAATCCACCATAACAGGTGAAAAGATTTTTGCACTGTTTTGGAAAATTCTGCATGCTTCTCAGAGTTATAATGCTCATCAATCTGTACTATTTTAACTGGTACCAAAGCAGTTTTACCCCAAGAAAAATGAACACCCAAAATATGTCAAAATCATGTTGAGAATATAATGATATTGTTTTACAGGTGTTTAATACACTGAAGTTTTACAGGCAATTTTTATAGCATTTTGAGATCTGTTAAAGCAGTCACTTTGATATAACTGATCAACAATAGCTGCAATAGTACAAGTTGTATAAAAGCGATGATTTTCGACGGAGATGGCATATTTTTGTTTGTCATTTGCCAAGCTTTTTTTGCAATTTTATGCAATCTCTTTGAAAAAATTCCCAAGCCCAATTAAAACATATGATTAATCAAGTTGAAAAGAGAGACAAAACGAAGGCGACAAACCAGTTAATTAGATTGGTTCCAAAGTTAACATCGCTCACTTGATGAGCTTGCAAGCTAGCCATAAAAATACAAATTAATAACATCGCTGGAAAATGTATTCCAGTACGTGGTAGTGTGGAAATGCCATTAAAAATGACTGTTTTTGCTAAGTGAACATTTATGCATGTTTTCAGGTAATTCATGAATTAACATTTTTGTTTGTTTAGTGTTGTGCTGATTACACATTTCTCAGATCAAGAGACAAGTTTTAGAACATAAGTAACATGATACAACCGATAGCGTTTTGTAAACGACACTCATAGCAACTGGTAGTTGTTACTACCAAAAGTCTTGAAACGGCATTATCCCCAAATTAGACGTACCAGACATGGAGTATGGATAGTTGCTATGATCCCATTGTTTTGTGTGCATGCTTGGACATAAGGATTATAGTTTACTTCAGCTAGAGTGAATTTATCAAAGCAAATGTCTTGTGGCAACATATTTTCTCTCCCAAATGTTTTAATGCATAATACATATAGTGCTATTTTGCAGATGTTTGGAATGCCAGTTCTTTCTTTCAGTACGTATCACTTAATGGTAGGTAGTATCACTGTACTTGGAAACAACCTTGGACAGTGCAGTTTCCTGCATCACTGGACACATATTCCCACTTTCTCCGTGTGGTATGCGAGAGAAATATGTAGTGATCATGCATATATAACCATATACATAGGTACTGATTGCTGGGAGACAAAAATCCTGGTGAAAATGAAGTATTTGCAAGTTTGCACAATATTAAAATGTATAAATATATAAAAAATTCCAAATCTTTCAGTTGCAAAACTGTCTGCAAGGCAAAAAAGTCCTCTTTCTTCTAATACATGTAACAGTCTGTGAAGGAAGATGTGAGAAAATGTGGACTTTTTTAAACAACATAAATTGCTGAAACATGTAATTTTTAATGAATAAAATCAGCTGAATGATATGTTAATTGTGTATGTCACACAACCAAAATGTGAAAAATGTCAATCAGTTTGTTACCACCTGAAGGCTTTATTCAGATTCAGAACACTGATGTTGCATCCTTAACTTATGGTAATACCAAACACCAATTTTGTATCAGTATCTTATAATACTTCTGAACACTTATGTTGAATGAGTATCTTATAATATTACATAACATTGATGTTGCTTAAGTATCTTGTAGTATTGCTGAATGCTCATGTTTCATAAGTATGTTTTAATACTTCAGAACACCAATGTTACATAACTGGACTAGATAAAAAGTCATGCTTCAATTAATCAAAGTACAACCTATTATTTCATCAGTCACAAGTCATCCTGTTGTGTGCTGACAATCATTATATCCCTAATGGGTAAAATGTTGTGGCAAAGATGCTGTTTATTTTGTCAGTCATTCTGTAGATGACATTACATAACGGATCAGTTTGGAATTGTCATTGCTAGTTGGAGTGACTTTCCATGTACAGTAAATGCTAGTTACAGAAATCTTTCAGAAGGTAGAAATTGAAGTGTTGTGCTGAATTAAACATGGTTTACTTGAGTCCCTCAAACCAAGCTCAGGGCATATCTACCCTATGAGGCCTGGCAACTACACCTGTCTCTTAAGTTACTGCCATGTGTGGCAACCGAAATGAGAGTTTTGAGCTTACTATACTCTCCTCATCAAAAGTTGTGACCCTACTGTCCCCTCTATCGAAAAATTTACCCCCCCCCCCACCACCGAGTGCTTCGTTCCTCAGTCTAAAAATACTATAGCTGCCATTCAAGTCCAGGCAAAGTGCATTTAGTCCTTTCAAACAGTGGACTTAGTTTTGACTTCATCCAAGACCAGACTAAATCATGCATGTTAGCTCTAAATATCAATACCCCACAAAAGAAATGGTTGCCATGAAATATAAAGATTTCACTTTGTTTAGCTAGCTTTATATTAATTACTTATGTGATAGATCACATTGCATTATGTGAGATTGCTTCTCATCTTACAGTATTAATTTGTGATACTGTACTTACAAAATGATGTTGCATTAAGCTGAAAAGGGAAATGTATGCACATATGGAAGAAAAAAGGCTGTTTAATAGTTGTGTGATGTATTCTAATCATCTATTCATTTCGTTGCTGTAACAAGTCACTTAAATGGTCAGAATGTTACATTGTAATCTGCGCTGTTGTTGTTCCCTTAGAGTTGATATTCTGTCTTTTATTTCTTTGAGAGATCTGTGCTCTGATATTTCATACCAATATCTAAAAAACGCAACAAAATGCAGGAAAAAATTTGGCCAGACTTTGACAAAAATCTGACAGGAACCGGATTTTATTTCACTATCCAGGCAGATAGGCCGGCTGGACCAGATTTCGGCCGCACCCCTAAAGATCACAAATAATCCATGTAATATGTTCCCATGAAATGACTCTGTATCCACATGTAAAGCAGTAATCAGGAATTCCGAGACATCTGAATACATACATGAAGAACACTACATGGTTCATCACTATACTATAGTTGGACTCAACTAAAGAGTTGAGTTTCAAGAACCCATATACATCGCTGTATGCATTCGATACAGTAATCATTAATTCTGATTGAGATATCTGAATATAAACATGAAGAACACTTTACATGATTCATCACTACTATGTTATAGTTTGACACAACGAAAGATTTGAATTTCAAGGAACCCTTATTTATCACATTCTTTTGAAATAGTAATCATGAATTTTGAGTCATCTGCGGACATTATGCGTGAACGTCACTGATAAATCCATCCACATCCCCTATCGCCAGTAAACGTAAATGTTGAGCTATCGTGCAGGTAATGGCATCGTGTATGATAACTCAGCTTACTGTCAGTTTTAATTAGAAGTTCTGTATGCTCTCATTCTGCAAATTAATCGAAAGGAAATACGGTTCATGTCTCCATCTTCCATTCAAGAGCTTCATGGATGTTGGCTTTGAGTTGTGTCAATTCCGTGTATCTTGTTATTACTGAACGTGTAATTGTTTAGTTACCCTTTGTCTTGTGGAAGTAGTCTTTTTTTTTTTCTTTTTTGGCCTCCTTTCCTTTTCTTTCTCTGCTGGGGTCTGTCATTCCACTTCATTTATTCTCAGCGGAGGAAAGTATGACTGAGTCAACGGCTGTCATGGTTACGGAACATTACACGTGTCTGAATGTTTACAAGAAATGTAAGAGAGGCCGCTCGGCAGTCTGTTATTTACTGTCAAAATGTAGGTTGTTAGAAGACAGAAACTAGGTCCACTCAAACACAGTATACCACTTGGAAACACAAGTTGCACCACACTTAAAATAGAGACATATGACTTGATAGCTAATACTGCTCAGTCAATTTGAGTACAAGCAGGATGTATAGCTTTATTAGAAATGAGGTAATTGAGAAGATGAGTAGTGTGCATGATGAGTAGGAGGTTGCACACACTGACCATGAATGGAGCAATGTTCTGAAATATCCCTGTGTCCTCCCCTCCTCCCCTTTAAACGTGTATCCATGACAAAGAAACAACCATGCATGTCCTTACACATTTGCTTTGAAAAAACACACAAACTTGTGAGCATTTTGAGCCCATCCCTGTCAAAGTTAGCAGTATTTTAAGAATTATGAACTCTTCTGCTCTCAGATAAATGTAAGGATGCTGGACAACGCAAGAGATTTTTTATACCTGCAACCTTGCTAATAAGGGACTGGTGTTCACAGCTATTTTATTTCTGTCTTGTGACATATTTTGCGATGCCAAATATCTCCCTCATTCGAACAATGTTTGTTATTAAAAGAGGAAGAATTTGGTGATTCTGTCACTTTCAAACCACAGTGTAAACCATAAATTGTCAGCAAAATTTTCCATATACACAAAGTTCACCATTGTCTGAAACCAGTCAGATTTTACACAACCTGTGATACTTATAGGTTGATGATTACAGTCAAGTGAGATAAGAAATCTAGTCCTAAATTGTTGTTAATTGTGACTGAATATGAGCAAAGCAATTACAGACAATTCTGTTTATTACATTTTAACTCCCAGTTTCAGTCTATTGCTTGCTGTACGTTTCAAAGGAATGCTGTTTACCCGAAAAGAAAATTCTTTTCATGCATGACAGTGATTTACAACAGATCTGACAGACATATCCAGAAACTGTAGGTGTAGGCTGCCGCCAGTCATGTTAGTGCTCTCAGTGAACTCCATGTCAGCCAAGGAGGCAGACATTTCCTGCTCTCGATCTTGCTTGGCCGGCTACTGCGTGTATCTTGCACGTAGAGAGTACCTCTAAATTATTCAGGTCGTTTCAATTTGCCCGTTCTCCGCTGCAGATATTCAGGATGATTTCCGTGGATGTGTTTTAGGTGGTGTCTCAGGTGATGTTACAGCGAGCTGATTTAACGCACGTCACCCCAGCTACGGACACTGTGTACAATTCACTAACGCGTGTCACTCGGACAATCCCACCCCTGGGACTAACAATATGCTGAACCCTAAGCCTCCCAGGAGTATACAAATATTTGAAATATACAACCCGTCAAGACATTAAAATTCCAACAGCTCCCAGCTGTGTCTTCTGTGGAGCTCAAAGATGATACGCAGGAATAGTACATACCAGCTACACTGAGGAATTGTTCGTTGGTTTTTTACTGCTGTTGGAATCCCAGAGGCTACATCAGTGGCTCACATAGCACAGTGTTAATGCACAAATCAATTGGCCAACTCTAGGAGTGTGTTAGGTTTAAATTTGCTTTAGATTTTTTTTTAGACCTAATGTAAGGTTTTATTAAAATATTGCAGTTATTTTTTTTTTTTTATTTAGGGTGACCCAGGAGCTTCACCATTTCAACAATCATACAATGTGAATGTACTGACCCTTAAATGGGAAAGAAATATCTAATGAGATATACAAACACCTAATACTGGAAGGAATCTTAGTTACTAATTTGGCTCTACATTCCATGAATATGCAAAATATGCAATATAAACAAATATGCAATGTACACATATATACAAATATATAATATGTAAATATACAATACATACAAAGTGTATGATGCTGAAAATATTGCAGTTATACTCGCTCAAAAGGTTTGTAGCAACTGATTTCAAAACCGGCCATTTATGTTTAAAATGGTGTTTGCTTGCGAAGAGATATGACAAGTGGTGTGTTACCATACTTACATCAACATGTGCACTTGAGAAGTAACAAGGTACTGTGTGTGTGCTATCAGTCTGGGGTGAGCGTGATTACTCGTGAAGAAATTTTTGGAAGTGTTTGCTGTCATTCTTAGAAGCATATAGTTAATTATGTAGAGTTAAATGGCAGACAGCATCTAGCTATCATACTGAAACCAGCATGGTTTCTTCTGAAAGCAAGGGGAGGGTTTGCTATCTTTCTAAGATGAACATGATTGGTTTTGAAAGCATGGATAAGATGTGGTATTTCTCTAAGATCAGCATGATTACTTCTTGAAAGCATGGATAGGGTTTGCTTGTATCATTCTGAGATGAACAAGATTGCTTCTGAAGAAATTCATAAAAAGGATGATCTCTCATCCTTACTCGAACACATGTTTACTAACGTGAAGAGGAAGGCAAGACGGTGCCGTCATTCCGATGTGTGAATGGTTATTTTTAAGGAGAATGATAGAATTTGCACTCATTCTTAGGTGAACATGCTTTGTCGCCAGTGAAGAGTTGAGCAAGGTGTATGAAAATTATGAGATGAACATATAGTTACTGACAAAGAGATGGGCAGAGCATACTGTCTACTGAAGATGCACAGGGTTACTTGTAAGAGGTTAACATTCTGTGCTATCTCTCTGAAATAAACATGATTATGAAAGGCTGAGCTTTTCTAGCGGATATCATAACTTTATGTCTTTTTCCTTTTTTTGCATTGGACTCAGAGAAGCACTAGTAGACATCTAAGATGTACTGCATGATTCATTTTCCCCATTGCTTTAAAAGGCAATCCAAAGATTTTGTAGAAATAAAATACCCATGGCTGACAGATGTTGGTTTGAAAATGGATCCTGCTTGGCGTATGTGAAAGATAAAACTATCCGCTGTTGACTTGGATAAGTCATTGAAAGACAGAAACTATGCCTCTTCAAAGAGTGTGTTTTCTATGATAATATGGAGACATCGTAAGTTACCCCACTGACAAGCAGGAGATTTTTGACTTGATATAAGTTTGCAGCTTGTCCATGTTTGTCACCAAGATGTGGATGTTTGGGACACTGTCTGAGGTAATTTCTGAGTCATCAGCTTGTATCAGTCATAGCTTGCTTATGGCTCATGTCCATCCTACAGTCAGGGAAAATGTTGATGTATGAGACTCAGTATGACTTGGACATAGCCCAAAATGTCCCTGTTTTAAGTCAGGAAAACTAGTAACTACCTGACTGAGACAAATGAGTGATTCATATCATTATATCCATTAAAGCTGACTTTAAGAGATGAAAATACTTTACACAGTCCATAGTAATGCAGTTACCTGTTCAGATTTATACTTATCACACAGCTATCTTCCTTCACAGAAGGGGTCAGTCTGTCAGTGGGCTTGTGATAGCCATGTAAAAATATGCCTAACACTTAGCATCACAGCTTAGAGACTGACAATGTGAGCTGCACATAAATTATGGAATGGAATGCAGTTTTCGTTATTTAATACACTTCAGTGCTAGTAATTGTCACAGCCATCTACATATGAAAGCATTTGCGACAGTGAAAATGTGCTTAGAAACTGTACCTACAACAGTAGCCTAGGTCAACAGCAACATGTCGACCTATGGTACAATGTTGCCCTAATGTACATTTTTAAAGCAAAGTGTGTCGAGACCAGCCGTACAATCCATGCGTATATATGTATGTGTATGTATCTATATATATATCTATACATATATAGAATGAGCAGTCACGGGAGATTTGAATTGTGGTACACAAAAGTGATTGGCTCTGCTGTAATAGCAAGCGAAGACTAGTTGTAAGGGCAGTCAAAGGAACCAATTAGCCAGCCTAGGCGTGCAATTTATTTGTGGTCGCTGCGAGAATGGGCAATTGAAGATTTACACTGTATCAACTGTTGTCTTCTAACCTTTGTTTATGGTTACATATGTGCTGGACATCTCTTGGGATGTACATACTTGATAAGCATGCTATGTGCCTGTCTACCTATCTGCCTTTCTCTCTGTCAAGCATCTGTCTTTATTTGTTGCTTTGTTTGGGTTTGTGTTATCTAGAGGACAAGACAAAATCTCTTGCTTTGTATGTTTGTATATACCATAGTCTTATATTCATGTAACCAAGGCAACCACAAAAAAATATTGTCCATTATCTGTGAATTTATTGTTTTCATTCATAGTTTGTTGTGTCCTACAGTGTACTTGAAAGGAGAATCTCGTTTGCATTGTGAACTTTCTCAAGTTTGATGCATGCACATCACAGTGAGTCTATACGTGCTGATCTTGGTCTTCCGAAACAGTCTTATGTGCTTTGAACTAATTAATTAGTAAAGTTGGAAGCAATATAGTTGTGATCAAAACCAAAGCTGTGTCATACATGAAGCTAATTTGTGGAATCATTGACCCCTTTTGCCAGTTGCCAATTGTGACCCTGCCTGTGACATCACAGCGCCATAGTGAAGCACCCTCCGTGATAATTTATTACATTTAACATGTGCACGTCTGCACGAGCGGCGGCCCTCTCTTACAATCTACATGTGCCTAGTGTAGCAATTTGGACAGTACATGTTCATTTTTTTGCCTAAAGGAGGGCGCACTTGTTTGTTTCTGTGTGACGTCAATGCAAGGGGCCTGTTGCTGATGCAGCCTGTGTTGTTGTTACATGTATGTCCTAATCAATAGTGTAGTATTTATACTATACATGTTTCACCATTGCCACCATACTGTGGGAGATAATTAAAGATGAAAGCACGTCCCTCACCATACTAATTTTCACATTGCAGCATGCATATTGAACAAGTTTCTTCCAATGGCACATATTCTTCTTCTTGTTTACTCATTCATTAGTATTTATTTCCTGGCTCCGTAATTTATTTTATGTCTGCATGTCTTCCTTTGTGTATACGTCTCTCTTTTGTGTAGTGTTTCCTTTTAAAAGAGAAAACATAAGCCATGTTTGCTTTTGATTATTTCATAGGCAAAGAACACTGAAACAGCTTTACATTACCGGCATGTCATCCAAACTGTGTCTACTAAAGAAGGTTGTAGATATATCATTAATGATGCAAACAACAACTTAAAGCCTTCAGCAGACATCTGCAGGTGCCACAGTGTCTCTTGAGTGTTGACATTCAATCTCAGGGATCTAGCTCAGAGAGTTGTTGGCAATCAAAGAATTGGAGTTGAAATCTGTCTTTGGTAGACGTTCATACTGGTCAGAGATGCAGACATTGTTTCTTGTTAGACGTTTATCAGAGCTGTAGAGAAAACTTGAAAACGGGTGACCCTCAATATGTTGTTTCAATATGGGAGAAGAGCTGGCCTGTTCAAAGTAGAGAAATAAGTTTTCAGTCTCTGAAATTTTGTTACTATGACTGTGTCAATCAGATTTACACCATTCATCACTCCATCAAACACAGATCCCCTTTGCAAAAGTTGAATGATCAAAACCATTCAAGTGACAGGGTGCACACAGGTGCTTTGAAATGATGATGATGATGATAATGATATCGATGATGATAGCAGTGATGATGATGATGATAATAATGATGGTGATGATGATGATGTAGTGAGTAATGCAGACTCACCCATTTACTTAATACAACTCAAAAACATTCATCACTCTATCAATTACACATCCCCATACAAAAGTTGAATGATCGAAACCATTAAAGTGACAGGGTGCACACAGGTGCTTTGAAATGATGATGATGATACCAATGATGATACCAATGATGATAGCAGTGATGATAGCAGCGATGATGTGATGATGATGATGATGATAGTGATAGTGATGATGATGGTGTTGGGGGTGATGGAGATGGTGATGATGATGGTGATGATGATGATGATGATGATGTCGATGATGATGGTGGTGGTGGTGGGGTTTGGGGAATGATGATGGTGATGATGATGATGAAGGTGATGATGATGATAGTGATGATGATGATGATGATGATGATGGTGGTGGTGGTGATGGAGATGGTGGTGGTGATGAGTGGTGATGGAGATGGTGGTAGGGTGGTGGGGATGATGATAGTGATGATGATAGTGATGATGATAGTGATGATGATGATGGCAATGATGATGCCAGTGGTGATGATGATGATGATGATGATGATGATGATGATAATGTAGTGAGTAATGCAGACTCACCCATTTACTTAATGTCATTCAAAAACATGCTAAGGAAATTACATCAATCTTCAACAATAAACCCTACACAGCAAGGAATGTCAAAAGAAAATGGGGCAAGATCACTGGTCAGACTGCATGGATGAGGTAAAAATGATGTGAAGACAAAAAAACAGTGTACATAAAACCAATTGCAAAACACATCATCACTTGAATGATAATATGGTTCAAATGTAAAAAAACTAGTAAGTAGATGTCAATAGTAAGTGCATTCATTACTCTATTATATTTTGGACGTATCTCACTATGCTGACCCAAGGAGTGATGTGTAAAAAGATGCAATTGGTAAAAAAGACCTCATTGTAATAGACTAGTTCGGTATTTCCATGTAGGCTGCAGTCATGGGTTTTTCTTTTTAGTTGTCCCAGTGGGGAATTTGTACATCATCACCAGAAGTAACATATTAAAAAAACAAAAATTTTTGTATGGTTATGGCATGTAATTCTCATCAACTCGTTTGTATTCCCCTTATTTATGTCAATTTTGAAATTACCTTAAAGTTTGCATTCATTTGTTTCTTTCAACCACAGACGATGGCTGTGTTGAAATCCATTGATAATCACCTTGGCATTTCAGTTCGTTTAGTGTACATGTCATTTAGTGTGCAACAAGGAGCGCATCTAATACTTTGTGACAATTTTGACATAATCAATTTCGACAAGAAGGACATAATGGAGGCAAACATTCCCATCCCTCCTCTCTCCCCCCCCCCCACTGCCGGTGGGACACTGCCGTACATGCCTTTGTTGGTTGGCTAACATCCAGCTCGGTCTTTACGCTAGTACCCCTGTTCAAACATTTGCAACCTTTTGTTTATCCCATCAGAGACAGATGTACCTTGTTGATTCAGATTCTCTCTCGGATATTTTATTTGCTTAATCAATCAAATGTTACAAGAACCGTCACCGTCCTTCTCGCAAACTACTCACTCAGACCTCCCATGCCCTTGTTTACCGTTGCTCGCTGTCATTTTTGTCTTATACTCCCCTTTGACCGTCGCTCATTTTGGAAAGGTAACAACCTAGCAGACCGATGTCATGCACTAACTTTTTTTCTGACTAATCTTCCTTTGGCTTCAGAAGACCTTTGATCCTCACGCAGGTCTCTCTGCTGCATGTTCATACGATGTGGGACATGTTCGCATCGCGAACCGCATAGATAGATCAGGTTAAAGCGAAGCGAAAGTCTTCACATACATTGCTTGGTGATGTGAAAAGTCAACCAATTGTCCATCCTGTTCACTGCTTGAAACAAAGTATTGTGTTGTAGCAAGTAGCCGAGACAGAAAATAACACAATATACAGTAAAGCAAGTATAGTGAAGTGATGTTTATTGCTCTCTGTCTAAAACGCCTCTGAAGCAGGCTCTTTGTTCTTACATTCAACACAAGGTGCTGTACCTACATGACTCATTACAATTACTCATATTTCTCAGAAAAGGCATGTATCAGAGAAGAGGTTAGAAAACCGGATATAACAGTTAACGGTTAACAAAGAGTTACTTTATAAAACACAACATTTCCCCCTCTGTAAAAAAGTTAATTCCCTTGGTGAGTGTCAACGGTTTAAGCTCTAAATCCAACAAGTAAACAGATTGAATTTAAGAGTAAACATGAGTGATTAAATCGTTGGTACAAAGAAACAGCTTAGCCGTAAAATACATAGTCTTTTCCCCACAGTGGCATTCGTCTCTGTCTCTGTGGTCGATTAGTGGTGTCAGTAGTGAAGTCAATGGCCTCATTGTTTCGTCGAGTGAGTTCGTGTTCTGCTGGTGGTGGTCCTGTGTATTTGGCAAGTCGTTCAACGTTCCATTGTTTCCCATCAACAGTTTCATAAGTGTTTTGGGCAATTTTCCTTGAAATTTGTATGGGTTCACTAAACTTTGAATAACCCTTTTGCACATTTCCTGGTTTCTTTATACGGACCCACTCACCTTTTGTGAACTCTCGGTACTGTACTCCTTTTCGTTTATCTAAGTATTCCTTGCTCTCTGCCTGTTTACGTTGGACTCGAAGACGTAATTCATGCAGAGGTGCAGGAGAAGGGTCTTTGGTGACTCCTGTAATGTCTAATTTTGTCCTAAGGTGTCGGCCGTGCAGTAAAATGGATGGTTCTACACCCGTCGTCGCATGTGGTGTAGACCTGTAAATTGCTAGAAATTCTCTGGTAGAAAGTTTTATGTCCCGTCCAGTCAACTTGGTAGTCTGTACACTGTCATTAAGTACTCGATTGAATCTTTCAATCTCACTATTACCTTGGGGGTGATAGATGGCAGAAAACCGATGTTTAATATTACGTTCCTGCAAGTACATCTTAAAATCATTACAAGTGAATTGTGGTCCATTGTCAGTCACAATCTCTTCTGGGAATCCTTCCCTTGAAAAAATAGTTGTAAGTGTATCAATTACAGTAGAAGCAGTCACATTGCCAGCAAATGCCACTTCTGGCCATTTACTGTAGTAGTCGATAACCGTAATAGCAAAACGACAATCTCTTGGTGCAGTATTATCAGGACCAACAATATCAATCGCTAGTTTCTTCCAACCGGAAGTGGGTAAAGGAACGGGTTGCATAGGACCAGTTCGTACACGCGCTGATTTGTCATGGTTTTGACAAATTGCACAATCTTTAACCATCTGCATTACAGTATCATCCATCTTAGGCCACCAATATAGCTGACGCAATCTTTGTTTGGTGCGAACTATACCCTGATGACCTTCGTGGGCAAAATTGACAATCTTAGAAATAAAAGTAAATGGAATAACAACTCTCTCCTCTTTAAAAATTATGTTATCATGCATTGACAAACTATCACGGACTCTGTAAAATGGCAACAAGTCGTCAGCTAAACCTTTAGCAGAAATAGGCCAGCTGGAAGAGAGGAATTTGACAACTTCAGTTAACACTGGATCAGACTTTGTAGCCTGTTGTAAGGAACTCTTGGTAAGGCACATATCCTTAAGCAGTATTTCACATACAGCATAGATATCATCGTGATCAGTACTAGAATGAATATTATGATCATTAAGTGGCAACCTTGATAGAGCATCAGACACTTTGTTCTGATCTCCTGGTTTATATTCAACCGCAAAATTATAATGTAATAAGCGCGCTCCCCAGCGAGCAATTCTCATGGGTCTATGACCTGTACCTGAAGTAGCTAACAGAGTAACTAGGGCTTGATGATCAGTGCGCAGAGTAAACTTTCGACCCCACAAGTATGTATGCCAGCGCTCTATAGCCCACACACAAGCTAATGCTTCACGCTCCCCTGTGGAGTACTTTTTCTCAGCCTCAGTGAGTTTCCGAGAGATGCATGCAACAAGTTTCTCCTGACTTTGGATCAGCTGAGTCATTGTAGCACCAATACCGTAGCCCGATGCATCAGTGGTTACAATTACATCTAAGTTAGGGTCAAACAGGGACAAAGCTGCACTATTCGAAATAGTGTACTTAAGTTCTTTAAACGCTGCATCAGCTTCCGCATTCCAAGCAAACTCATGAGCGGTCTGAAGGTCCCGGATTGGCTGAACTTTGGTAGCAAAGTTAGGTACAAATTTTGCGTAATAGCCGGCAAGTCCTAAGAAAGAACGAACTTGTTCCCTAGAAGTAGGAATTCGGGCGTCTCTAATAGCAGCAACTAAATCGGGGTTAGGGTGAAGTCCCGCATGATCAATTACATGGCCCAATACCTGAATTGATTGTACATTAAATACACACTTCTCATTGAGAGTCATTCCCGATTCTTGTAAACGAGACAAAACATTACGTAAAGTAGTAGCGTGCTCTTCTGGAGTAGAACCGTAAACAATAATATCATCGATAAAACACATTACACCTTTAATACCTGTCAGAATACGTGACATAACCTTCTGAAAGCATGCAGGTGCTGACGCTAGGCCAAAGCAAACACGTTTGTATCTGTAAAGTCCCTCGTGAGTAATAAATGTAGTAATATCTCTACTCTCGGGGTGCAAATCAAGTTGGTGGTAAGCAGACTTCAGATCAAGTTTAGAAAAATACTTAGATCCTCTTAATTCATGAAACATCTCATCAATATTTGGTAGCGGGTGTTTATCCACCACAACATTCTCATTGACCTTACGTAAATCTACACAAATACGAACATTTCCAGACTTTTTGTAAGCTACGACAATAGGAGAAACCCATTCGGTAGCATCGGGGGCTTTCTCGATAACACCCTCCCGTTCTAGTCGGGCAAGTTCCTGTGATACTTTTTCCCTAGCAGAAAACGGTAGGGGACGTAATTTCTGTTGCACAGGGCGTGATTCCGATTTCAGTTTAATTCGGTGTTGATAGCCTTTGATTAAACCCAAATTATTCGAAAAAAGTGAAGGAAACTCCGAAGGTACATTAGAAGAAGGCGTACTAGGTGACTCAACCTCTGTATTAGAATAGCAAGATAGGGAAGCACCGTCAATCTGCAAATTTAACAGTTGAATTGCATCTTTCCCAATAAGTGTAGTGCCTTCCCGAACAACATGTATAACGATATTTGCACATCGACCTTGAAATGAAATTTTAGCATCAAAGTAACCTACAACAGCTATTTCGGTATTAGTGTAGGATTTAACAGAACTCTCACAAGGCTTAAGAGTCTCGTCTAGAAAATGCTTCTTAAATGTACCTAAGTTCATTAAAGTAACATCACTTGCTGTATCAACAACAACTGAAATACATACATTGTTAATCAACACATCACAAGTAACATTAGGTCTATGTCTAGCATTTACATGGTAAACATTTTCAGTTTGTAGTACTTGCGGTTGTTGCGGCGTAGTGGTAGTAGCAGAAGGTGAAGGAAGGGCAGCAGCGGTAGTAGGAATGAGATGAGAAGAAGCAGTAGTATCTGAAGTAGACGCAACTGAACGTACCTTATTACGGCCTAAGCACATTTTCTCAAAATGTCCTTTCTTCTTACAAGTTCTGCATGTAGCGTGAACAGCCTTACACTCCGTAGAATTTGCAAGGTGCTTTTTGGATCCGCAGCGATAGCATTTCGTAGAATTGCGTGTCTTGCTGTCGTGGACTTGTGAAGTAGAAAACGGACTTGGCTTCGATGACATCGACCGCGCTTCACGTTGTGCTTGTTCGAAGTTCCTTGAGACTTCCAAAGCTTTCGACAGGGTCAACTTTGGCTCAAGAAGAAGTCGTTCTCGTAGTTTGGGGGAAGTGATCTTCTCGACGAGCTGGTCTCGTAACATCTCATCCAGAAATGTGTCAAATTCACACGTTGACGCAAGTTCCCGCAATGATGAAATATAGACGTCAATCGATTCACCTGGCAACTGCGCTCGTTGTCGAAACCTGTAGCGCTCGGCAACCACGTTGACGGTTGGCAGAAAATGCTCCTCCAACGTCTTGACGGCCTTCTTGTAAACGTCTAGACCTGACGTGGAACATACAGGCAAGGTGTAGAAAATCCTCTGGCCCTCCGTACCCAGGCAGTGAAGTAAAATAGCTTTCTTGCGAGCCGCACTCGCGTCAAAAGCAGCAGCAACAAGGTAGTTCTCAAAGAGACGGTACCATTGTGTCCACGGGCGTGAAGGTTCTCCAGGAGAAGGTAAAAACTGGGGCGGAGGCAATAACCCAGACATCGTAGTAAAATAGAGTAAATACCGACCGTTGAAGAAGTAAATGCGAAAGATCCAAAATCTTCGTCGCCAAATTTATTGTGTTGTAGCAAGTAGCCGAGACAGAAAATAACACAATATACAGTAAAGCAAGTATAGTGAAGTGATGTTTATTGCTCTCTGTCTAAAACGCCTCTGAAGCAGGCTCTTTGTTCTTACATTCAACACAAGGTGCTGTACCTACATGACTCATTACAATTACTCATATTTCTCAGAAAAGGCATGTATCAGAGAAGAGGTTAGAAAACCGGATATAACAGTTAACGGTTAACAAAGAGTTACTTTATAAAACACAACACAAAGTTATTGTTAAAGTTATGGATCACAGCTGTTTATGTGTAAAGTGCAATTGACACAAACTTAAATGCTAAATTGTCAAAGTTGCTTGAATAGGAAGTGGAGATATATTCCTCCCACTTAATTGACCCTGAAGTGGTGGCCATCTCAAATACCAAATATGTTACATTCAGTCTGGTACTACAGTCTCTTATTAAAACAAGATCTTAAAGTAACAGAGTCCAGCCAGAGTTCTTCTAGACAGAAATATTCACTGATTTGCCAAGTGTCAACCTATGAATCCCAGTTGCTCGAGAGTTGTTACCACCATCCTGGTTAATACTTTTCCTTTCCATTCATGTGAACTTTAAAATCACCGATCACTGAATGATTTCATATGACATCCTTGCGCTGTCCTTGTCGTATATCTGTCACAAATTTCAAAATTTAAAATCAGTGGTGATCATCTTTCTTGGGCACTCCCTCTTCTTTGCCCCTCCCCCCACCCACTTGTCCCCCAAGATGCACTTGCAGCAGGTGGTTTTGGTAGGTGCATGACAACCAACATGTGGTGTTGCTATCAAATGCCCATGAGAGAATGGGGGTTGTTATAAATGCATCAGGAATTCCAGTTATTCCATAACAATCTTATTGTTGCTGAAGAACATGTAGGATGTAAATTTACCCAAAGTCGCTTATCGTTTCTGCCGTTAATATATCCACTTTTATGTTACTGATGTGTTTGACAATTCAGCCTGAGTCCATGTTTTTTTTTGCAATCAAACCAGTCAGACTTCCTTAGTAAATGAAAGTAGCACCGATGGTCTCGCAATACTTTCTTCAAGGTGCAAGCAGTGCTTAAACTCTCTGTGGCCACTCTTGTCTTCATATGTTCTGTTGATCTACTGTGCCCATTAAACCAATGTCATATGCAAAGAGACCAACAAGCATACTCTATGTGGAGTGCAGCTTCAAGACATTAATACCGATCGCATCTTTTTACTAACATGAGGCAAGGATGACAAGCTCCCGCCGTATATATTAATCAGAGCACGGCCTGAACCAGCCTGGATTTCATGACCATCTTATGAGGATATCAAGCACGCAACTACGTGCCCTTCCAAAATATTAAAACGTGTCACTCGAGACACACAAATTCATGCCTGTGCATCAGGTATTGTGGTATGGTTGAAAAGAATAAGATTGGATTTCCTCTTTCATGAGTTGAATCATGTGTCAGTACGACACTAGAAGATAATAGATTGTATCAGCCTGAGAGAAATATGATTGTAGTACTACTTGTAGTGTCAGGCAAGAAAGTTGTCATTAGCGTAGTACATATCAAAATTACATTACCAAATCATCCATGTTACCAAAGCTTACATGTAGTCTGTGGCACAAAATTGGAAGATATATAGATGTGATAAACATGTTTTGTTTTTTTGGCTTTAGGATGAGATGGAAATAGTTTATCAAGGCATGATGTTGTCTTCACAATCAGGATTGTTTGGACAATACTTATGAAGAGAGTATTGCTACGTCAGCACACTATAAGGAAAATGAGCCACAATCTTCGACAAAACTCGTTGGAACACCCCCCACTCCCTTTTCGATGTTGGGTACAAGATTGCAGTTCATCGTGCATGCATTCACTTATTTTGCACAACATTGGATAGTGGAGTTCAGTTTCATGTTACCCCCAGAACTAAGATATCAAGAATGTATTAAATAGTGTTCTAACAGTCTGGGAAGTCAGTCATCATCTGGGAAGCTTACTTTTCATATCGATTTGCTCATTTTGGTTAAAAAAGTATCGCTGGTCGTTGAAAAAATTGGGATGTGCACCGAATGCAACCACACCTGGATCTGTGGTTGGGTTTCACTGAGTGAGTATTGATACCTACTGTAACTGGCAGAGGGAAACAGGTAGACTTTTGAACTGGTGGGGTAATGCGCCGCAAACCTTGTAAGGAAGACAATTGCATAAGTGTAGCACATGTACTTGTACAAAAATGCTTCAGCCCTTGTTCCGGTATAGGGCCCCTTGCAATTGTGGTAGTATTTTTAAGATGCAAACTAGCAGTATGCTTTGCCTGGATTTTTGGAAATAAAGCTTCTCAGCTTTTATCGCCCCAAATTTTTATCTTGATTCTTACAGAGACTTTGCCTATGTGGCAAGAGACAAGGTGACCCGTAGGTACAAATGTCACGTATTCCGATGCGACATTCCCGCCAAGACCATTGCCAACGCTTTGCACGAAATCTGTGCCAAGGTGATGAGCGAGCGCCAGAAGGGGAATACCATCTCCATGGTGACCCAGGGGCAGATGATCCGGCAGCAACAGCAGCAGCAGCTGATGAAGATGAAGAGCATCTCCTTGGACAGTAGCAAGGAGACGAATGCAAACACAGGTAGGAACTATTTCATCTATGCTCACCAGTAGTGAGGAGATGAAGTCGAACACAGGTGCAAAATATTTTAAGTGTGCTGCCAAGGGCCAGACATATGTAAATGTGTGTCAGATTTGGGCCATCTGCCTCTCCTTGGTATGCAAGATGCAGGGAGACCCTCATGTTCTCTATGGCAGCTGCTCAGATAGTTATGGTTTACAATTGAGCTAAGCTATTGTTTTGTCTCCTCGTCACCTGTGAAAAGATGGCAACTGTACTCCATAGCTGCACCTGTAACAGCTTACAAAGAAGTGCACTGCCAGATATTTGGTTGAAGTTCTGTGGAGCTAAAACTTAATTATTATTTATTCGTATATAGGTTAGCAAGCATTTTTAAGTGATGATGTTTAGAGTTGTCAAGTGAAATTTCTAGACGTTGACAAGTTTTGATTACAAGATTTTAATGTTTTCAGGGACAGAGCCTGCTGTTCCTATGCAGGGCACATGTGCACAGAGGTTATCCAGTTGTCCAAGGGTTGGCTATTTTTAATAAAGAAATAATATTTGATATGAGAAAGCACTCCTACTAAATGTATATGAGGGTGTGTTTAGGAAACAGTAACCTACATCCCCAGCTCAGATATGGTCCTTTGCATCATACAACAGTGAATTATCGGTTGCTATGTTCCCGTTGCTCATGGCCTTTTCACTCTGGATGTAAATTACTTATGTGCAGGTTCCTCTGTGACAGCAGGTGGATTTATGCTGCCTCCTTTACTACCGGTGGGAATGCATGTGTAGCTGAGATAATTTTAAAGCGTGGGCCCACAAAAGGTGCTATGTTTATACAGGTAAAACATGTCAGGCTCGACCTGTGAAGGGAAGTTGACAGCCTTCAAACAAATTAGAGATTTTCATATCTGAAGGGCCGGTTTATACACGTCCATTGAAAAATCTTGACTGAACGCTCCGAAGTAGGAGGTTTTATCGAATGTCAAGCAAATGAACAAAAAGGGCAATTTGTGTAATGTCACAGTCAATAGGTACAAAACTTTTTTCTTTGTATCTTTATCTGAAAAGTAGCATTTAAAACTTTTTTGGTTCGCATGTTTTAGGTTCTCCTATTGTATACTGTATGGACCGACAAAGTTATAACATGAGAGGTAGCTCAACACGTAATGGATTTGAAACAATCCATATTAACCAATGAAAGACACTCAATGTGTTCTTCAAGCTATATATACACTTAGTCAGGGACAAAAGGTTATCCGTACTTGTTTAGACTAATGAAGAGGCTCAAAATTGGAGAAAGCAGTGCAGAGTAATTTGTAGAAGTGTGGATCATTTGTATGTTTCCATGTTTCAGATTGACTGCATAATCCTGCAGGAAACAACCCTAGTTTTAGCATAAAGTGACTGCAGCTGTCGGTATTGCTGTTTTTAATCATCAGTTGTGGGCAAAAGTTTTTAGATTCCATCAAGTTGGATGAATGGTATTTACCAGCCTGGTCCCCTCAACGTTTATAAGATGAGACAGATATGTGTATCAGCTGCAACATCTGATGTAGAGTTTTAGACAAGTGACCAGTTCAATGAGACATTTGAATGCAAACTAGCTAGGCATACATAAATATCAATTTGCATATAGAGGTACGTTTACATCCATTGTGGACATAATCGAACGTGTTCACCCAAACAGGTCATTCACATAGCACCAGCTGAGAAATATTTGAAAGAAGTATGCAAAGACTTGAGCATCTACAGATAAGATTTGCATACATTCACAAACCAACCAGCAACCGTCCAGTTGACTGCTGCCTGTGAAAGCATGCAGCACCACCTGGGACAAATACTGAGAGGCCCTGTGTGGGGCTATGTAGATATTAACAGACTTGTTAGACGGACAAAATATTGCCAACTTCAACAGACACTTGATAGCAGCTGAAAGAGGATATATGTCACACTATAACTGAAGCTATCAAGACGAGAGGCATCCAATATTAATTTCAGTCTTTATGGCAATAATAAGTCCACTTCAGAATTCATAAGTAATAAATATAGCCTATGGTGACCTGACTACTTCATTTGGTTATACATCCATGGTTTTTCATTCGCCTGATTGGACTTTTTTCCCCCTTCTTTTTCATTTTCAGTGCAACTTATCGTAGAACATTTCAGTATTTATGACATGCTCGTAAACGTTCATGTTAATGGTTTCATGCAACTGTCCTTCTGATACTTTGACAAATATTCCTCCAGTTGAGGCCAGATAAAGTTGATTTGGCAACAATGTGATTTTGACATGTCTTTCTTTCATCAATAATCTTAATCAGCCATGTGCATACACAGCCAACATTGATCTTTAAAGGGAAGATCCATTGGTCTTTTGTAATCAAGATAAAAATTGGTATACATTGGCCCCCTAGCTTCCCCCCCTCCCCACACTGAAATTTTCTTCTTGAATCAGTTTTGATCTGTTGTTCTGTATCCAGCTAATGATATGTGTGCGCAATCTATTCACATCAATGACATATGCTTACCTCTTGCCTCACTAATGCATATATTTGACCCTATGCTAAATACGGAGATTTCCAAAATGTGTGTGAGGCACTCTCGCTCAGTCCTAGGAGGGCGGGGTAGGCCTTAGAGGGCGACATGCTAGAATTGGTTTCGAGGACGACTTGTGCATTGGGTCAAATGTATGCATTAGTAAGGCAAGGGGTAAGTATAGTCACTCATGAATACCCACACCAGGAAGTTGTGGTTAATCTCGATCAACACAATTTCTTTATCCTGTGAAGGTCCCTGGCTATGTGTACCTACGACTTTAACTTTGGCATGTACTGACACTTTCACACGAGGGACATTAGGTTCAATTGCCTTTCTCCAGACCTTACCACTAGGAATACGTCTCAGTGCATGCATGTGTTAGATTTAAGGTTAGGAAGTTCTTGTCTGTATTAATACAAACAAACTTAAATGCCTTTAGAAACAAATAATTTTGGCTACTTATACAAACATGTTACAAATTTCTTTGCAGAGTCAGCTGTGGCATATTGTATTTTGCAGATGTCACACCTCATCTCTGTGAACTACTTGCTTTTTATAAGTTAAAACTATCAGCTTGATTTTCATGTACACTAGTTTTATGTTTTTCATGCCAAATTTTAAATAACCCGTAGGCAGATGATTTATTTGCAACGATTATCTCTGTTAATCAAAGTTAATAGGAAAAAAAAAAAAAGAAAACATCCCTTCCAATCTCTCAAAGGGAAGTTTATCTTCTCAAGTTAAAAATTTTTGTAGTACTTAAGAGTTCAGATTTTCAAACAGATCAACTTTTGTTTTTATTGTACTTTTAAACAATGTTAAATGCATGTTTATTCCACCCAACAGGCTTTGCAACCTTTTTTTTCTCTCTTTGTACCTTGCATACTTCAGTTGACTTTCCGACTCCAAAAGCTGAGCCTATCACAGTATTCCGAGCAAATTACATCGGCAGCACGGAAGTATCCTGTAGTGGAGGTTAGTCAAAGAAATGACAAGACCCTGCATTCTCCTAATTCCATGGTTTGACCAACACAGCATCCTTTTAATTCACAAATCCAAGAAAAGGATGTAATAATTGTTGCCAACTATTTAAGGTCCTGTTTAGAAAGTTACGAGTGGCAATGTTTGTGTAACCATCATACCTTTCACTGCAGACGGAGAGGGGTGTATGGACAAGATCACAAATGAGTTGAGGAAGAAATCAAATGTGTATGAAAGTTTTCCACTTGAAGTTCATAAATTATGCAATATTCCTGTCATTTTTGGAGGGGAAATTTATGTTTCTTTTTATCACATGCAATAACAAAAGGCAGACCACAGTAGGAACGATACTGATATTTTGTTGTGTACTTGTAATCATATTTTGCAATATGCTTTAATCTCCAATCTGTAATTTTCAAAATGGATTCAGTATTTTTTTCTTCTGTCCCCATCTGGCCCTCCTCCTCAACCTCTCAATTTCCTTGATCGACAGCCAGCTGGTACGTGTGCACCTTTACCATTCTTCTTCAAATTACATGTTTCTTGTGTTTTTTTGCTTTGCGTCATAGCAGGGATGGAGACACTGAATGAAGCCATTAACAAGGTCTTTGACATGACACCAGCAGATCAATGGATGCCTGTCAGGATAGAGGTCGCTGTTTCAACTGTCACTGTCACATCTGTCAGGGTATGTTCATAATTTGTTTCTCACATCTGTCAGGGTATGTCCGTGATTCTCTCCTCACATCTGTCAGAGTATGTCCGTGATTCTCTCCACACATCTGTCAGAGTATGTCCGTGATTCTCTCCTCACATGTGTCAGAGTATGTCCGTGATTCTCTCCTCACATCTGTCAGAGCATGTCCGTGATTCTCTCCTCACGTCTTTCAGGGTATGTCCGTTATTCTTTCCTCACTATTTTAGTTCGAAATTGATTGTCACATTAATCCACATTTGACGATCCACCCCTCCTTAAGGAAGTATCTCATGCAAAAGTCACCTCTGCTACTTTTCAATCTGTAGTGGTCAGCAGGTCAGTCAATCTGTCAGTGGTCATTTAAGTGTACCTGAAGTCTAGAATAACAAGAAAATATAGTTTAGAGGTTTGAAGATCAGTTCTACTGATGTAACTCCCATCTTCATAGATTTTCATTGCATAGATATGGAAATCTTGAAAGATATTCACTTAACTTGAGGTAGTTGTGCAATACTTTGTGACGTCCTTCTTGCACAAGTCATGTTACCTGCTTTTGTTAGCTCATACCAACTTGCTGGTGTGAGCTATTGCGGTCACACGGCATTATGCCGTCTATCTTCCTTGCGTGCTTCTCCTCTTATATGCTTTCATGGATTTGTCTGAAACTTAGACACAATGTTCCTTGGGTGGTGGACCATTTAGGGTGTTCAGGAATTTTTGATCCAAGTTTCCATGTGGGCCCTTTGACCCATTTCATGAAATCCTACAAAATGCTTCTCCTCCTGAAGATTTTAGTGTACAATGTTGATGGTTTGTCACAATGATGCTCTGTTAATGGTCCCTTCAGAATTTTCAGGGCCCAATGGCCCATTATATGAAGTTTTGTTTGAAATGCTGCTTCTTGCACATGCTTCCATGGATATTAAACTTTGACACAATGTTCCTTGATGGTAGTGCATGTGAGGTGTACAAAAAACTTTCAGTTTAAGGTCCCATGTGAACCTATTGGTCCATTACACGAAATTCTGCAAAGTGCTTCTCCTACAGATACTGTTGTACAATGTTGATGGTTTGCCAAAATGATACTCTGTTAGTGGTTATGTTTTGGATGTTCATGAATTTTTAGTCTATGGTTCCATGTGGGCCCTATTGCCCATTTTATTAAATACTGCAAACTGCATCACCTTCTACTGTTAACGTTCCCCTTCAAACTGTCATACACATCTCAAATATCCCTATCATGCATGAATGATATAATTGGGTAATGGGACAGTGTCAGTTGGTGCACTAACTGAAACCCTACATTGCCTTCAGGTATGTTTACCAGTATATGGACTTAAAGCGGCACTTTGAGTTGTTTCATGACCTTCAGTTAGTCTTCACAAACATGTCAAATTTGTGTCAAGTTTCTAGTGACAGATTGATGGTTAAAAAGAGGGTCCCCATTATGTTTGACATACAAATGACCAGCAATGAATCAGTTATGATTCAAATTGGTTTTGAAAACTTGTGACCATTCAATTCTCCAGATTGGTACTAATTCATATACCCACAGCAAGTACAAACCATGGAGAAAAATTAATAAAAAAATGACAGTTTTTGTAATTATTGGATGTGAATAGTGATGCTTATTATAAGCATTGTTGTTTGGTGGTACCCATCAAAATTTTCTCAAATTTATTGACAAATATTGAACTTTCTGCACTGTTGATGCTCTAGCTCCTGAGATTCTGACAGTTGTGCAGTCCTCAGCAATCTCTTGTACATTGGTGATGATTTGGTGTGATGATACTCAATTAGTTGTTCCTAACGTTGGACATGCAATGCATAAATGGTACCTTCAAGGTGTTGAGGGTATAAGCTTCTACACCATTGCTGTTCCAGTTTCTTTTTGAAATTAAAACATTTATAACCGTGAAAAGTTTTCTGTTTACTTGGATAGTATGTTGTATGGAGAGAGTTTGTAAAGTCAAGCCACCCCGTAACAGCACGACAGCTGGTGATGACATTTCATGACAAGGTGAAATGACATTTGAAAATAAGAAAGTAATTTGAGTAGCACGGTATAAGACTGACAACATAAGTTATTGCACACTCTACCATTAAATTTGAGTGGATAAGTTTCAACGTTTCCTATCTCGCCTCAGGAATGTCCCGTGAAGATCGGAGTTGAACCTTTCAAATTCATTTTATTAGCTATGTGACATACATTTTTGAAATCTCTGACTTCAGGTTCCTTTTAAAATGTTTATCGTATAATAAGTTCAAGACGGTTTGTAATGTGGGACATTGAAGTGTGTACTACGTAAGTTCAACGTTGAATGTTGTGTGGCATGTTAGCATGTGTATTACATGAGTTCAAGGTGTTTGGATTAGGACATTAGGTAACATGAGTAGTAAGTTCACAGTACTCCACAAACATGTGAGGCAAAGACATAAGTTTGTGGTCAAAGATAGTAACCTGTGTGAAAGGAAAGAAAAATTTGAAGTAACTAGAGTAGTAACCAAAAAAAAAAATCAGAAAAGCTGCCAAAAGTATGCTTTTCCAACATATATATCACCACCCCCACCCCCTTTTTTTTGTTGTGAAGTAGGGGACTATGTTTTGAATTGCAAGCAGTGAGTTGCCAACAAAGTGATTGCTGAATTATTTCAAGGGGTGTTCTGTTTACTGCTGTCTCCTAGAACTAGATTCACAAACACCTCACCTTGTTTTGTCGGACCCATACACAGAAGAATTCAGTCTGTGTGTATTCATGTGCATTTGATACACTATAACTCAGTCTTTAATGTTCTCCAGGATGTATCTTCATCATATCCATTTTAATATCTCACATTTAATTATTCTTACCCCCCCCCCTTGCAGTTTTTACATCCTAGTTTCTAAACTCAGGTGAACTGATATTTAGATTAACTCAGTCCCTTATTATTCTCTCATCAGATAGCAAAATTAATCTGGTGTAATTTTTTTTACCAATTATAGGCACTAATCTAGTACTTCATTACAAACTCCTTTAGTGCATAAATAAAACTTTATAAGAATTAGTTCCACATCCCTCCCCTCTGCCAACAAGCCCCCCCCCCCCTCCACCACCTTCCATCCCTTGGTGTCCTGTCACCCTTTTTCATTATTTCATTAATAATCAAAGATGAAACAGTGTCTGTCCAGTGGTGTACATGTGCACACTTCTCATTGAAGTGGATATGGTAACTGATACAAATGGCACCATAACATGAGGAGGCTGATGCTTGCATTCTGCAGGTTATCATGGGGTCACAACCCCCCCCCCCTCCCTCACGAAAACAAAAGTATGCACTGTTTCATTCAGAACATTCTTTATTCCTGTCTCTTCCAATAGACCAAAGAAGTTATCACAGAAAATAGGATTCGATTCCTGTCTTTCTTGGGAATAGGACCTGATATCAGGTAAGTTTGTCCTGCTATATTTTCAACAATATTTTGATTTTTATTTTTAATATTATGATGTATGTCAATAATTAAGTTGTTTTGATCTTTGCCTTGTTCAGAGCCTGTTTGTTACGACTAATCTATGCGATTGTAAATATAAAGAAGAACCATAAAATGTTACAAAGGCTTAGGGACAAAAAATATTTACAAGGAAAGTGGGGAGGGGGGAAGGTGAAATTCATTTTAATGAGTATTTGCTTGAATCATTTAAATCAGACTGCAATATAAAGCAGGAAATAACGTCAACTCATCTCCACCAAGAAAACCCTCACAAAACGTGTTTGCAAGAGTGAGAGAGTTACGTGTAGAGTTGTGAATAGAGTTAACCTTTATTACTGTTCAGTCATTGTAAACCCCTTGGGGGTGAAATACTTCTTTCTATGCAAATTGACTTAAAGAACAAGACTGTAACTCGATGGTTCCGATAAAATTCTGCATGTCTAGCTCCATTATGAGAAGATGATTATTAAAAGGAGCAAAATGTCATCTGTCTTGAGAGAAATTGAAATGTCATAAACTGATGTAGGCTCGACATTTTTCCAGGGTCTTTTAAGGTGAAGATGGAATGAAATAATCCCGCCTGATTCGTATGTCTTGGTTTATTCTCGTTGGTATGACGTTTGTCAGAAAAATGTCTGTGAGGAGCATTTTAATAGTCATATTCCCTGAAATCTAATGTTCTAATAGTTTCTTTACCATGCATCAACTTTGGACTACATTAAATGATAAAGTTTACTGAGGAAGGGTTTGTATTTTAAGATGATATTATTTGAAAAGTTAATCAACGATTAAGTGACCATCTCAAAATTATGGAAATGGCAGTATCTTATTGTTACCATCAAACATTTCATCATGTCTGAGGTGGAAGTTGGAATCAGCTGAAAAATGACTACAGGGTATTTCATCTGTTTGCATATTGAGAAAGTTGAGTATCAAAAAGGTTTCTCAGAGGCAACATCACAAGGAGTAAAATTATTAATCTAGGAATAATTCACGGCAGCTTAAAGCATTCATTTGGAAGTTGTAGATTGAGAAAGACATGTTTATTACAGCAATCATTACTTACTATTCAACCGCTTTGGCTCATCTTCCAAAAGACGATGATAGACAGAAATATCAGGGAAAAAATGGTCAGTTCTTACAATGTTTTGGCCAACTTCCAAGAAAAGCTTCTTGTATAATTTTAGAACTTTTTTGCAAGCATCTCAGGAAAAACATGATACCTGTTTGACAGCTGTGTGCCCCATCCAGCAAACTTTATTTCAATTCTAATTGTCAGGGAAACAAGCTCCTCTGAAAAGGTGAAGGGTGATGTGATTTTGAATATGTATCTTTTGGGGATCATATCTGAATGGCCATTATTTGAAAGTCAAATTTGTCAAAAATGACAACTCTAATACAGCAGTCAAATTCATGTCATAGCTATTCTCACATGGCAGTGAATGTATGCACAAGCAAGAACAATATCTTACCAAAGAGCCCCAGCCAATGGAAATGAATCCTCCTGGTAACCCCCAGCAGATGGAGGTGAATCCTCCTAGTAACCCCCAGCAGATGGTGGTGAATCCTCCTGGTAACCCCCAGCAGATGGAGGTGAATATTCCTGGTGATACCCCAGTGGATGGTGGTGAATCCTAACGGTGACCCCCCGCAGATGGAGGTGAATCGTACCTATGACCCCCCTCAGCCAATGGGTGAATCTTACTGTTACCCCTCAGCCATTTGCGGTGAATCTTACTGGTAACCTCCATTTGATGGGGGTAAATCCTACCATTAACTTCAATAGAGGCCAATAGTATTTTGCTGCTGGATGTGTTTGAAGTGTAAATGAATGGAAGGTAATTAAATATATGACATCAAATCTCCATACAAGTCATTGTGGCATCAGCTGTTTTACGTAATGCCTCTTGGACTGTTGAATCTGTCGCATAGTGTGCATGTCACAGTTACTTTTTGACAGAATTATCCACCAAAAAATGCATCTGTTGGAGATCATTAGAGTTAGGGTTAGGAAATACATCTCCATCGGCTCAGTAGCCTTCGACTTGTATCACTTTTGTCGCTACAAAACTGAAACGATTTGTCACAAATTTCACCAAATTTGTAATGTGAACACTGAATATTCAGTTAACATATGCATATTCAGTGATCAGATCTGGCAAGAGAGGTATCAGGCTCATGAACAGATTGGATCATGAATTGCAGTATGAAAATAGTACAAATTGCGACTTTTATTTAAACGAGAGAATGCATCACCCATCTCATGACATGATTCACCTCATTAGAAGAGATGAAGTGAAAGCTAGATGAAACTGACCTCAACTTATATCTTGTGTCAACACAATTTCAGCTTTATTTGCCCTGTGTGCACTCAAGCGAGTTGTAAGGATAGTAAGAATTACTTACTACTGAGTAGGTAGAGGCATGGTGTAAATTGCAAGGAAGAAACCACAAATATTGAAGTCAATGGCCATCACTAATTACACTTCCCTGACTTGTGCCTGCCAAGTCAGGAGAGAGGGCCTAATGGGCATTTCTATGTAACATGCAGCCACTTTATTGTACTGTAGATCGACCTTGCATACTCATGTTGTAAACACACAGGAATCCGATCCGGACGACCCCGTCGGTGCAGGTGATTTACGTTAATCCCCTCATGTGCCTGGACACAAGTAAAGCTATCGAGCTGGGAATGCAAAGCTTCTTAAGGAGTCAGATCACCTCCGTGGGATCGATCCACATGATGACCACTTTGAGCTTCGTTTTTTAGGGCCGTAGGCTCCAACAGTGTTGGACCCTATGGCTGTCTCTTTGTCAATGATAACAATGATGATTAGATACTGTATAATGATATATCATATCATTGTTATATGGTACATGATGATGATATGACGTATTATCAATAACTGATTACAAACCATCACCGTTTTGAACATACAGTCTTGTGATTGTCTTGACCAGCATTTGTACAAGAAATATCAAAATTTTCCAGGAAGAGTCTGAAAACTTGCCCTGAATGGACTGCCTCTCTCTATCTTACACTCTTTGAGTCGATATCATTATGAGCAGCGATGGTTGATGTATAATTACATCCAATTCAGTTCAAAAGCATCACACGTACATGCCCACTAGGCTTGCATTTAGCAATTACCCAACTCATATGAAAAATAAAAGATTTGTGTCTGTGCTCAATGTCTTCTGTTATGTTGCTACAACTATCCACTTTAGGGAATTGCAAGTCTCATTGAAAATATTAGCAAAATTTGAGTCTTTTAGGCATTTAATGAGTTGAGTTCATTATTCCGAGGATGATGGCAAAAGGTATGGTGGATGCAGCCTGAGGCTCTCTTGTATGTTTGCATATGAATCACATTAATGTTGCTGAATGTTTTTTCTTTTCCTTCTCTCAAATCTTCAGACAATTTGGCTACATCATGTGTGTAGGGAAGAACAAATTCCAGTGCCACGTCTTTTGCTGCGAGCATTCAGCGGGGGGATTAGCGAAGGCCATTGAAGCAGCTTGCAAGGTAAAGTTTGTTTAAAGTGAACATAGCTCATTACAGCTTCCATTCACAGTGAAGAACCTATGATTTGGATGATACCTTACTCAGTGTTTTAATAATCCAAATTGTCTGCCATTGTGGAATCATAGGAATGTGGTGTCGTTACCTCGATCCCACAGGATTTTTTACTGGCATTTGTTTTTAAACCACTTGGTTGGTATTTGATTGCCAGTATTTTAGTTACATCAGGTTGGTAAGTTAGTTGATTGTTGGTGTTGATATCAGGAGGTTGGTATTTGATTGACATTGCAGATGCTACATGGCAGGGGCGGCCAACCTGCATCCCGCAGACCATATGCCGTCCACTGAGAGGCAATACAAGACCCCAAACCCTCTTTCAAAAAGAGAAAGTAAAGAAAATGAGGAAATAAAGAAAGGAAAAGCAGAAATATAATAAAGATAACCTTATAAAATATGTGTTAACTAATCTTCTATGCCCAGTGGGAAAAAAGGGTGATTGAAAAAATTTCAACAAGAAGTTATTAATCAAATTAGTCAAGATGAAGTTCCTTTGATAAAATCAGTGCCATTCCTGTGGCTCTTCCATCTACAATAAAATTGATAAAGCTGCAGAACTTTTACCAGTTGCTCAAAGTTCCAGTCTGCCAGTAATTTGTACCCCATCTACTGTGCTGCTCACCTCCATAAACACTGAAAAATTTTTAGCCACCATTAGCAAACGTTTACTTCTATCCGTACCATCAGAAGGCTAGTATAGAAGGATAATAGCGGACGGACTTTCAATCTGTGCGGTCTGTCACATAAAGTTCAAAGGTGACTAAATGTGGCCCCTTTATTTATACAGTAATGGTTTTTCCAAGGCTGCTATATATAGGGTAGATATTTGAGTGACCATTGTATGTACCAGAGGATTGGTATTCGATTAGCAATATGTTATTACCACAGGGTTTAGTATTTGAATCACAGTCTGCAGCTGTTCTTCTGTGGCTCTACCAACAATCCTCTGGAAACTGTAATGCATTTGCAAGAACACATTACAATGCCCTGTTTTCAGAATTTAAAGACTCAAAAAATTTAGAAGTGCCTGGCAGCACAGATGGAAGTTGTAAACAGGGCCTAGTCATTTGCAATTTTTGCATCTGGCTTCTTAAGGTGCCTCTATCGTATTTATATAGTTAGATATCAGTTACATTTAGAAATAAGCTAAATTTTGGTTCATAGCATTACAGGACTCTTAGTGTTTGGTCACAGTGTGCCATTATTCAGAGTCAAAGTATGTATTTAAAATTCACCTTATTCAAATTAATTTACTGGGTTGGATAGATATGACAAATGTGTACCTGCCATTTGAGATGTATTCATTATGTGTAGAAACCCATCAGTGACTCATGCATTCTGGCCCGGAATTTGGATGTCGGGTGTCACATGACTAGATTAACACTTACTTCTTGTTTCACTGGCCTCAGTCAGTTTCTCTCAGAAGACCCTAACCAGGACGTACACATAATGTGTTGTGATTGGTCCCAGTTATTTCCTCCTATTGATAGGAATGGTTTGCTGCATTGCATCCCTTCCCCCCACCCATCCACCCAGCACAAGCATCTTTGAGTTTGTTTCTGTAAGCATCTTGTGAGAGAATTGTTTTGTTAGAGTAGTGATCATTGTAGCATGATATTCAATGCCTCATCAAGTGAACATGTTGACAGTGTAACCTGCAACTAACCTTGAGATAAATACAAGTTGCAGAGATGTGACAAGAACAGGGGAGCCCTGCAGAATTTTGCATCCTTCTATCCATCTATAATTGCCCCCGAATAAAATCAGCTGAATCCATTCTGTGCTGCAACAAGTTTGATACAACATGAAGACAGTGTATACTGTAGCCTAACACACTCTCATTAGTTAAAAGTTGTTTTAACAGAGGCCTGACTCATGTCCCATTTTCATACTGTGTTTTATTTTTGTAGTTGAGGTATCAGAAATGCCTGGATGCGAGACCCAAGAATAACTTCCTGACAACAGATTGTGGTGATGGGAAGGTAAGAGCAAAGAGGTTTATCAAATTCCTACCAATTGCAAGCATGCGACTCAAAAATGACAAACATTGTGCAGCAATAACACAATTATTTGTAAGCTCTATTGTATCAGAGTTGACAAATATTGCAATATGAACACATAAATTGAAGAAATTCAGTATTTTATTTTTACTCACAGTATGCCATCAGCTATTTTGTTCATGAAAAGCCAGTATCCCTGTCACCCTTTGTAGCAAGCCTAATAGTCCACAAAGTACCTGTTGGTGTTCTGTGAAACCCTTAGACTAAAAGTAAAATAACAAATTAAAGGTACATGATATTGAAGCAGAAGGGGAAAGTATCCACATACCAAGAGAACGTTGTCCAAGATTGCACACCTGTCCTCTTCCAGAAGTATTAGCAATGTTAAGACCCCCTGCAATGAGGATGAATCTCTGCAATCATGGTTTTTTTTTTTTATGTGGGGGGTTGTCACGAAGTTGACTAACCTTGCATGTGTTTTAGGTCTTAATAATGATGTTCATTGTTCGTCAAAAATACAGTGTACCTTGTTTTGTATAGTTGAGACATTTAAGTAATTACCTCATGGCCATAGTCTGTTACATTCGTTCTTGTTTTCAAGTTTTTTGTAGACCTTTCAGAATTATTTGTCCAAAGAGAAATGACAATCTGGTCTCTGTCTCATAGACCTGCGAGAAGTTTGACTTGAATTTGAATCTTTGAGGATCAGCGGGTCTTAAGTCTCATTGAGGATCCTGATGTTGGTGGTGGATGAACAGACGGTAGACAAAATTCGCTAAACACTTTTCAATAGGTGTTCAGAGGGTAACGAGGCAGGGATGAACCAGCTATCCCATACAAAGCCAGACCTGCTCTCGGGACCACCAATTAGCGTTCCCATCTGACAAAAGAGAGTGCATCCCCCAGTCTTTATCCACTTTCCCAAGGGCTGGGAGGGGTGGACGTGCTCATTTCTGCAGTCCATTAGCTGTACCGAGCAACCTGAAGCGGACAAGACCTGAATTGGACAACAGAAACCTAAACAGAAATCACCAAATTACCCCCTCAGCACTACTGTAAACAGCTTTACTGAACAAGTACTTTTGAGTACCCAGAAAATTTCCAACCTAAGACGGAGGCTCTTACCACCAAGGTGACCCTCCCACCTAAGAGGCATAGAAAGCACTAGTGGCATTTAAAATCATCAGCTATTAAATAGTTATATCTACTACCTGTGTCTCAGATTTCATACCAACCTACCAATTTTGTATATTTTGTTGTTTACAGACGTGGGGTTGCGCCCTCAAGAGCGGGGTTCAGAGCCTCTTCTCCCGATTCACTGTGTTCAAGAACCAGCCGGAGGCCACCATCAGTGCCGTCTGAATTGTGGGACCCACGTAGAGCGTCAATACCTCGAACATAAAGTCAGTCCTGTAAAGATTACGCAAGTCACAGTTTTTTGCCTCTTTTTTTCTCTCTTTTTTTCTTGTGACATAATGTGAATATCATGTTAATAATCGAGTGTTTAACGAGCTTAGCTCTGTCTGCATCTTGAAGTGATACTGTGAGGGCGCCGAGCAAGGCATGTCTGCGTGCTAAGGATCAGAACAAGTCTCGACTCACCAAGAGGCAGTTTGAATGAAGCAGATTCTTCATCCCAAGTGACATACATCGCCTTAGTCATTCTACACGACCTGCAAGTTTGAAACAAATTGGTTCATATTTGCTTGAGATATCGTGACCAAATGCTGTTTTTTCTGATATTCAAATAGAGCAAGCATATTGTGCATATCTGCTTGTGCAGCTCTGCAGTGAGACTATGTCAATGTTCCTGAGGTTCTGTGTTCCCGGGATTCGATGTTCCAGAGGTTTCCAGAGGTTCGATGTTCCCGAGGTTTGATGTTCCGTAGGTTCAGTGTTTCCGGGAATCAACGTTCCCGAGATTCGTATTCCACCACAAAGGCAACATACAACCCTGGAAACACTGACCCTTGAGCATTACAGTGATATATTTGGGAACATGGAACCCTGGGAATAACGAACCTTGTACTTATCGGCAACCATCAAAATAATACAAAAACGAGGAACGTCAAACCCTGGAAACAATGAAACCCTGAAACGTCGGTAGACTACCTCTGCTTTAACAGAATCAATCATTCATAAAATGATTGGCATGTTTATACAGCTGACAATAGCCATCCTCGTCGCTCATCTTTTTTGGCCAACAAGGCTGTATGAGAATATGCTAGAATGGTCATCTTCGTTGAGATTGGCCGACTTTACACGATGAAAGTATGATTAAAGCTTGTATAAGTACGATCAAAGATTGAAAACTGCAGAAACTGTGTAAAATATTTTGTAAGTTTAAAAGTCAATTACTCATAAACTGTGTAAAATGAGTACCTGCTATATTCGATGTATGTCTTAAGTCATACCACGATCAGCTCACGTCACTTCATTTATCTTCTGAAAAAGAAAACTTGCATGTCAATGTTATGCAGGTCTAGGGAGAAATACTCTCAAGTGTTGTACAGATAGAGCATATAGAATGTCAGTCAAATTCACTATGGCAAATCACCATGGTTACTCTAAGGTATGTTTGGTTGTAAATTTGTATGACTCAAAAGAGGCATGAATTGTAACATTGTATCATTTGGAGCTAAGCTCATGTGGTGGTCACGTCATATTGTGTGGTCAAGTGATGTGAAGCAAACCTTTATATCAACTTGAGTGTTTGTCATCTTCATTTGAGGTATTATGCATCTGTTTTTTCACAAGTCTCAGTTCTGACATCTAAACTGCAAAGACACACATACATCTTATTTCCTGTGCATATCACAACTTGCTTTGACGTTGTGAACTGAACTTATGAACGAATCACTTTCTGTTTTATGGTGTTCACTTGGAACTGTGATACAGCTCTAGATTTGGTTCTAAGCTGCCATATTCATAAGTAGGTCTCTAACATTTTGTTTTGAGGATAAAAAAATCTGCAGTATGATGCAAATACTAGCGGAGAGAAAAATGGTGTAAGGATTGAATTTTTTTTTTTTCATGTGAAAGAAGTCAGAAGCGCCATAAATGACAAAGCACTTTAGGACTGCTACAAGGTGGCATGGACTTGATAGGAAGCTAATCAACAAGGACTATAAATGCAAAGATATAATGAAGAAAGTAGTTAACTTTTGACAGATGCAAAGATTATCACACAGTCTTCACCTGGGAGCTGTAACATGTGATCTCTGGCAAACAAGCAAACTTGAAAGATGTTCAGCTAACAACTTTGGAAGGGATCGATCTCTAACCAGACTGGTGTAAAAAGTCATGTGATGCTCAAAAACTATGGTTATTAAATAACAAACAAAAAACTAAAGGATGTTTCGTAAATGAACTTGTTGCATGGCGGTGTCACTGGAAGCTTAAGGTTCTAAACCTTGAAATTCATGAAGGAAGACATCTGTACATCTAATTTGTACATCATTTAAGCCAGTCTTCCCATTACTTTCTTCTTCTTTTTTCCTTTTCAGTCTTTAGTATTCACCGTAAATCCTCTCAGAGGCACCATTACAAATTAGTCAGTGTTTATGTTGTTAGGGCCTTGTGTAGTCACTCTGCATAAGTGCAGAAACTATAATGTCTAGATCATAAAGGTATTTGCATTATTGAAATCTTCACAACAGTCTCTTTGATTGGTTGTAACTGTTCTGTTTGATAAGATGAAGGACATATGCAGCTGGGAAAAGTATCTGTCTTAGAAGAATAGGCCAGCAAATTGGTCCATGCATGGAGAAAACATGTATGGCTGTCCACCTCTGCAAATACTTACTGAGTCAAAAGCATTTAATAGATCTCTTCATTTCTAATGTCGCTAATAACTTTATAATGTGATATTTTACGCATGGAATATTCAGGAGATGGAAGATGAGGGATTTGTGGGGTGTTGAGAGGCATCCTGAGGGGAAAAAAACACTTGTCGGTGGACATGTTGCAAACTTGTGATGGTACGACCTTAGTAACTTGTTCCAATGGGCCCTGTGCCAGCCCTATTTTATTGTTAGCAGTCACATTTATGTACACTTGCAGATGATTTCCCTGGGATTGTCTTTTGGATTTGTGAAGCTCGATTTGTGAAATTTGATTTGTGAAGCTTGATTTGTGAAGCTTGATTCGTGCTTCGTGCAGCAGTGTGTACGGCCAGCTCAACTTTAAAGTGCGCAACCCATGTAACTTGTTGCGACGTAAGGCAAAACGAAAACATCAGTGAAATTCTCACCCACTCTTGAAGTTGCAAAGTGTGCCCCTCTGCCGACAAGCGACGATTCAGTTCAGATAATTTTACTTTGTTTTCGTCCAAGGTTTATGAGTGCAGGTGTGATGTGAACAGAGAAGGGAATGAATAAATTCGAGATAGATGTTTTACAACTGTTGAGTACTGTTTGCTAGATTGGTGAAAATGGAGATGTGACATTTACTAGCACCAGGTCCATTATTATACTGTACTAAAGACAAGTGTAGTATTAAACCTACTTTCACACAGGAATCAACCTGTTCCAGATATAGCGAGGATAGGGGGGCAGGATTTCTCTCACTTGCGGTCTTGCTGTTACGTCAGGTTTATAATTTTTTTGACTTGCTGCTGTGTCTCTAGAATAGTTCTACAGTGTTGGTCACTTCATTGAAAAAAAAAATAAATAAAAGAAAATTTTTTTTCTTCAGGTGAAAACATCCCAGCAAAGTCTTCAGCTTTTGACAATACAGCAGCTATGTTTGAATCAAACTTGATGACGTTGTTAGTGAGAATTGACTGTAGGTCATGAAACATTGGATGAGTGAAATCAGAAATGGGTCACAGTAAAGATCTTTAAAAAGTGTAATAGAAAAAAAATAGTTATCTTAGAGAGTCAAGGAAGAACAAGAAAGAGATTCAATCTATTAAGGATGATGTATGGCACTCTTCTGTGTTACTCTTGTACTGTCAAAAAAATTACATGCCAATAGAATCTTTGATGAACACAGCCCCAAGAAAACCCATCTCACTATTGCAATTTGAAGATGGAATTTTTAACTTTTTCCTGAATAAAATCACTCAGTGACTGTTGATTTGTGACGTTCATAAGAACCCCAGGAAAGATTTCATTGTGATTATTAAGACTGATGAAAGCCATGAATCATACAGAGAGATAAAAAACAGCTTCGAGTTTTGAACAAGTTCAAGGAAGACATCTTGCAGGGACAGTGATCATTGCCACTGTTCTATCTCTTCATCCCCTCTGTGCCTACACCGAACCATCACCTTTTGTTAAAATGTGACGTTTCACATTCGTGTCTCGAGCTTCTGTATCATACCTGTCATCATGTCACAAGGTCAGGGTGACAGAGACATCAGGAAAGGTAACGGATCTGTGTCTTGAAAGGTTAATAAAGTGCATCATATCACGTAAGTGATCAGGGTGCTCTGCCTCATGAGTATTCAGTTTGGACATGACAATGTTACATTCTCCTTTCACTGGTAACATTTGCTCTCTTTTTTCCTGCTGACGTCTCTTGACTGGTGGGCTCACAGTTCTCCTTTGCCAATGTTTGTAGTGTGAGGGATGGAGTTCTTTCTTTGTTTTATACAAGTGTGTTATCACAGAAAGATGTCAGTGATTAACTTCTGGAAACTTTCGTAAATGCATTCAGCTACAAAGAATTATTGACTTCAGAAGGAAAGTTAGTGATATGTTTGATAGATGAACACACTAGGATGAGATATCACATTTTACCTTTGTCTTGTCTGGTTAGAACATTGTTGGATGTTGTAGAGTGATACATTCTGCTACCTGGGCCATGTTTACCAGGAAACAGTAAAATGACATTTTACATACGATGTGTAAAAGTTTAATAATTTAAGGAATTGGAAACATCTGTACATATCGAGTAAAAAGGTTTGTTTAAATTGGAGTGCATAGCAACTGCATTATGGCAAATATGTATACATTAAAACAAAAAGGAAGTAGATTATTACATTGAAACACTGTACTGTTTCTCCTATTCTTGTAAAGTTAGCCTGGATCCAGTCAACTGTAATTTGAAAGTACTTGTGATTGATTTCTTGTAGAAAATGTACGTAGTTCCTGTTAGTGATCATTTTTTACAATACCCCACTGCTGACACCAGCTAATAAATAGCAAATATTTGGAGGTATCGCAGACATGTGGCAGTCGCATGTTTTGATCTGTACCAACCAATCCCATGGCTAACATCAGCAACAATATTATCAATCTTTTGTATGTATTTTTAAGCACAAAAGGCATTCACATTTTTTTGTCAATAGTTTCCGTAGTTGTATGTGTAGATATACCACCGCTGCCACCAGCATAGAATTGTCAGTCTTTTGTATGTATTCATCATTGGGCAATTACCTGTCTTTGTCTCCATAGTATGTGTGTGCTAGCTACCAGCTATTTTGTCTTTGGGGTTTAGACAATGCTTTCGTAATGGGATGTGCAATCGGGACAAAGCTTGAAACTGTCCTTTTCGATAAAGTTTCTGTGTGTTGTGATGAACAAAAAAAAAAAACTACTAATAGAAGAAAAAAGCCTGGAAAGGAAACAAACTTTTCTTTCCTATGGTCTTGTTGGATGTGAGATACAATTGTACAAATGTCTTTTATACATTCAATTGCCAATTTGGTCCTTCATAATGGCAGGTTTTGTAGAAAAAACAAAACAAAAAAAAAAACAAATTTTAAGTGTTGTATATTATTAGTTGGAACAGCAAAGGTTTTGATTCTAGGAAAGAAAAGCAGAGCTGAAATTAAATTGGACTGAGGAAGAGTTCAAAAAATTGGATGGAGATGGTGTCATCATTAATACATTGTTTATGCATTCAGTGTCATTGCGTTTATTTGCATATTCAAAGTCTTGCCTATTTTGTTTTCTTTTTTCCTTTTTTTTTTGTATTACATGATTTTTGTCAAGTAGAAACTTCTATGCAAATTTTCCTTGTGGTGGTTGTTGTTGGTATAGTTGTCTTATTTTATTTTTCTGCCATGTTTGTTTTTCTGCGGTCTGTTTCAGTACCTTGTTTGCAATATCTTTTTCGTACTGTCTATCCATGCATTTACTTTAATTCCTCGCATTTCTTCCGGGTTTTTTTTTTCCTTTTGAGCCCGATTAAGATATTAAGCAGATACAGAAGAACAAAAACGTGGGCACGTGCGAGATTTTGAGAAATTTCCATCATAGCAGTATGATTGTGGTCAGATTGAATATGGTAAGGACCAAACACAGACTTAAGAAAGCTGAAATATATAATATTATTAGGAATAAATTATTATCACTTTATACGTACAATCTGCTTTTCTTCTTTTATTTCTTTAATACGCTGTGATGTCATCATATATATTGCAACACTGCCACCCCCCTTCCAGGGGGGATTAATGAGCAACTTACTAATAAACTATTTATTTGTTATGTTTCATTTTGAACTGCAATTAATTTATTATAGAGAAGATGCTTTTAATATTTATGAGATTAAAGATGACACTTTGTCACTAAGAGCGTGGAGTGAGAATCAAACAGAGGTGAAGAAAAAAATGAATAATGAAGCAAGAGGAAGGTGGAGTTATGGCAGACTGAAGTACTAAGCTTTAAAAACAAAAAAGAGGGTAAAAGAATGAATTCTGTTTATATTATTGTGTAAATATGATTGCTATTACCAGAATCACGTACAATATTTAAAAATGTTGATGTTTTACATGTGCAAAACTTATATATTGAGTGTGATAACCCAATGTAATCGTGAAGTATATTATAGGAGTGGTTTTTAAATGTTCTGAATATTGGTAATTCTTGGTGTATTAAAGACCTTCAATCTTCAACGTAAAGTTTTAAATTGCCTATTGAATATTTCAACAAATCACAAATGATCAGAGAGCCACATTGTCCTAAACTCTGTTTATTTTCAGAGGTACTCATTGATCAATTATTGTTTGAACTATATAAAGCAACATGACATGGTTTTTGGGTAGTTTTCACACTGGTAATTAGGTCAATTTTTTTTTTTTTGTGGAAAAATTTTCTTCCTGAAAGACTGATCGGTTTTGGAAATGCAAGCAGATCAAGCCTGCAGGCAGAAAATTATTTGAATGATGGGAAAAAGAGGAATATTAAATGTCAAGAATGTAAGTTTCACTTGAACTGTCATACAGAAGCAAAATGAAAAGAAAAAAAAAAAAAAAACCTCTCTTTTAAGTTTTCAAGTTTGCAGCATGGTGAATAATATGTTGTGACTGCGGCCATTAGGTGGATGTCTCCAAGTCATGTGTCGGTGCAAGCCACTTAAAGTGAAATCTGTGTACCTATACTGCTATGAGAGGCAATTTTCTTCTCCAGCTCAGTTTCGACCCCATGGACTCGAGGTTGCACCGGCCTGTTGAAAGTTGGTTTTGAGAATAATCAATGTCGAGTTAAGTGTTTGGCGATCAGAAAAGATCAGCTTGAAATCACGGCTAAATTGAATAACAAACATGAAAAAACAAAAAAATAACTCAGAGGAAGCTTCAGAAGTTTTTATGTAACAAGACTGTTAAAAGTAAGCGTACTAAAGTGGAGCTATATTGAACTCATTGTTAAATACCGTTGGAAATTGATCCTGTTCACAGCATTGGATGTCTTACTAAATCGCTTATGATATTGTGTTGGATTCCTGCAGCATCTGCAATGGGACAGCTAGACACAAGTCCATTAACCATGGAGAATATGCTGACTCCCCAAGTTAAAAATTTGATCTTATAATTTAACCAAACTTGCTGAACTTGTGATTTGCAAAAGTTTACCTCCCCCCCAAAAAAAGGTTTTTTTTTTTTTTTAATTGAGGACTTCTTCATCTTGAAACATGCAGTCGCAAATCTGGATGGTAACGGTTATCCTGTGGGTTTGGTAAGAGTTTCAAACTCTGGCGATCATTTATAACATACTGCAGGGTGTGCAGCAGTGATCTTTGGCATTTTCCAAGAAAGTCATGAAAACCTTTCCCTTCCTTGATTCTTCAAGTTTCCCAGTAGTACTTGCAAAGGATAAGCACCGAAAATCACTATATTCAATAAATATTTATATATTATATTTTATAGCAGGGAACATATCATTATTATCATCATTATTGAATGGGTATTACATAGATGTTATTTTTTCTTGTTTGTTACTTACATTATCTTTGCTTTTTTTTCCCTTTTTTTTTCACTTTATGTGGTGCATTCCATGATGTCGGTTCTTGTCACACTAAGGTGCAATTTTGATAGTCACCTCTGCTTCTGTTTGGGAAGCCCTATTTCTGAAAACCACTTTGAAAGCTCAAATCAGGAGTAGAGTGGGATCAATCATACTGAAATTAGCTTGCTGACAGTTAATAGAAGTTTTTGCAGAACAGCAAGACGGTCGTTGCCACACTGCCTCTGTGTATAAATTCAAAGAGGTGACTACATTCAATGTATTTAAATGCATGTATGTGCTGCGAAAACCTTCCTACCAAGTAGGTGAGGTAGGGGGCAGAGTCACAAAACGTCATTGCTTGGTTTATTTTGTTTTTCCAAGCTGTTAATAAAAAGATCATGATGCTTATCTTTCATTTTTTGACAGGTGCAAAGTTTTAATTTTGTTTAAAAGTTTTAATTATTGAGGTTTATTTTGCTACTACCTTTATGTTTTTTGTTTTCTTTTCCTGTTTCGGGGGTCAGGGGGTGTGATTACATATTAATCATTTGATGTGCTCCATTACCAGTATCCATTAATCTCAGGCTGATTTTTCTATTCTATCAGGCATATTTAATGTATACCCTCAGGTTTGATGAGATATAGGGAGTAATCGGGACAATGGGGATACAAACCCTTTGTTTGTCATCCACTGCAAAACTAAAGTAAAAAGCTGGAAAATTTCACACCGTTGAACTCTTAAGAACAAAGGACATATTTTTTTTTTCTGATTATTATAAACACATGATTGTGTCATTATATATGGTCATTGTTAATATGCACATCAGTGATGGGGGGGAGGTGCCAGCACCTGGGGGTGTTTTAGGTCTCACAATACTCGGTCCACCCTCCGGAATCGAACTCATGTGGCAATGTACCTAGTTAAACACAATAGGTATAGTTTCTGCTATATATTAATTATATTTGTTGTTAAGACTTAACTGTGAAATAACACATATCTTAATTTAAGCTGTTTACAACTTCCTTCAAAGTGAATTCCATTTTGGTGTGATGCGATCGCTGCGCTTTAATTTTGTCATAAGATCCACGGAGCATTAAACAGAGTCAAATAACCGTGTTACCATTTTAATACTAAGACATTGTATTTTGGACCCCATTCACCGCTGTGCGTATTACCTGAAAGGACAAAAAAAATGAAAGATTTAAAAATCTGTTTTACCAGAACTTCAAACTGTGTTTATCATAATAATTCCGTACGATCGCGTAGAGCACCGTTCATATTCTGGGTACATCTATTATATTTCATCGATGTAGTTTTAAGCCTTTCCTTGTTCCATCAATTGTTGTGTGATGATCTTCATGTTACCGATGTGTCGACTTATGACATGTATGTGCTGCTTTGAAATAAATGTTGCCAAGAAGAGCCCGTATCGAGAAGTTGAATTTTGTTTCCTTCTGTTAGGTGTTCGACAGTGTATCAGTGTGTACGGTACACGTGATTGGGGTGAATTTGGTTGAACCACATACTAATGTAGGGCCTACTGGATGTGGTCTGCTTGGTTAACCCCACACTAATGCACCCGTGGGGCCTAGGTCCGCTACTGCTGTCATTTATATTGACCAGCCTATGCAAAGGACGAATGCATGACTGTGGTTTTGTACTTCGCCAGTTTGCAGACTCAGTTGCATACTGTGTAGACCACACCTACATGTATACAAGACTTGCCAAGTCACCCACATTGAGGGGGGTCACCAGCATTTTCAGGTCATCTCCCTTTCACCAGCTTGACCTGTCTGAATCTCCCACATCTTTTAAAGTCTCCCACATTGTACATAGTATTCTGAGAAAATTCATATTTGCATTTTTAGTGCAAACTTCATTTCACTGAAACTGTTTGGGAAAAAAAATTAATCTCACATGAAAATCACCAACTTAAAGGCCAACAAGCTCAATATGGCCAACTAAAAGCAACATTATCTGTACAATCCGTGAAAATGCTATTCGGACACACATGAATACTACAGCATCTGCCGAGGGGCTGGAAACTGTCGTTTCCAGGGTTCTAAAGTAGCAGTTTTGTGAAAAAATTCTGGCCAACACCACCGTGGTTGCGATTGTCGTAGTGAACAGACTGTCTACCTGGACTCTGCAGTCAGACATTGACGGCATTTAACCAAAGACATTCCTGGTGCAAAACTAGGGAGAGGCATAAAGCACATTCTCATCAACATTATCTTGCTGGCATCAACATGACAAAACTTCAAAAAATAATGATTCTTTTTTCTCTTATGGGGAATTTTCAAACAGAATTTGTCAAATAATTATGTAAGATGTATGTGAAAATTACCTATCCTCCTTCAAGCGAGAAAAACATTGTTGAGCTTCTGACTATGAATGGCTGTTTGGATAGGATAGAAATAAGGATAGGGGGGAGAGGGGGAGGGGAGAATTGGGTCAGGGTAGGCTGGTGAAAGGGGATAGGAATCTAATAAAAGTTTGAGAACCTCTGACCTAGATCAGCAGAAAATATTGATTCACCCAGCGAAAAACCACATTTGTAAATTAAAGTTCAACACAAAAAGAAACAGAAAGAGATATAAATATGGTTAGTATTGGTTTATTCATAATTCACAATTCTTTTAATTTTTTTTCAAGGCATTTATCAACAGAATATCAAGGTGTTTATTTCACTGAACTATTTGGAATAAATGGCAGAGTAAATAACAAGGCAAGTAGTGTGATAACAAGGTGATATATAAATGAAAATGAAGATTCCAATTACAAAACATTTAAAACAGATGAAGATTAGAAAAGAAGGAGCAATTACTTCAATAATCTTTGATCAGTTCAAAGTATAGTCTGCCTGTCCTCAACTTCTGACTTAAAACACAAACTGAACCCTAATTACAAAGCTTTGTCAGATATTTTCAAGTTACTAGGACATTACAATAATATAGTTACAGAAACTTGCTGAATTAGAAACAATTTAACTTTAATACCCACAAACTCTCAAGCGATGAGTAAAACAATTTACTTAAAAAATTACAGAAAAGTTCATGGCATGGGTGTGGCAGAGCATGACAAAGTTGAGCTGCTCGGTAGGAGAGAGGATATTTATGGATTAGCGTTTAATATTTGATGTGTTTGATATGAGAAAAGAGATAGTTTGGTGGGTTGGTAAATTGTATCCTAGTATTAGGTCTGGACAGCACTGCCCTCTCCCCCACCTGATGCTTTCCTTGGCCTGCCGTTTCTTTCCTCGATAAAGTGTTGCATTAAGAAATTTTGAACACAGGTTATTAGTAACGAACTTTGTACAGGATCTTGGAATCAAGAGTTCACAAGTTTGTGTGAAAATGTATCTGAACACTTGTAGGTATCACTCCCTGCTCAAGTTATAAGGGGAAATGAAACATGGAATGGATACTAGTCAAGTCTCTAGATAGATCATATTCTCCATCGTGGTGTTATGTTGTTACAGAATTTAATAAAGCTGAGACAGAGAAATAATGATAACAAGGTCTGCTGGTGTAGTCCTAATCCACGCAATGTGTAACTTCAATATATCTGTGATATGTCTCGTCACTTTTGCTTTGAAACAAACCACTGACTCTTAGCTTTAAAAGGCTGATACATGACTTCTTTTTACAGGCATGTCTGATTATCTTAACTACTAAACAATGTACTGATCATACATACTCCTTCGTGGAATGACCAATTACTTCTCAATGACATCACCCAATCACTTTTGCTCTTTTGATGAAAGAACGATCCATGAGTCTGAGAAGCGATAACTGATCACCACCATTGAGTAGATTGCCTTTCCTGTTGCTCTGGTTATCTTTGGTCATTAACATAATTACTGATCACATTTCAATTATTAATGGACATAACGTTATTTTGATGAGATTTCAGATCACCAATCAAAGTGATGCAGGTTTACTTCAACCGCTTATTACTCTTATGATGAGACAACCAATCACATCTCATGAACTAGATCAGATATCTGTTTATACTTAACTCTCGAGAGAAACGTTAATACCATCTGACTAGATGGTCGATCGTGTTTCCCCCTTTACACAACATCACTGTAAATGTAATGGATAAATCACCGCTCGACAATGGCACAGCTTAATGAACTTCAAAACTATCCGGTCGATGCCGATTATTACCAGAAGCAGACCCATCACAACAGAATCTGACAAATGATGGACACTAACTGAGAGAGGACTCAACATTCTATTATTCAGAATTGTGTGCCTTTTGACAAGAATATCTCTTTTCAAATAAAAGAACAACAACACAAAACACGGAGATTTCATCGGAGTTCATAGACTTGAACTTTCATTGTGATCAAGAGGGCGCCATCTCATGCCAGGAGCCAAAGTCCCTATGGGTCCGTCAGATACGACGTCAAATAAAAGGCTTAGGGTGGTCCAAGGTTTCCTTATGCGGCGGAGTGATTTCAACCTTGGAGGTCCTCCGGATCATAGTAACTTTGGTGAGGGGTACGCCGTAGGGCTGCAGTTGCAGTTTAGGCTCTGACAAGTGCTCCGTTCTCTCGAAATGGTGGGCGAACATGGTGCCTGCCAAATGACCGGTATAAAGAGAGTTAGGATTGGAAATAGGCAAAAATCTTAAAACATTTAACCCTTGAAGGTAAAAAGGTTTTTACTTCATTTGTGAAATAGAACAGCTTACAAAATAATCAGTTTTCCAAAGACTATATCAACTGATGTTTTTACAGGTTACTGATAATTGTCACAATACGGAAATGAAGACAACACAAAAGCATCCAAACCATTATACACTAGCTAATCATACATACCGTTTTCAAAACTATCCACATTACATCAACACTTGTTATTGATATTCTTTCTACTTCTTGAACAAACTACGGAAACTGTTGTGAGAAAATCTGAGACCGGTTTCCACACTTTATGAATCCATGAATATGACCACCGATCCACGATTTCCGGCAGATCTTTTTTGACAATTTGCGCGACTCTGATGAGAGGTCTGCCATGAGGCTGATGAGATACGGCAAGCATGAATCATCAAAAATGGTCTGAAACGGAGTACCAGGTTACAAATGCATACCAAGCTGAGCAAGCGACAAGCAGGAGGAATGAAAGAGAATGAACTGCAGTGTATCATAATCTATACCTACCCGTCTGAGACTGATGAATAGATTAATATCTACTTTTCAATGAATTTACACACACACAAAACAAGTTTAAGTCATTCCTTGGTTTAAGGCTTAAAAACCAGCCTTATCCATACACCAAAACGAAAACGACACTTTTGTATTTTTTTTGGGGGGGGGGTTTATACACCATTTCACATGTAGATTTAAATCTTGCTTCAGTTTATGAATTGGTAATAATGTCAAAAAATTTAAATTTCATGACGCATATTTCTTGGTGTTCGATGGTTGCTGTTATTTCCGATAGCAGAAGAGGGATCAGATAAAAGCAGAATTGAAAGAAAATCAAAGCCTGCATTAAAATTACAAGATCAAGGTCTCAGCAACTCTACATTCTTGATATCACATGCTTACAAGATTTAAGACTTGACCACTGTTGACCTCATGTGACCTTCATGAGTAATGGCAGTAAGTAGCTACACAGTACTCCCCATGGGCTATCCTATGACATTTGAAGTTCAGGCAACTAACTTCAGATAGTGTATTTACAATGTTTCAGACTTTGTCCTCTGTTGACCTCTGCTGACCTAAGCTGACCTTTAACCTCTTTGGAAACTGATAGACATCACTTCTTTCCTGAGAAATAATATTTCACTAATAAACTCAAAAGTTCAAGCAATTTTGATTTCTTTGAGTCATGTCATGATGGTTTCAGAGCTTTATCTCTTGTTGTAGCCTTCATTAACCTATGACCTCAATAGGCACCATCCACATACTGAGCTTTACGCAGGAGTCGCAGGAGTCACATGATTAGTGTGACCCATCCTGAAATCAAAACGATATGGAATCCCTGTTTACTGAAGATAATGTTGGGTTCTGACCATTGTTTGTGAGGATGAAATAGGGTGGGGGATGCAGAATATCAGACAAAATTGAAATGAGATTGAGGTACCACCAGTTTTTGTTTTAATTTGGGGGGGAGGCTGAAAACTTGCACTAAGTTTGGCAAATAGCATCTTTCAGAGGTCAATAAGACTTCCATTTGGTCTTACACTAAACAAACACACATCTATAATATTTACAGTATACTGTTATAAAAAAGCTGTTGGTTGACCCACTGGCTAGCACCCACGTTTGCCAGGTTTCTTCAAATGACCAGTTTTCTTAGAGCTTTGTCCTATTTGTTGAGCCAGTGGTGTAATTCTTACATGGATAATCTTGCAAGATATGGCACCACTGTTTCCTACTGGTGTACTGTCTTTAATTTGCATAAATGGATATTCTGAGGTAAATAGCTCTTTGTGATCACATTTGCACAAGATCTTTCAAAATACTTAGGTCTAGTCATGTAACCTCATGTAACCCTCAACTATTCCCACCTTATGGTCTATATTTGGTTACCATGGCAACCAAAAGCAAACATTTCATACCAACATCAAGTTCTTAAAATGTGAGGTTACACTATCTGCAATCACACCTACGTTTTCATTCACTTATTCATCCACAGCTGTTTTCAAAACCATAAATACATAGCAGGCTCTTTTGAAGATGATCTTCTTGATAGTGACTGGAAAACAAACATTCCGCCCCTCTTCCTATCCCATCCCAAACTAATTGCCAATTAAAGGAGTCGACCACTAAGTCTCTCCTTGTTGTTTCACTTATGGTATCTTTCTCTTTCTTCCAAAGCCTGTTTTCATCTTCCACTTGTTTTTTCTTTTTCTCAACGATTTCATGAATCATTCACCAAGACAGCAAGAGAGTCTTGACGATGAGTTTTTACGGAGTGCTTGATATGTTCTTTCCACGGGGTCAATGACTGGTTCAGAGGAGCGAAATGCCACCGGCAAGGTCGCAACACCCACTCTTTACTGATGCGATAAATCGCTGATACTCTCCGTCGGTGAGAGGCGGTGGTGATGTGGATGATGATTCTCTCAAGAGGATGGTGCTCTTGAGAGAAAGTGACAGAGGAAATGACCATTACATTGTCATAAACGTAATTGGTGGATAAAAGTTGATTAAATACAGCAATTTGACATGACATTTGAGCAATCTCTGATTAATCTGTGACTGAAAACTGAGGATGAGATACAAGGAGTTGAAAGAAGTCGATGCGGTTGCATAAAGATGAGAAAGTGATGCTGTTGAGTCAGTCCGGACAGGATGATCATGAACTAGTGTAAATTCATCACGTGAATGGTAGGTGGACTGATCGCGTCGGTCTTTGTTTCCACTAGTCCCATCTTTACTCTTTCTGGAATTATTAGAGAGAAGCAGAGCCATACCCCTGAGGTCACCTTCATCATACACTAAAAGAGATCTGCCAAATCTACAGTCTGTCAGTTGTGTCCGAACTTCGGTAGTACGGTAAATTTCAAACACCTCCATCCCTTCCCAACCATCTAAAACCACGACTCTCACTTTCACATGATGATGAGACTGCAATGGTTCGTGAGATAGTACAATTTAACGAGGAGCAATATGACCTCCCCGTTCAAGGTGTGAGCAAAGTGCAGAGAAAGGAACGTGATTACATCGGGTATATACTGTATACAGCAAAGCAATGGTGATACAAGAGTGACAAGGTTTTACCACACACAGAGAAGACAGCAAATAATATTTTCAGTTGGATGTCAAATCTGAAATGGTCAGAAAAACAATGTGTAATAATGCCTCAGGAAACACCAGACGAAATGGACAAATTTGTAGCAATAATGAGTGTGATATTACGGTAACGACAGCTATTTTTCAAGATCATTCTAAACAATAAGCCCCAAGTGAGGGGCAGAGGTTTGACATTGATTCACTTGAGAGCTGTGCAAGATTGGTAATCTATCAACATTTCAGAGTCCTGATGGGTTGCAATCCAATTTAAAGTGACTGATAATATCCAACTGTCTCCATAGATTTACTTCAGTGCACATATTCCCGGCAGTGCAAGTTGGACATTTTTTAACCTTGGCTCTCACAGTATATGTCCAGTGTGCACAAAGCAGTACACAACTCACCCAGAACTGCAGAGCATTCTACTGTGCCACACTGTACAATCTTACCCCTCACCCTCCCCTTTCTGTATGCTATCTTTCCCACATTTAATTTCAAGATCACATTGTGACAGCATGGATGGAGAAAGCAAGGCTAGTTTTTTTTTCTTTGGCCCAAGATCTCTCAGACAGCAAACCAGACACTAAAGAGAAAGCCTTCACATAAAAAAAATCACTTAACAGATGAGCAACTGATAGATCTTCCAATCGTCTTAAACCCCCCCCCCCCACAACATAAAGTTTTACCTCCTTCCCACCTCTCCCCCTTCTCTTCCTTTATTCTTCCTTCCTCCACACATTACCAGCCATTGATAGAAGGTAATTCTTTTATCTGAAGAATAAGCATTATCATGTGGCATAAATGACTTGTAAAAATAAGTACCAAGACCACTGTATTTTAGAAACCAGCATCCACTGCCCTAACTGCTGGCAGATAAAATGACCTCAGACTTCTAACTTGACTGCATTTCATTGCATTCCCCAACAAAGTTAATCATCTTTGGGCCTCTTTGACTTAACTCTTTTTGTTTGTGATGTGGATTTGCATTGGAAAAACCTTTTCAGAAGGTGGCATAAGTGCAGCACTCTCATAGACCTGCAGTGAAAGGCCACTACAATCTACATCTGGCCACAACATTATAAGACTCCAAATTTCTGGGAAACAGAGAAAGTTTGATCAGGTATCTTGGAATAGTCAATTGTAACATGTTATTATAGCTGGCTAAAGTGTACTGATGACATAATCTGTAGTCTGGACAACATCATATAGTAACGTGTACTTGTGTGATTGGTTTGGTGAACAGCAGCTGGAGAGTTTCGTAATTTAGAGTCCATACCATGATCTCTGACTCTATGCTACGACACACCACTAACTCCTAGCCTTTGATACAATACTAAGAGTATGGGGAGCAAGCTGAAGCAAGCTAGCTCATTCACTTATTCCGATCGTAAAGACTCTTAAGTTGAGCCAAGGGTTCGTAGGTTAATGATGAGTATTCAACATTCAGAGGATTAGTGAAGTGTGCTTTTTTGGGAGGGATACTTCATGTAAGCTAACCTCAAACTCCGATGAATAGACATCAGAAGGGAAATGAATAGACTGATAGCCTCTACTGAATAGGATTAGCAGGCATGAATTCAGTTTAGTCTGAAACTGGCTTACATTATGTATCAGGGAGGGGGCTTCATAGGGTAGATATCTTTAATAATATAAAAAATGTTCAAATTTGAAGGTTGATGCTACCTTTGACACCTTACAAAATGTCTTTGTCAATTCTGATTTTTGTCAGTAGCTTAAATATCACCTTCAACTTCTGAAGTGTGATTAAATACAAAGTTTCAATTATATTTCACTGATATTGGTATCTCACAACTGGGTGGGAAGGAAGCACATGTCTTATCGGCTGCTGGTCTCCATTTCATTACCTAAAAACATTACACAAGAGTTTTTAGATGCTTTCCCAAACACACGTATCTTACCATTCCATTTGCCATGACAGATACAAATAAAAAGTCTTGATCAATCTGTCATACCCTATACCATTCTAGACTGCAACATCTAACTGGTAGTAAATTTGACAGTTGATTTTTTTCTTCATAGAACTGGTATATATTAAGGCAATCATGCATAATGTAGCAGGTCCTTTTTATCTTTTCACAAGAATATAAATAGTTGCAAATTATAAGTGTGTCATACATTGCAATACAAAACCATCCACTGTTACACATTGCCATACAATGTCACCTGGTCACACATTGCAATACAGTGCCATCCACTGTCATATCTTGCCATAAAATACCATCACTGTCATATCTTGCCATAAAATGCCATCCACTCCCATACATTGCCATACAATGTCATCCACTGTCATATATTGTCATACAATGCCATCCACCATCAAACATTTCCATACAATGACATCCATTGTCATACATTGCCAGACACATCCCCATACAATGCGATCCATTGTCATACATTGCAATACAGTGTCACCACTTCATATATTGCCATACAATGCCATCTACTGTCATATCTTGCCATAAAAGGTCATCCACTGATAACTTGCTATAAAATGCCATTAACCCTCACACACTGCCATGTGATGCCATCCACTGTCATACCTTGCCATTCATTGCCATTAACTGTCAGACATTTCCACACAATGCTAGTCTTGTCATACATTGCTATACAATGCCATCATCTCACATTGCTTTTCAATGCATCCATTGTCATTTTTTGCTATACAAATGCCACCTATTGTCATACAATGCCATCATTGTCATACATTGCCATACAATGCCATCATTGTCATGCATTACCATACAAATGCCATCCATTGTTATATATTGGTTTACATAGTCAAACAGTGTCATTCTGATGTGGTGTTCTGCCAACAGACACACTATAAATTAAGTACTAATTCCCAATTATATTAAACAAACTTTCAATTTAAAAGTTTCAGAGACCAATATTAGTCCTCTCCTCACATTTCAACCAGAATCTTTGGTATCCACAAATCTGCATGGATAGCATGACACGAGTCTACTCTCTTGGGTTGGAGCAATTCAATTTATTGATGAAGCTAACTCAAATGCTGATTTATTTTTTATAAAAATGTTACCACATGTGACCTGTACAGCTTGCCTCTCTGTAATATGCAGACAATATCCACATATCAAATGATGAAGTGTGACTTCTGACCTGCCCCTGACAGCCTGCTTTGTTCCTGGATATTATTCAGCGACATTACAAACCACATTTATTTTTAAACTATTTCCAACATACAAAGTAAAGTTTCAGAGATTGGATGGCAAAGTGACACTCACAGTAAACTTGAAATCAGCTTGTTCAGGTAGTCACTGCCTATGATCAAGTAAAATGCTCTATAAATTTTACTTATTCAGTTGTAAATTTCATTTATTCAATCCAGTAGTGATGTAAATGAAAGGAACAAAAAATAAAAAGTGTGCATCTAGGTGTATCACCTTACCTCCAAGAAGTACAAGAGGATTTATCAAAGTTCTGACTTTTTGAATTTCATCTGAGATATATGCATACAGCACAACTTGTCATGCTTTCGTTTTAAATGTTCCATTGAAAGCAGGTCAACAGTAAGCGATTTACACCGCTCTGTGGAATTTACTCGACAGGGAGAGGGGGTATGTTGTGATGTTGAAGTATAACACATACACTAGCCAGACTTGTGACATGAGATAAAGTAACAGACAATGAAGAAAATGCCAGCCTCTCTTAGATGGAATATGTTCAACTTACAATTTTAAACAAAAGTTTACGTTGTGCAAAAACAGATATAGTTACTATAAGCATAGTCCAGGTCTAATAAATCCATGGAATCTGTTGCTGGTACAGCACCACTTCCACGAATGAAATGTACAGTTCTATGAGCTGTACTTATCTGAAGAATATTTTGTCTTTGTGAATCTGTTAAGTAAAGTAGTAAAGTAAATTGAGCTCTTTCAAACACAGCACTTTTTAAGTCATGATGCAATACAGTTTTAAAAGATTCATGATGCATGTGGGTGTTGAGATGGAGGAAAAAGATAAGGAGGTAAAAAGAGAAGGAATTATTTGAAGCAACAGAAAAATACTTGTCTCATCTGCAAAATCCATCAAATGGTCTGATCTTAATGCCAGAAGGATAAAGGCCAGGATCATCCTTTACCTTAAAGACAACTTTTACAGACAAGCGAGATACAAGCAACACATTTAAAAGCAGGGCATTAAAAGCTTATCATTATTTGAAATGTCAAAGAAGTCAGCAATAAGTATACTAAAAAAACCATCATAAGCTGATGACCTTTTCATTCTCAAATGACATAGCTGTAGACACACTGAGGCACTGAGGGATGAACAGGGGTTACCATGGTTACTGGTGGGTGGCAAAAGGTATAAGTCCCACGAAAATCCTTACATGCAAAGTACAGGCCTGCTTCTGCAGAAACAACAATCTAAGTCACACCATAAATGCACATGTAAAGAAACACTGTGATCATTAATTACCACACAAGAAGAGGTGTCTGAAGTTCTGTTGATATGTTTATATAGATATAGTAATTGAAATAATATTTTATATTGAAATTGAAACTCCCAGTACCATTGTGTCACAATTCACCAGATGAATTTATGCCAACTATTAAGTGCATGCATGGTGATGTTCATTTGCTGATGTAATTACAGTGATGTTACCAGTCACAGGTGCAACAAGTGAGCAAGAAGTATTCCAATAATGCTAAACAGCACAGAGCTTTGAAAGATGTTAAAACCTCAGAAGCGATGCAGATACAAGAAAAGAGAGAAAAGCAGTACACCTTTAAGATGCGCGAGAAAGACAAGACTGCACACGCAAAGGAAGCGAGTTGATTAAAACCAAGTGCATAAGCTTAAAAGCCACATCAAAATATCCACCACCAGTTAGCCAAAAAAAGAAAAACAATACGTTAAAAGAGGTACCAAATGATCCATGGTCCTCAAGGCCCACTAATACGTGCCACGGGCGTGGCTGACCGTAGCAGTTTCATGTGGCTATTGCTGTACTCCTGCCACGAGGCAAGCTTGGTCTTGCTTGCATGCTCTATAGACAAAAATAATTGGAAAGGGAATAATGTGATGGGGGAAAAAATGAAAAGTTATATGCTCAGGGCACAATTAAGCCAGTCCTTGTGATTGGATAGAATAAGCTGAAAAGAGCTCTAATCCTTTATATTTCCCTTCCATTCCTTACATTCTTAACTTCTGGTCAAGTTTTATGCATTTTGGTCAGATTTAAAAAGCTTCCAGTAGCTTTAGTTGCTTGAATTTAAAAGATAAAGGAACAAGCAAAGTATGAAGGGAACACATGAGGTGTATCCCCAGCAGAGGTATCTACATGGACTAACTCATGGTGCATACCTTATCCTGCCCCCCTTCCCTCCATAGACACACTAGGAATGCTACAATGATTCCAATGCTCAGTCCAAAATGGTGTGAGACAGTACACCAAACTCAATCTTGGATATGATTCTAACAGTTAACATCTGCCATCATCATAAATGTAACGATAAATCATTCAATGTAAACAAAACCAAACAAAAGCAAAGCCAAGAGAGGAACATAGCTAATTTGATATTACAGAACGACTACCATTCCTCATAATCCGTACGCAGTATATATCCCTGTGTACAAATTTAGATATTGCCATAACACCAGACTCATACTACCAGTGATAGCCCACCAAATTACAACTGCTACCCACAGAAGTTTTGAAACAGTAAACAAAAAACAAGTACTCAATAAACACAGCAAAATCCTGCATAAACATGCAACAAGATTACAAAGATATTACAGAACATCTCCCTGTTGTAACATAACCTCTGGTAATTAGTTGGCAGGGTTTCATTCTTTTTATGGTGCTACATGATTGTATGTGATGCTGAAGGTGGTTAACGATAATAACATAAGATGCATGCTTGTTAACAGAGCATCAACAAAAGAACCTCAACAATACAGTGATGAGTATTAATAAATATTGAGTTGTAGTCCCAAGTAACACATTTTTTTTGGAAGGGTTGTCAGTCACAACATTGTAAGTTATTGTCTTCAATTGGAAATGGCATAAGCTAAAAATGACGCAACAATGCTATTTCTTCTCTTGATCTGATCCACGTTTCTAGAGCAGTTATTTGTCAGATTGTCGTAAAGGAGGTACTTTCTGGATAAACTTCACTATCAGACCAAATGCTTAACTGGTATCAGAAACAGCATAATGGACTATTTTACTTGACTGTCTGGACACATTCATCATTTTATTGAGTACTTACATAAATTTAAAGTCATCTACTAGAATTCAACGTACAAGAATACCATTCTCTCCCCTCTCCAAAGTTTTTGTATCTTTTCACCAACTTAATTTGGACTTCCCACTGAATGTGTTATTGTGAGGGTAAATTACAGGATTCTTACACTTGGTTCTGAAGCTACTGAGGAGGCCAACATCAAGACGAAGAGCAATTATCATGATCTTTCAAATCCTCTGAACAGACCAACCCCCTCCATCTGGTTGACCGAAACCAATAGAATGTAACTTATTGCTATATGAATCTAACCTACAAATTATACAGGTATTCAAGAGGAAAAATCATATTGTTTCCACAAATTGAACATTCTGAAAACCTCCAAATTTACTGCCAATTAAGTTCACCAACAAACAAATACAAAGAGTCTTGGGGATTTTTCATATCTGCATGTGATGATAATCTGGCTGTGCTGAAATGGCAGATGATGTTAATATTTTATTTAAGTATCGTAAGGGTAAGACATGCAGAGCAAGATTATCAGTGGTTTAAGGAGCTAAGAAAGAGAGAGATGCAACTGGGGGAGTAAGGTAACTTATCCATAAAGTCCAGTACAATAACAGGCACAACAGAACATGTGTTTACCCCATCTCCTAAACCCTCTCCCAATCCCCTTACCCCCAAGTACCATTTCTAGAATCTGACTGCCAAACTTAGCTTGAAGGTTCCTACGTCAGTTTGTTCGAAAGATCGATACCCTCTGTATTAAAAAGTAAAAGCATCTAACACAAAGGACTATGAGAAAAATAACTTGACACAGCCATACTCACTTGCAGTTCTGACTGGCTTGATTTTCTTGGATGGTTTTCTGGTGGGGCTAGTGGTCCTTCCTGTTACCATGGTGACCATGCCCCACCTGTGTTCCATGTGAGCTCTTGGAAGACCGTATCAGTTTCTGAATTGACTTCTGTTTGTTTCTTGGTGATTTTCGTTTCATTTTCCTCTCCACTGCTTCCTCTACAGTTTCTCCTTCTGGATCTCCTTCTGCACTGAGGCTGTAGAGGCCCTTGGCAGCTGCGCGGGCTAAAATGTCTGAGGCACTCATGGCTTCATCCTGGAAGTAATATTATTATGAAGTGATAGAAAAGTGCAAGACAGATTTGATCGATCCAACAAAATCAACTCTTTCCTGTCTTTCCTTTTCTCTTTTTGTTCATTTTTTTCTTTTTTTCTTTTCATTTTTTTCTTGAGCTGGGAATTTCATTGCATGTACAGAATTCTTTTCAGTGTCAGATATTTTTTTGCATTTTCATAGCCAGTTGCTTTCTTTACAGTACAGAAATAACATTGTAAATAGTCTCCTAATAAAAAATAGATCGTTTGTTTAAGAGTTAATGAGAGAAACCGAGGCACTATTGTTAACCATCCTCCTCTACTTTTTCTTTGAGGATGTGCTGTTCCCACAAACCATAAGATCCTTAAAAAACATTCCTAACTCTAAAAGATGCAATTTAAGATGGAAGTCTGTATCACAACAATGTTTACCTCATTTTTCATCGAAATGAGATTTTCAAAGCTCAGCTTCCACTAAAAGACAAAACTTACGCTTGCATACACTTAGATCAATCGATTTATAACATTATTGAATGCGAAAGAATAAAAAATCACCTGTCTGCTAACCACAGCTACAAAGCAGCCCCCCATCGATGAAGATGGGGCAATCTTTAGAAATCTGGAGGAAGCACTGTGACACTCTAGATCTCTGGGAGTGAGACGAATGGTGGGTGCAATTATCTTGTATGGATTCTTGGTCCCAGGAGTTCGGAGGTTGACGTACTCCACCGACTTAGTGACAACGCTTTCGTTCTCCTCCTCCAGAATTGAGAGGGTGGCGTAGACAATGACTTGCACTTTCGGGACTGAAGATGAGCAAAAGGAAACATAGTAACCATCCTTACTTGCCAACTAAATAAGCACACTAGGATATCCCAATTCTACTTTTTTTTTTTTTTTTTAATATGAAAGCTTTTAATAATAATAATGGTGGACTCTTATAAAGTGCACTCATCCAGTAGAATTAACTGTTCATGGCACTTTGAGGGATTTACCAATTACCCCTGTACACTGCAACCAGGTACACTCTGAGAATCCTGGAAGGTATAAGGCAGCCATTAAGGCACCAGTTCTACTCAGGTCCCGAACTGGCACCTGGGTGGAGGACAGCAAAGTTGGGACAGATATCGTGGCCAAGAGCATTACATGGATTCGAACCCATGACCACTGCATTGAGAGTCTCGAGCCTTAACCACTACCACTAGGCTACCAAGCTTTTACTAGATTATCTCTGACTTTGATAAGATCGGTATCTGCCCAAACTGAAATGGCACCTCCAATCAGAAATTTAGTGCAATTTTGCTATGGATTGTTACATTAAATGCCTCCTCTCCGCATCACATAATGTAACATGCAGAACTGAAATCCTGAAACATAGCAATGGAATTTTGTTTTATTCACCTGCTAATTTATGTGTATCAGATTTTCCTTTTCAATCACAATACACGAGAAGACAAAGCTTTGTAATCACGAAAGTCTCTTCGTAGCTAGATTTCTAAAAGTTAGTAGTAATTACTAAATTAACTAAAGTGCGCAACTACTAACTGTCAATAAAAAGTGGTCTCCAATAGTAAAATATATCTCCAAAAAGTAACGTTAAATTGGAAGTCTGAGAAGAACTTGCAAAACTCACATTTCATGGCATGTTTTAGCAGGTCCATTTGATCCGCTACCAGGTTGTTTATTTTCTCCGAGTCATAGGACTCCTGTGACATTTCCTTGAGTATGCTAAGGTCTGTCAACAAAACATCACGAAAAGCAAGAACGTAAGAAAGCACAAAACCAGAACACAAAAAATGCATTGTGGTTACGACGATCCCATCAAGAGCATTTCTTTTTTCTGAACTAGTGTGGTCAAAGGCTACCTATGCTTTATTTGAAATATGAGAGCTGTACAAGCTTCCGTTTCGTGGAGAATGTCTACAAGGTTTTCACAATTTGACCCTTGCTGACATCAAGTGATCTTTGACCTCCGGTAAAGACCAAACGGTTCTTGTGTTCAATGAGATACAACTACAAACCAAATATGACATCTGTCAAAGCTTCACTGTTCGAGATATGATGTTTACAAGAATTTCATAATGTGACCTTGTTGACCTTAAATGACCTTTGACCTTCACCAAAGACAATGGAATTCTTGTTTACTCAATTAGATACACTTCGATTCTTAATGGGATATCTGCCCAATTTTCCTTCTTGAGATATTTTGTGTATAATATTTTCACAATTTGACCCCTGTGGACCTCAAATGACCTTTGACCTCCACTAACATCATAAGTGATCTTGTAATCAATGTGATACACTTACATACCACATATGACATTTGTTCAAGCTTCCCTTCTTGAGATATTATTTACAAGGTTTTCACAGTTTGACCCTTCTTGACCTCAAATGACCTTTGACTTCCATAAAAATCAGTAGGGATCTTTTACTCAATGTGGTACACCAGCATACAACATATGAGATTTGTCCAAGCTCCCATTCTTGAGATATCATGCTTACAATGTTTTCACAATTCGACCCATGTTGACACCAAATGACCTTTGACTTCCACCAAAAACAGAAGGGTTCTCCTACTCAATGTGCTACACCTACATACCACCTATGAGGTTTGTCCAAACTTCCCTTCTTGAGATATTGTGTTCACAAGGTTTTCACAATTTGACCCTATTAACCCCAAATGACCTTTGACCTCCACTACAAACAACAGCATTTTTCTACTCAATGTTGTACAACTATATACTGAATATGAGATCTGTTCAAGCTTCACTTTTTGAGATATTGTGTTTACAAGGTACGGCATCATGGACATAAATATATGCACACACACACACCCATACATACACACACATGCATGATTACAACTTTGGTAACAATTATCATCCAAACCAAAAACAGCATTAGGATATTTCTTACCAAATAACTGGAACCACCCCAACCCATAAAGAAAAATTTCAAACAAATCATCATCAAAAAATCATCTAAAAAGTTTAGCATATTATTAAAGTTTAATACCTCCACTTCATTTGTAATTAAGTCAGACTTGTAGGGTCCGTGTATCGCACATCTAAATATTCTTCAGGTATAAAAAGTCAAACCAAAAGAATAAACCAGAAATGGCAATCAAGCATAACATCCCACGGAGGAGTATGTTTAGGACACACCACCAGAGATAGCAAATCTGTACAAAAAATGGTGGATTGATAAACGTGACCTAAATTCACAAAGAACTAAGGACATCTTACACAATAAAGGAGTTACTTTTTAATTCCTTCATAAGTAAAAAGTGATGTAATGCATTTTCTTTGTCTTTTTTTTAGGGGGTGAGGGTTGAGGGGAGGGTGGGAGGTTATTGCAATTTGAGCTTTGGTCATAATGCAAGAATGACAGACCAACCTTCCCCTTCCTGCAAAATAAATTCCACGGGGTTGACGACGCCCGACCTGGAGTCTGGGGGAGTCACTAGTACTGCTTTGACATTCTTCATCCTAGGATCTGTGTGCTGAACCTCTAGAAACTCTTCTGGTATAAACTTCACATCTTGCGGTGAGGAAAAACATTCAATTAAGGAGAACCATCACGAGACAAACATAAAATGTCACAAATACATACGGTAAATTATGATTTGTCTATTTGACAGAGAGGGGCTGACATAAATGAGCATCAGGGAGGCAGACTCACTATTAGAGAGGACGCAGTGTATTCTTATACAGCAGTATTTTCTGATCGGGGAGGAGGGGGTTTGATCGGTAATTGATTCATGTTTAGATCAACATTTTTCATGTAAACCAAGACAACATTCCAAAATGGAGAAGAAATCAGATATGCCTTTTTTCCCTCGTTACCTCAAACTGAGTTAATTCATCCATTTGACAAGTTACCAGGATAAAATCCTTTACAAAGTTTTCTGCATGTTCTACTAAGACACCAGTCTGGCCACTTTTGCATTCCTCACTGAAGAAAAAACAAAACAATTAATGTGGTAAAGGTGCCAGCTACACTCTAGGAGCTCTCTTCAATACTAAGAGGTATCTCTTTTGGATAGTTTTGAGTCTATGAATGCATTTGATTTTGTGACGTAAATATGTTGAAAAAAAAAGTCTTAATAAATCTTCCACCAAAACAGACCAGCATTTCAAACCTTATGAAGAATACCTGAAAAGGTTTCCCACTTTTGAACAGGTACCCCATCCACTTTATCCACCACTTTTCTAGTGCAACCACACGTACTCTTTAATGAGACCAATGACAAGTGATTGTTTACATCCAGTTTCAACAACTAATCAGAGAGTAAACTGATCCTTACAAGGTAAGAGAGTACATGATACTTCCAACCAGGTCAAGCGGAGGTTGTGTTCAGTCAAGTATGAAGATGACTGACGTCTCACGAAGGTTGAGTCTCTCAGATATACCACAAAGTTGTCAAACAATACAAGACGCCTTTAGTTTCCTTCATCCTCCCTCGAGGCAACCTTGAAGGAAATCTATCAATTTTGTGAAAACCTGCAACAACATATTTTCATTTGATGATTGAAACTGTAACAAACTGAAACAGTGGCCTAATTTTCTTCATCCCCCAAGCTCCACCTCAGCATTAATCATTAAAGTTTGTTAGTGACGTCATACTATTCTGATGATCTTGTCTACGGGGTACTTTCCTTCTCATGTAGCACATCATCGCCATTGTTATTCTCGTTTAATACTTTAAAGGATACTTGTAATTCCAAGATGATCTGCTCTGTCTTGCAAATCTTCGAGATGTTCGTTATCCCTGACTCCAAACCCATAGACGGTCGAACCGAACGAGGCAGTGAGGGTAGCAAGATGGGCAGTTGTCGACCCAGATCCGACACTGACGTGTATGACGTCATCCCCGTCGCTTAACAATGGAGCCACTGAATGGGGCCCTATACAGCAAACTTTATCCTAAAGGAAAGCACAGAGAAAAGCAGAGACCCGTCAAAAGAAGGTCAACCAAAGTGCACAGTCTACCGTTTCAGTTCCATTAATTCGGTTATTGTCTTGCTACACATCCATCAACAGTGTTCAAGAGGTTAAATTTCATTTGAAGGATCCATTACCTTGCAGTGGGTTCATATATCAAAGGAAAAAAAGAAAGCTTCACCATAGTTTATTTGACAGAAATCACAAAGGCTTGACAAACTGCCAAGAATCGAGGCTTGGTTGCTGGAGTTTAACAATGAAAGGTGTATTGAAAAAGCAATAGTTGACAAATGGCATGTATTCTCAAAGTTGGAATTAATGCCATGGTCAATGCTTCCACTCCAAAGAAGAGAAAAAAAAGATCAAACTAGCACACTGCATGGTAGAATGAAAGCTAGAGCAGAGGATGTCCAAAGAGACATACTTCCCTGTGAAATCTGTGCAGGTTCAAAAGTGCTTCCAATGATTTTTTTTTTTTTTTTTGAAAAACACAATGTATCACCGACAGCTTTGAATCTCGTTCCTAGCCGGTCAATGATATCCTTCAAGTACGGAAGCTTGTTGGGAGCTCCTTGGGAGTATTTTGACAGAGGCAATGTGCACTTTATTTTTAAGCTATTTGAAGAAAACTATAAAGAGATGTGAAAATCTAAATTTACAACCAGGAAAGCTTTGAAGATAATCCCACTTCCTGTTTCTTTTTCACGTATTCTCTGTCTTACTTTTCAGGAAGTCCAAGAGAGAGAGATGCATTAATCTTTCTTAATTCTAATGACAATATTCTTGACATCTGTACGAGTCAAACTTACTTGGATGATAAGTTGTCCTCCTTTGACTAAATCTGTCTCCTCCAACCTCTCTCTACTACCAGGAGGGAATGCTACCACATCTGAACAGTTTTCATCCTGGAGGAAACTGTCATCATGGAGACGCTCTATACTGGAAACCCTGCTGTAGCCATCTTCCCTCAGAGCATCCATTGCTTCTGGTATGCTACAGGAATAACAAACAGAATTGATAGAACAGAAATCAATTACTTCACACTTTTAAAATTGGCTTTCAAAGTTTAATACAAACTACGTGTTTGACGGTACAGTCTTTTCCAGCTCTCTCCAGGCTTTTACTTTCAAACATTTTCATGGTTGTCACTCCATGAACTATTTCACTATTTTTAGTTGTCAGCAAGAAAATTTGGTCATCTGACACATCTTTGTTAAAGTGCAGAGAAAATGAGACAAAAAAATTGCAATTACTTTTCATTCTAGACTCAACTATTCCAGTTAAACATATTTCTATTGCAAATTCTCTGCCATAACTCTTATTTTATGAGAATGGAATGGCCACCTACATTGTGATGCATCTATCATCTCAAAGAATTGAAAGATATGCGATGTTTGAGAGACAAAAAAACTGAAATGTAATAATGACAAAAGTTGATCAGAAAGCAGTGTAGTCTTAAATCAGATAAAAAGCACTTTCAATTCTCACAGAGGAAAAATGGTTGTCTGCCGGACAACCAACTTTTCAATTTTGGTTGCCAGTACAGAATTTTAGTTGTCTCGAACCTGTAGGAAAACCATGAAAATCGAGCCCTGTCTACGCCACATTACAGTTTGGCCCACACACTTCTTGACAAACCCAAGGTGAAATACCTAGTCAGTAATCTTTCTTACATCATTCCTATGATGTAACCTCGAAGTCGACACCCCAACACCAAAATAGTTTGAATTCACTATCACAATACATCTGGCACGTTTTGTAGCAATAGATTCAGTGAAACATCAACCTCAACACACATCCTCCAAAAACTGAAAGGAAAGCACACGGACACGTCACACACAGAAGGACATGTCACACACAGAAGGACATGTTACACACAGAAGGACATGTCACACACAGAAGGACATGTCATGCACAGAAGGACATGTCACACACAGATGGGCATGTCACACACAGAGTTCTCATGACACAAAGAGGCCCCATGATACCCTGTGTGGAGCAGCAGTGCAAGCTAATTGGTAGGGCCAAAGGTCATTTTCACATTTATGGCCATAACAAGTTGATTATTTTGTGCAGAGTCTTTCTCACCTACGTTTGTGCATGGGTCCTACTCAATTTTGTGGGTCATTTAAATGAATACTGTGCTTAAAGTGTGAAGCCTGGAATGACAATTATTTTAGACATTTGAAAATAGATCCCATTTATCAAACTCCCATCTTCGTAGCTTGTTCCATTAGTAAGATGTGTCATACTGGAAGATATTTGCTCAAATATCAAAATTATTATCAATATTTCAATAGGTAGATTACCCAATAATTTGTGATGTCCTCCTATTGTAAATCACATTACCTACTTCTGTTTCTTTTTGAAAGTACAATGTTTATGTAACCTTGAAAAGTTAACTGTTTGCTCACATGGCATGTTGTATGGACATGGCTTGTATGGTCACATCAGTCCATGACACAGCAATCACAGTTTCAAGAATGATGAGAATGACATTACACATTGGTTAATTAATACTGTTTGAAATGGAAAACTTCAGCAGTGTATGTTTCATCTTACAAGTATTATGTGAAGATGGAAGTCAGACCATATTTGATTGAATTTTTAAGCTTTGTGACATATTTCTGATTTTTCTTTTCCTTTACTAAATAGGTACTCTTAAATAAGTCCAGTATGAGCGTAATAATATTGAAATCAAAATAAACACAAGGCACTTGAGAGTTGAAGACTAAGCTATGGTGAAATCCTGGAAATACCAAGGAACAAGAATTTACAACTCTGATATACTTAAATAAACTCCATGCTGCTATCTGTTGCCAGCTATCTTGTGTAATGGACCATTGCATCCAGACATGGGCCAATGATCTCTACTTTACACCTGTAGGTATTCCACTATCAAAACTTCACAGAGGTAACAGGAAGACTTGGGATACAAACATGTCTTCTTCCACGAGAATGTTGACATATATTGGCACAAAATAGATTCAAAAGATGCTGTTAATCTTTCAAGCTACGGCGCAGGACGTAAATAGTAATCTGCCGTTACCTGATTTTGAGTTGATTTATCCATGCGTAGGTCAGCAACTGAGTTCCACGTTCTTCCCTCTCCCTGACTTTCATGGGCAGTAGGTGCTCTATGCTCCGTGCCTGGAACTTGATGCGATTCCGAGCGAGGGAGGCATTTAATTTAACGATGTGTTTGTTCAGATCCTCTTCTATCTCCTGTATGTAAGGTATGGTGGATTCCTCCGTAGTCTGTCGCCTTTTCACGAAGTGGCGTTGCATCATGTCACAGAGGATGACCATAATCGGCTGGTGGTTTTCATCCGGCTGATAAAAAAAAAGAGAGAAGCACCCGAGAAATTAAATGATGACTTCAACAATGATTTCAATAATATTCAATACTTTTCACCTATCACGAACTTGAAATGAAATGTTACACAATGCTGGACCATGCATTAACTCACAAATTAATGGATAAATTGGGGATTAATGCAAGCGATGGATGAGGGAGTAGCCCAAGTGCATCCAGCCATAGCATTAATTCCAGAGAGTGCAAATTATCCTATAGGGGGCCAAAGTTATTAAAGATTAACCTTTTCATACATATAAAACAAGATTTTGATCAATAAGAACAAAATGAAAGAAAACTTGGGTTTGTAAACAACCCCATTTTCATTGAAAATGAACCCAGAGAAAAAGGAAACAAGATTCACAAAATGTCTACAAAGTTTGTGTGTGGTAGACAACGCACCATGGTACTACCACCACTGTTTCGTGTCAGATAACATACGATAAAACACGTTCCATCTACATTTATCCACTGGTGATGTTACTCTAAAATTGAACTGCTTCATCCATAGAATAATGCACAGTCACCTGACCGACATGGGCCAATGGGAGTTGAGAATTCTTCCAAAGTATGTACGAGTTTCACAGTAACCAAGCATACCTCCTGACATGCTCAGCATATCAATGTTCTCTTCTTCTGCCCCTCCTGAGAATATCTGAGGTGATGACTTACAGTACTCCAATCTGATTAATACTTGAAGCTTAGACCTGAATTTTGATACTTTGTACAAAAACATTTCACATTTCATGGACTCTTTGAATGAGCACTCTTTCATGATACAGCCTATTGAGACATCCTAGCAACAGACAGTCACTCACAGTCACAAAAACTCAAGATCCACCAGAAGAGAAACCAGGCAAAAAGATTGGCAAGATAATCCCAGGTAACGATAGAGAGGATTCTCAGTTGACTAGCACTTTAAAAGTGGTAGATTGAGAAGGGGGTGCTTGTAAAGATTGAGCCTAAATGTCTACAGGAAGGCAGTGTTAATAGTTAACAGCATTCACTAGCATGGCAGTCAAATATGCAGGAGTTTTGTGGAGATAATTAAGTGGGGAGCAAAGTACAATAAATAAGAAGAGCCCAAGGGCACTATTGTTCCTTTTGTGAAGATTATTTTAACTTAACTGTAGTCATTTTGTAGTTTTAACCAAAGTTAATCCACAATTTACCAGATCAGTTTTTAGTCCAAACTGTATAACTTGAGATATCATGTTAAGGTTTTCAGCTTTTTGTCCCCCATGCCCCAGATGACCTTTGACCTCCACCAAAAACAATAGGACACACCTTCTCAATATGGCAAACCTACATACTGCACCATGTTTCACTTTCATCCCACTTTCCCCTATTGGGTTAGAGCATACCCAAGCGTCACAGATGCACATGCTGACATGCATACTGTACACACACCCCAACCACTGCACGCAGTAGGTTCCTTTGCTGACACAAGGAACTAAAAGGTAGACTGATTGCCAAGTTTTTACATCATAAACTAATTTTGTAATGTGCTGTACAGCATATGATTTGAATTCTTGCAAATAAAGAGACCATATAACAGCCTTACAGGGTTTTTAAATTTCTATTTGAAACAATGTTCTTTTCCTTGTGATGAATCTCAAAACTAGTCATTACATTACAGTAAACAAACAATCACTGTATACCCTAGAATCTACCTCCAGCATGGATTTCAGGGGGCATGTAGGTATTACACTTATGAAGCAGCTTCAAGCAAAGTTGGTGTAAACTCACAATCATGTCATAGCTGTAATATCCACTGTCCAACAACATTTCTTCCAAAAGGGCTTGATCTGAAAAAAAAATCAACAACAGGAGAAGAAAGATGAAAAGGAGTAAAAACAATTTTGATTAAAGGAAGTCTGATAACATATTATACTGAGTCGAAAGCGATTTCCCTAATCATATCCATAAATAGAAAAAATATATTGTTACGTGTGTAATGTTGCATTCCGAACCCAAATCTTTGAACTTGCTGAAAATACATTCCAAAAGTGATCTGCAAACCAAAGTAGACCAGATGGAGACTGAAAACAGTGATTTACACAGACAGTCATTTTTTTTTTAACCTTCACAGTAATAACACCTACCATAATGGCAGAATAGAATGGAGGGGCTAGTGCTGTATTAGGCTGGATGCTGTCAAAGATGGGGTTTAAATGTCACCACTACTCCTTGTTGCAGTAGATAGGAGTGACTTTGTTATGTTAAGACAGGTAAAGGAGGTATCAAGTAAATATGATATACCACATTGCACATCCAAATACCAGAAGGACAAACCCTTTCGGAATCTTAGTGGAGTTTGTTCAGGGCAATGTTCCAAAAAGTAAATTCAATCTTAAGTTCGATTAATGGTATCAACAATAATGCAAAAATCAATTTCAAAACACAAACTTTGCAGAACAGAGAATATGATCTGTGTAGGAATGCATGTTTTGGGCTCATTTGGGTGTATGGTGCATGGACCTGCAGTTATGTGAAGTGTTTCTCACGACTACCTATCCTCGTGGTGAAGTATTTTTTCAAAACTATATAACAATTCTCCTGGAAAAGTCTTTCTCACAATTACACTTCATCTGGTATACTTCTCACGACTATGTGTCACCAGCAACATGTATTGTATGCATAAGTGAAGCAAGAGGTAAGTACTGTATAGATGTCTATAATGTGAATGTAGGAGTTTCACAAGCATGAGGAAATTAATGCAAACCACAATGTAGTGCGCCCTCACTTGACCACATACATGTCTGATCAATTACATAATCAGGAGTGTTTCCAAGCCATCGGCTGCTAATACAGGCTTTCATTGGGGGCCAAGGTAGAAAATCTCTTAAACAAGGCATAATTTTGTCACGATTATTGCCAAGCTCAATGTACATCTTTACTCCCTGGTTTCAAAATTACTGCCTGGTTCATTCAAAAAATGAACAAAAACACGTCTCCACATTGTACCTGACCATGCATGTGATAGCAAAATGTTATGTTGTATACAAAAACATTATTTTGTCCCGCCTTTCATGTCTTCGTAACTAACAAAACATTTACCATTTGCAACCTGGTCAGCCTGTAGTCTGTAAACTTTTCATTCCAATATAAAAACAAATTCACAGCAAATTGCAGTTAATCGCAGTAAATTACTGAAAATGTTGATATTTGTACATGTACAACTTGTTTTGAGGTATTGCTTGGTGCCTGAACATCACTATTTCTGAGCCATAACTATGAACGATTATGATTCACGCAGATGCATACAGCTGGCATACTTCTCACTTACTTGTGGAATACTTGTCAGTCATCCATATGTTTATCCCAACCAAAGTTTATAGTAAAGCATAATCCTATTCTTGTGTTTAGTGCCCAGTTTTGTGGTCTTACTGTACACGTATTAAGAAGGATAAATCTACGATATCAAGTAGGCCTAAAGTGATTCCCATATATCAAGGGGGAAAATTATATAACTCACACACGATGGGAGGATTTAGAAATTAGAGATAAAGGAGGAAAATTCTCAGATATCAAAGAGAAATTATCGATATCAAGGTGAAGTTCTCAGATATTGAGGAGAAACTCTCAGATATTTGAAGAAATTCTTAGGTATTTGGAGAAATTCTCAGATATCAAGGAGGATGATTCCAAGGGGATGAATCCAAGAGGACATTTCACCCATTTAAACAATTCACAGATCTCAAGAATAAAATTGGCAGATATCAAGGAGGAGGATGCATATTAGGATATCAGGGGGAACGTTGACAAATTATTCAAAGAGGACATTTTGCAGATATCAAGAGGTGTAATTGAAGATATCAAGGAGGAAAATTCTCACATATCAGGAGGATGACTTTAGGACATCAAGAAGTACATTTCGCAGATATCGAGGAAGGTTAATTCACGCATATAAGGGAACACAAATGATCGGACACCAGCGAGGATCAAAGTGTATGTTGTGTGTCAGAGTCCAACACACAACATGCATATACATACAAGACAAAAGAAAAACACTTCTTTTGTTAAAAGCTAACCTTGGACCTCAGGAGGCAATTAACGGATGAATTTATATGGTGCCTATGGTGGATGGGGTACGAAACATGTACTCGACTGAATATAATGTTCACTTATAATGTGAGGTTGGCTTATACAGTAACAGTATCTACAGTATCAAAAGGGTATCTACAGTGCTAAACAAAACGCTCATACTATCTCAAACAAGCGTGAACATGACATTGTGTACATATCACATTTGCTTCTATTGATGCAAAAACTCAAAATTATGCCAACGCATCATAGTTTCACAAATACAAATCATTCAACTTACATTTCAACGTTGAAAATGCAAGGTCATAGATTTCTTTCTTCAACATTTCATTTTTCACCGGAATCTTGACTGGACTGTAAGGTTCCTTTTCGGTATTTTTATCCTGTAGAAACTTGTCCGATTTGAAACCAGGGCTCAGGCTACCGAACAGCAATCCGGCATAGTGGTAAATGGCGTGGGCGACAACCGAGGAATCTTTTTCCAAACTTTCTGGTAGAGAGTCGATGGCACTCTCCGATACGCTGTTACCTACGTCCATGCTGGTTGTCGGAGGGGGTCTTCCAGGGGCCAAAGACAGCCCCCTTTTGTGGAACTGGTTTGGTGCAGAATACGAGTGTCTTGTCTCCACGGGAAAGCCAGAGTGTAACAGTCTCTGCCTGACTAATGCCATTATCTTCACTGTCGTTTGTACACAGCGGGTCTGCTTTATGTTGATTAAACACTCATTCCACGGTTGCTTCCAGGCCTGATTAGATTATCAATATTACAGTTTGCTGCAACCATTCACTACTGCGCCGTCACCTAGTGCCTGCGGAGCTGTTGGCTTTCAGGCAAATGTGGTTGTCTAGGTAACCAGCCAAGCTAGTCAGCCCCATTGTTTGATCTGGGAAATGAGAGAATAAACAAGGTGAAGGAACTGTTGGCAATTTGTTGCCCAAAGCTGAAAGAGAAAAGGTCACTGGACGGATAGGTTGTTGACTTTTTCCATTAAAACCTCTTTAAAAAAATAAAGTAATCCATTTTCCAGAAAAGAAGTTAATGAAACTCTTTTGTAGAACTGATGCAACAAAGCAGACTAAATCACTGATCAATTGTGACAAGCTTGATCAAATTACAATGTACCAGTTTACAGGCTACTAATGGGCACATATCGAGAAGAAGCATTAAAAAGAGAAATATGGTCACACAAATTTAGTAAAATAATTACAGTGGGTGCAATATGCTTCAACTTTTGCAATGTGGCACCTCTCAATACAAACAAGATCATTGTTCAGCTGGCTTTTTTGTCAATTTTATATTCATTGAAAATTTAAATGTTCTTTCCTAAATTATCAAAGATGCTACAGATATAAACAAGAATCCTAGTGACTTCAACATACCAGGTATTCCATTTCTAAAATATCAGCATTTCTGGAGGTTAAGGATAGTACATATTTTGTTGAAGAGGTCACCAAAACTAGAAACTGGTGTGCACTACCTCTTTTATGATCACTGTTTAGTAACCACTAAAGTACAGTACCTCTTTCACATTCACTATCTCTTCTATAATCATTTCATCATTTTACAAATCCTTATCTTTTTGTAATTAATATTTTATAATCACTATACTTTTTTTATAATCACTATCCCTTTCATGATATCTCCTTTAAAGTCACTTTGTCCTTCATTATCAATATCTCCTTTGAGTCATTATGTCTTTCATGGTCAATATCTCTTTTTACAATCATTACTTCTAATGATCACTACCGCTTTTATAACCACTCTCTTAAATTATAATTACTGTCTCTTTTATAATCACTATATTTAATGATAACTACCTTATCTCTATTATGATCACTACCTTTGATGATCACTATACCTTTTATAATCACTCTCTTTCATGATCACTATCTCTTCAATAATTACTATTTCTTTCATGATCACTATCTCTTCTATGAATACTAACTGTTATGATCACTATCACTTATAATCACTCCCTCATTCAAAATCAATATCTCTCTCAAAATCACTATCTTTTTTAATTTCTATCTTGGTCACGGCCAGTCTTTTATATCTTTTACAATCACTATCTCTTTCATGATCACTACACCTCTTCTATGTTCACTACCCCTTTATCACTACCTCATTTTCAATCACTAACTCAGTTCTTCATAGTAACTACTGAGCACCCAGTTCTACTTTAAAAATTTCCAATCTACCACTTAACACTTCAGAATACTATAAAGGCAGACTGACTTTTTGTTGATTTGAATCTTGCCAGTGAATGTGCAAAATTTATGCACAAGTCACAAATATAGATGGAAGTCCATGTAAATCCACAACAAAGGAAGATCCCAAAGTTGCAAACAGTACAACCATTGAAAAATGCTCGAGGTTTTGTATTACAATTATAGTACTTGGTTGCCCCAAACTACCATGGAGTTGCATTTGCTTACAAAACGATGGATAGCAAACATCGAGGGCAGTATATTAGGAGCTCCAAATCTGGAACTGACACTAAACAATATACAATACGGTACTGTGTTTGCTTGCTAAGTGGTTCATTAACAATGTTCACACCTCTCGTTAGTATGTGACAATGTCTGCACTCTCATCCCACAGTATGTCTGTTGTTGCACACTGCATTGAAAGTGGCTTGTACACCAGGGGTGGACAACCTTTGTGATTGAACAGGCCAGATATAGAGAATGATAAATTGAGTGGGACCCACTTACACAAAGACCTGCTGCTGATTTTAAATCTTTAATTCTCAGGTACTTTCAAGCAAAGTAAATCTTTATTAAAGGCCATGATGAAACATGCACCTAGAAAAGAGCTGGCTTCTTTCAGAAGCTGCAGAGTGAAATCCTGGATGACAATGGGTTGGATTTTGTTCATATGTATTACCGTTTTTGAGATATGACCTTTTCAAGTTTGATGAAAATGCAAAACAGGTGACATGGCTCTGTGTTGCACAATGTTGGCATTTCTTTTGTTAACTCTGTATATTTTGTATCTTAATTACTGGATTTCACACTGGTAAGTGATATGGATATATTTGAAGAATAAGATGTTTACAAAATAAAACCCTCTGGGAATATAAAATTCTCAATGTTCTTGAAATAAAAGTTAAGTAATCAAAAGATTAATGTAAGAAACATCATAGGTGTCCATCTCTTCTTGTCACAAATTTGCATACATAGCTAATTAATGTTTATTCATGATGCAAGTGTGAGACAGGAATATGCCAGTAAAATTGTCAATAATTGATGGATTTTTATGGAATTTGGGGCTACTTTCAACATTGTCAATGATTTACTAAAGCCAATGTACATAAATCTGAGTACTAATGCCATTCGTGAGCACTAATGCCAGTGCTGTGAACTAAAGCCCGTACAAAGCCTACATGAGGAAAGATACTGTGGATAACCCACTCAGGTATATTCTGCAAAATACAGCAAGAACAGATTCCATATGCAGCGATGACAAGTAACAATCTGACCAATTGACCATGATGGTGCAGGTTACAGATTGTGTTTCAGTCATGATTTCCATAACCTGTTCTTTTTACTTTTTCAAGAATTATTGACTCATTGGTGTAATCTTTTTAGTTGGTTCACAGCTGCACTGCAATGATAAACCTCCAAAACTTCCTCCCCATTGTTTAAGAAGCTGCTAGTAAATTACTTAAGTATATACTAAGTTTAATACTTAGCACTATTTCACTTAAGCTTCTATTGGCAAACAGAGTCTGCCTAGTTACAGTACTTAAAGGCACTGTAATATAGGTGTTGCACAGGGAAAGTACGTTAGGACTTCCTGTGGGAGAACCTTCCCCTCTCCATGCACACATAAGCATACTACATCAACAGAAATAAACACTGTCACTGTGGGAGACACCAGGCTGGTATCATTGTCATCAAATACAAAAAGGAAGTAACAATGCAGCTCAGAGGACTGCCTTTGATATTTCACTGCTAATAAATGAATTGTCTGCGATGAAAAGGAGCAACCTTACAAATAGCTTGGCAGGATTTCAAGAACGCAAGGCTACAATTTTGTTAACAGTATACTGTAGAACCATGCAAGTTATGGTTAACCACCTGTTGAAAAAAATCCAGTTAATTTTTCCCAATTGATTCTGGTAAGGTTAGTTAACCTCCTGGATTACCAAACCAGAATGAAATGGCATGTGAGCAAACTAATGAAACACCAGAACAGAACACTTGCATTTACTGAGCTACTGTACAAAACTACCACCTCATGTTTAAACAGGATAGCGCACAAGCAAAAGGCAAAGAGCAAACATGAAAACATCGCTTCATGGAGATCCTAAAAACTAACTTCACGCAAGGACTAGCTATTTACAGCTCGCTCCTTCAAGCAAGTAGCTCTGTGACAACTACACTGTATGCATGATCTAAGGAAGTAGTAGCACACAGGCCCATAAAATAATACAATTTATGAAAACGCTCTGTTTTAACTGAGAAAATGTAGAATTTGGCATTTTCTATGATTGCAATGGGATCCAACTATATTGTGACCAACTTCTGCCTGCCTCAGTACTCAGAGCTGCTCCTCATACCTTATAGGGGGGGTAAGACATTGCTAGGTTCTTGCTCCATCTGTTAGAAGTTGATCAAGTATCTCCCAGAGGATTCCAGAAAATGGTTTGATATCAATATTGAGTTTAGTGACACCTTTCTTTGGTGTCTCTTCATTTTTGAGTTGTAAATGTTCATCATTTTCAACTTTGCATTTTACTCTCAGCAAGCAAGTCTTATTCTGTACACAAATGGGCTTTCGTCACCCTTTTTGAGCAAACAGTACTGTCTATCATACTTTACAAGTATGCAAAAAGGGCAGTTTAAAAATGAGAAAACTTTAATACATTGTAATCAGTTTTCAGTTTCAGAAAGGTAAACATCATTTACAATTTTGCTTAGGGCTTGTCTCCATGACCATACATTTCTTCATGAACATCTTTACACAGAGCTATATATGATGAAGTATTGAACAGCTGTGTGATTATGTAGACAGGGCTTAACAGCAAGAGAACAAAAGTTTTGTTGAGCCATGAATAAATAATGTACTGTACAAGCAGGAATGGTGCAGCCTGCACAGTAATGTAGATCTAATGGTGCATATTGCTACTTACCAAATTAATGAAACAGTACTGATAGTTAACTTTATTTCGACTCTGTTTTTTTTTGTTTTTAATGACTGCAAGTGGAATGTTATTATGTTACCTTGTGTAGAATAACATTTCATGCCTTAATAATGTTCCATCGATGTTGTCTGAGGGATTTTTAAGAGATTGTTATCTAAAACAGGAGTTGCATTTGGTGTATTACCTGATAGAAAGTACATGTTTTATTTCTATCAGAATTTACTATCACAATACAGTAATTGAATAGAGTTGTATTCAAATGCTAAAATCACACACGACTATCAAAGATACTGTATTCCTTTAAGATACAAAAACTGATGTTGTACTGTACATTTATAGTTAAGGTGACTTCACTTTTCACAATGTAAACATGAATAAAAATGTCAAAAAAAGGAAAAGGCATAGCAGCAAAAGTAACTTCCAAAATTCTGACAACTAATCCAGAATAACTTAGCAGTGACCAGTGTTGGAAAACGTTGCTCAATTTCAGGTGAACATGATAGAAAATTTAGCGATTTCCTGCTAGCATTTGTGTAGCCCTTGAATAAGCACATAAAAAGTGCGAGCATATCGGCGTGGTGTCCAGGGCCCACCTTAGGGCCCCATCAAGGTAAAGGGGTGAAACCCCTTGTGGGGATCCAATGAACAAATACCCTGGAAGAGTTGGGGTTCCTAGCAATCAAAGGGGTAAAATTGTTGCAGCTGAGGACAAAATTATTACTGAGGACTCCTAGAATATTTGAAACATCAATCAAAAAGATAAATGTTAGGCTATCTGTGTAGCTGCGATACCTTTTAACATGTGAAGAATAAGTGTCACAAGCTTACAACATGTCAGACACGAGTGAAACTTGAGGTTAGTATTATGTTATATGAATATCAAATAGGACCTAAAATGTCTTGATCATGGTACTCTTCACTAAGAAGTCAAGCATCAGTCCTGTGGCAAACAGTTAAACCAATGCAATTAACTTTCATGTGGCAACGTTGACCAGAATCATAGACCAGGCTATGCAGTGTCAGCTGGCTGTACTATACTGTTATTGTAATACAAGCCCTGCACGTTTGGCTTAAAAAAACCAAGGCATGTTTCCAAGAAAAGTTTGAACTGCAAAACTATCAACACCCAACCTAAGATGGTAATGTCTGTACGGTGTCTATCATGAAATAGCTCATGAGTATGTAACAAATAAACATTCTGGTTGATTCGAGCATTAACATAGGGGTAGTTTTCCTTTCGTTCACAAATATTGCCACTCAGATATTGCTTTCCCCTTAACTTGATCTTTGTTTGGCCCACTTCACTTTTCAAAGCATCCATATTTATTATGGTATGACTCTTTTACAGTCGATAATTTTCTTATTTATTTGAGGACTTGTAGTGTGGTGTCTGGACATTAACCCAAGTTCAACTCACACGAATTATATTCATAACTTGCAGTACAAACCCACCTGTTGCGACTACAACATTTGTATCGAACTTTTTATCACTGCTGAATGTGACCATTAACAGGCAGAAGAAATTTGCAGGTAAAAAATGTTAAAAACAAAAGTCATCTCTCCCAAACTTTAAAATGAGTGCTGAGACTGTGAGCTCTGCCAACAAGGAACTTGGTATTATTAATAGAACATATGATTGTAAAAGTAGTAGTAATATACTGAAATTGTATAAATCTCTAGGCGGACCACATCTGGAATACTGCTGTCAGGCATGAATGGTGCCCTTACCTACAGAAAGATATAAAGATATAACACTGAAAAGGTCCAACGTCGTGCTACAAAACTGATTCCAGATTTGTCTATTCTCAGATATGAAGATAGGCTTGAAAAAACTGGTTTAATTTCTCTTGAAATATGTAGACTATGAGCAGACTATTTTTTTCTTTACTACAAAGTGTCCAGACATGCAGGATTTCCCGTTTCCCGCAAGCATCGTAGATTTCCAGTGAACCAGGTTCGGAAGGTTCAGGCAGCTCAGAAATTTGACAGTATGTCACAAAAGAGTGATGTTGACTACAACACATATAAGATTTTGACTTTCCTACCATAACTATAGGCTATGCCTAAATTGAACCATGGCTAATCCTTTTGCTCAGAAACATTCCATTAGTTTACATCGTTTGAAATTTACGTTGAACGTTTGGAGTGTGATACACGATCGCACCCTTTTCCAGCTCCCCCCCCCCCCCCATGATGCACTAGCTGCACTTGCAATTAGCAACATAGTTTATTAATTGGCATTCGGTAATTGCCTTGTTTCATAGGCCTGTGCGAACGTTTGTTCTGTGCCTAAGTTTTAGGCCTATAAGTTTATCTTCTACATTATTGGTCGGGTCCTAATTCGTTGTTACAAAAATATACTGCTTCACCTAACTTCCTAAGTTATGTACTAAGGTAGGGCCTATGATGGGCCTAATTTAACGTTAGTTACATTGCCTAGCTTCTCTTCACCATTAAGTGTAGCAGAAAGCAACAAGAATTCGACATATTCTTACAACACTAGAAAAAGACGACCTTTACAGTCAGACTCAGGGTATAACATGCTGATCTGTACTCCCGATCCATTTCTAGAGGCTACAGTGGCAAGTAACGTAGCCTAACGTTATGGGCTAACGCCATTTACCTACACTCAGTAACATTCACCGACTGGAATATTACTTTCACACATTTCAGTCAGTGATGCGTCGGTCCTCTCGAGGGTTGAAACAAATTGCAACTCTTAACTTAGTGTGGTTTAGATAGTGTTATCTTCAACGACATTGATTTTTAAAAACTCTGTGAAAACATTACCTTTGAATGAACTATCAGCGAAAACAAATTTAAATCACGTTGTGACATTCCACAGCACTTTCCATGATTTACTGGCTCAAAGTTAAGATAAACAAAATAAATCTCCACTAGTCTTACACGGACGGAACTCCTTTGAAACTTGTTGCGAAGGACGATGAACTTCACATAACTTTCTGATGACGTCACAATACTCTATTGATTGGCAAATTGAATCGATTGTCTTCCCGGGTGTATCAAACAGAGTCGATGAGCAGTCTATCAGAAAAAAAACTAGATTTGTGTCTTACAAACCAAGAGCCTGGAAGGATCCGAAGTAATCAGAATATTTACGTTTATCTCTAGAAGCAGACATTTACGGAAGACTTACGTGGCCATGCAGAAAACAAAAAAAAATTCACTGACGTTTAAAAAAAAATTTTAAACAAAATATTTCTTTTCATTGTTGAAATTTTTGTATTAAAAATCAAGAAAAGCAAATTTTGCTTCTTTTTAAACAGAAATTTTAATATGAAAATGTTGCTGTTGTTTTGAAAAGTTTTATTAGGGGACTTACTTTATTTAGTATTTAGTTTAAGTAGTATGGCCGTATTAGTCTTCCGTAGATATTTCAAAGACTGGGCAACTCAGAGAATTCAAGATAATTTCCCAACTAAAATGAGTTAAAGGGAAAGGGTGCTCCCTGAAAAAGAAATGTATAACCTTGCATAACGTTACACTTGCGAAGTCAATGACTGCACCTTCTTGAACTCATACATCATGCTGCCTTTTGTCAACAACTTATCTTTCTTCATTTTTGCTTTATCTGCATTTAAAAAAAATGTTAGCTGCCAACATAGAACCTGCTGAACCCGTCTTCCCCACACTAGATCTGTCATTGGTATGGAATCGCAAAAATACACACCTCTGCATAAAGACATTGACGGCAACAGGGGATGTGGGTCCCCAGTCAGAACCTCCCCCCCCCCCCCCCACACACACACACACACACACTCAGCTGAAGTGACCTGACAAAAAGGCCTACATATATGTACATGTCTATTCCATGTTCCCTATTCATGATTTTGCTTTACCTTTCTGTTCTAGGACGTCTATGAGACTTCACTTTTTCACCAAGAGACATCCTAAAACCTCAGAGCTTCTAGGGGGGCTCCGTGCCCTCGACCCCCAACAGACCCTGTCTCTTGACACCACAAGGGGTCGTAAGTTTTCTTATTTAAAACATACTATTCTGAGACATTTTTTTACCCAGAGCTATGCCAAAGCATCAGAACTTCCTAGGGCTTTTCCCCTGAACCCTATGAGGGGTCCTAAGTTCCCATCTTGTCAATAGAGGAGAGGAATAGCTGAAATAATTAAAATCTTTTGGAATCTTTGCGTATAATGATGCACTTTGAATAAAAATATACATATTCTGAGATTTAAGTTTTCCATCCAGTTAAAACCACAGAGCGTTTGGGGGGTTCCCATTCTGGATATCCATGGGGACATTGCCACTCGCCCCCACCGTCTTAAGGCCCCTGGACCCCTGATCGCAAAATTGTAATTCAGGTTCATTTTTTGCCGGACAACAGTTTCCTTTGCCCTCCATCACTGCACTCCGCCCCACATCTGAACATCTTTGTGTTACCACATCATATGGAAATGCTCATACATTGTTTGCATAGTGACTCAGCTAACAAATTTGTTTTTAAAAGGCAAGACCGCTATGATCTTCAAATTCGAGTTGGTATAAGATTAAGCAAGTACGGGGAAGATATATCAAAAAAAAAATTACTTGCATATTCATTTATTCTATAAGTGGAATATCTAACAATATGACAACAGCCTTATTGCTTATACTGATTCATTTTAAGTTGGTAATTTGTTTACATTTTAACTAGCCAAAATATCAATTTCCCTTTTTCAATCTGACGGTCTCGAAAGAGCCTAGGGTCAGTGTAGCATGTGCTATTATAATTCGGCCACATGCAGACAGACCACGTATACATAAGTGGCGTAAGACAATGACAAACAAAAGTTATCCATGCTCTTGTCGTTACAAACTTTTAAACAAACTTTTATATTAGCCTAGGTTATACCCAATCAAAATTACGGAATACGTGAAGGGATTGAATAAAAGCAAAATTGTTCCTACCAGAACTCTTGTTGTTCCTCATAAAGTGCATGAAGCCCCCCCCCCCCCCACCTACCGCTCGCGACATAAAACTGAATATTGAATAAAAATGAATGTTGACAGAACGCATCTTCAATGTGTGAATGTATTTGTGTTGAAGTATGCCGATAATTATCCCATAAGCAGTGTTACTTCTTCGATCTATAATTTTTAATATAGATTCTATTATAGTTTGGCTACAAAGCAAAGAGTTTTCCATATTGATTACTGTGAACTCCTCCTCTCTTTGCATTTCTCTTACCTATACCTTGTTGTATCTATGAGTATTTACTTTCTACTCATGCATATTTATATGTAATTAAGCGTTTTTCCCGCTTACGGGAGAGAAAAAGTGAACTGGCTTGAATCTGGTGTCAGTTGGCGATCCAATCCTCACAGATGGAAAATTTCTACTTCACTTAAAAGGGATATAGGTCCGCTGAATCTCAGAGAACATATTGTTGCCACTCTTAGGGAAACTTCAAAGAGGCCAATTAGGCCTGCAAAGTTTCAGTCTCCCTAGCTCTTCTGCCTTATAGACATGGGCTCAGACTCCCTCCGCTCCCCCCCCCCCCCAATATGAAACAATTGAGACTAAAGGTACGTTCAGCCCCCCCCCCCCCCATATTTAATTTTATATAAGTACTCCATGAATAAGTGAAATAGGATACATAATTCATTTTAATTCTTGCATCACCGTAACCCACCTGATATGTAGTACCATTTTTCATAGATTGATTTTGTTCGTATACTCATTGAGAAATTGCAAACATGAGATCTCTGTTTCAAGGCGGGTTAAATGCATCTTAGAAAACCCTGGAGGTGCCATTAATTGCTATCAGCTTAGTTTGCAGTTCAGACATTGCCTTGTATGCTCCTCCCCCCCCCCCCCCACAGATGATGCCGTTCCGCTTAGGTAGTCTTTCCAGCACTCAGATCCCCCCCCTCCTCCCCCACCATCTCGCTTCGCCTGCGTAAGCTACCGCCAACTGGTGCTGGCGCTCTTCTAGATGGAGCCATTATTGACTTCAACGCTCTTGTATGATTTTATGGATCTTTGTAAATCTTGGATCTTTTTGGATGAGGTCTAAGAATGAGTATTTTACCACGCAAGATGCAAAATTAAAATCATACTCATCACTTCCGATGTATCAAAAGTAGCACCCCTCGGGCCCAGAAGCTTCACATCGATCAACGCCGTTGACGTTTACATTTGTACCATTGAAATATAGGATCTTCTTTTATGGCAGTCTGCGAGAACTTAAGATCAGAAATATAAGATCTGCGTCCTCTACAGCATGGGCGTGGATGAAGGGGGTCACCTCTCCCTCACTTTATTTGAAAGGAGATGACATCTCTCTAAGTTCCCCCCCCCCCCCACACCTTCCGTCTTCCTACCTTTTTTTTTTCAAAGGATGAAACCTTAAGTTGGACTGAGTGGTTAAAATACAGAATATTGAATATTTACTGTACTTCTTTACTTCAAACTTCAACATTGTCAATTTGTACTTCAGCTTGTCTCCATGCTGTGAAGATGTGTTCATTTAAAAGGAAGAGAGGGGGGGGGGGGGTGACACCACATTAATTGACTTGGGACCCACTGTAGTCCTCTGTACCCCTGGCTGGTATAGTGCAAAGCTTTCTCTAAAGCAAATGCTCTCCCCACCCCAAACCGTCCCCTCCCTCCTACAACACTTTCAATAATTTGAACATATGGCCACCCGACTTGTTAATGATATGACTGTATGACAAATTGTTGCTTGTTCATCAATTATACGTGCATGGATGTCTTTGTTGTAACTCAGACTTCAGTGTACTTGTAAAAGTAACTGTCTCAGCAGGGAGCTTTTATTTAGATGGAGAGTTTATGCTTTGAAGTGAGGTTTGTGCAGGTCAAGGTCACATCCGTTATCTGTTCTTTGTGTCGTTCTTGACATTTCTAAGGATTTAGACCGGATTAGGAAATGAACACAGTAACATGTTCGTCGTCTGCTACAGGAACGGAACTTCCCTTTGTGATTTTCCCTATTGCTAGAGCATTGCCAGTAGTCACGGAAATAACTGACGCGTAGTATGACAAGACAACATTTGGGTTGCACATAAACCCATGAATAAGAATCTACATCTTGCCATTTCTGAAAACTTAGGGAAATCCTCAGCTATTTGTCTAGAAAAAAATTAGATTTTTGCCTCATTTGCTCATTTGCATGCGCTAACATCTGAAGTAGTGGTCTAAAGGTACTCATTCATTTCAATTACCGTTACGAGTTGTAAGCCATCTGTCCATGCAGTGTTGGCGGTACAAACCTACACATCAAAGCACTGTTCTGAGCCAGCTTCTTGTTTAAGAATTAGCTGACTTAAGTGACGTTGTTAGGTGAATTATATTGGACTGGAAACGTCGAATAAATGAAAGAAATGCATTTGAGCTAATTGCACAGCTTATCTTCACTCAATTTGGGGGGGGGGTCTTAAAGTATTTAGCATTTCCTGAATTTTCTGTACTCTCTCCATCTTAACAACAGCTCCCTGGTTTAAGCTAGAACTGGGCTGATTAGTTGAAAAGTGGTGAAGGGACAATAGAAACTTCTGACACAGGTGATGTCATCTTATGAAGCCATCCCTCCGTATGGCATATTCTGTTATTTCCTTAAGTCAAGGTGTGCGTCGAAATTGCACGTAAACCACTTTGGCAAACCAAAAAAGAAATCATAATAATAAAGATGGTAATAAGTCCACATTAGTCTGGACAGTATAGCTTGGTGGTTACCGTGTCCGTCTTGCAATTTTTGAGTCCCTGGATCAAATCCAGGCGAAAACACTAGGAAAATTTCTCTTGATTCAAATTTCGCTTGTTCAGCACACTTGTTTACAGTGCTGCCCGACGGGGGGGGGGGGTATTTGCGTTCCGTGTTGTCCGATTTAATTCTTGTCCCCTTCAGGTTGCTCAGTACAGCTGATTTGCTCCTAAGCTGAGAAGGTTCTTCACATCCCCCCCACCCCCAACCTTTGGCAAAGTGGATAAATATTGGGAAATCTACTCTCGTCCGTTGGAGGGGACATTCAAAGGTTGTCTCGGGAGCAGGTTTGGGTTTGCATTAGCCTTGGTCTCGTTATCTTCTAGCTGGAAACTTATAGAAAAGAGTAGGCGAATCTCACCTGTGTTCATCGACATAAGGTCCTTAATGAGGTCACATGGGCTTCGTGATCATCACACTTCAAAGTAAAAGACAGACCCCCAACTACCTTATGAGAGCAAAATATCAATCTCCTCTAAACTTTTACAAATGTACAGATGTATCATGTTGTAGACCTATACGAATTGTTCATTTCGGATTTAAAAATATTTTTGAAGAGTGGTTCAAGTGTAACGTTAATGGGAGAAACACTGACATAATTGACCTGCTTCGAGACACCCCTATTCCAAAATTAACAATTTTAACATTTGATTTCATCTTAAATCTCCTTTTTCATCTTAATTCTCATACAATTAATTGACTAACTTGAAATTCATGTATTGTATCCTGGTGCTGTAGTGAATGAGGCTCAATAATATCGAGGGCGTGTGTCATGAAAACAGTCTAAGTTCAAGTTTGCAATCAGCGGTCTAAACGAACAAAAGATACTCTGTACCGTATAGGCCTATACGGAAAGTTTTCGGTACAATTAAGCAGTTAATGGAACTATTTCCCCTCTGCAGACGATTCTGTGCTTATGCACAGCATGTATATGAAGCATCTCCTTAGGGCATCAGAAAGGGTTTTGAAAGACAATCCGATGTCTTTTCTTCCTGGCAGTTTTGGTTTTAGTTTTAAGGGTATACAAAGAAAGTAAGATGGTTTCATCATTAGAAACTTATACCTAACCTTCACTGAAGGCTTGTATATGACTGACCACAGCCAACGATAATTAAATGTTTCTGGGATGTGCCAATCACGTCACAGTATTAATGTTAACATTAAATCAACCTAATGTCATCATTAATTCAATTCAATGTTAACATTAATTATTTAATATCGGCATTAATTTGATTTGATGTTGACATCAATGATTTAATGCTAGCAATAAGTCGATTTAATGTTAACATTAAACCATTAATATCGACATAAAATCGTCTAAATGCTAGCATTCAATCGACGATTTGAAAACGATGTTGTGACACACAGACATTATGAAAGTTTCTAGATCAAGTCCATCACGATCGCCTACCAAAAACTTCTGGAGTTCAAATTGTCAATGCGTCTAGCCTCAGTATTGGCCAGGTGAACACAAAATGGCATGGCAGGCGCACTAGTCACGTATCATAGATATGTGGCATGTGTTTCCCTAGTAAAACATTTAACGACTCTGAACTGTGAAGAGAATAAAAGAATCAGTTACTCCGACCACAAGGAACAAGATGCAAAGTTCCGGGTGATACTAAAAATGTTGGTCATGTCTACTTTACAGAATCAATTCTCCAGAGCTGATAGGGC